>PVLA01001298.1:0-377302 GCA_004027455.1 Hydrochoerus hydrochaeris | reverse complement strand
TCTTCCTCCTTTCTCAGCCCTCTTTTCCTTTGCTTCTTCCCCACTCAGGCTTATCTGGGAGACACACGCTGGTCTCACCACGGTGCCATGCCACAGTGGGCTGGCATAAGGGTGGTCACCGTGAGGTCCCCAGGAAGTAGAGTGAGAGGCAGCTCTCATGTCAGTGGAGGGGCCTGGGGAGTGAGAGAGTGCATGGCATGGAGCAGGGGACAAAGCAGGGAACACGGGAGGCCATGGTTGGAGATGAGTCTCGGCCTGATGCCAGAGGAGCTCTGGAGTGTGATAGGCACACAAAGTCCTGAGGCAAGAGGGCCACGGCCTTCGATTCCCCAAGGCTAAGAGGTGACTGCGGGAGGCGGACCTTCCTGCAGGACCTGCCTTGGAGAAGCTCCTAACTCTGGGCGGCTCCAGTGGCCAACGTCCTTTCTCGAGACATGGGGTTGAGCCCCCAGGAGATGGGTACAGAAGCGATTGGTACAACAGCTGGTAAACAACCTGAGTCCTGTGCCAGTGACTCCTCCAAAATCAAGTTCTCTATCTTCCCACAGAATCCACCGGCCTTCCCTCAAAAGCCAGCTTAATTCACAAGAACTGAGAACTTCTTCTCTGAGTTCAGTCCCACCAAGTCTATTCTCATTAATCATCCCTACTGTAAACATCTCCCCATCTCAGTGCATTGCAGATCCTACAGGTATTTGTGGGCTGCCTCAGGAACCTTAATGCAATTCCTATCAACCACGTTCAAAACTCGTTTGTTAGATAGGGACTTCCTGTTCAGCATTTCTGTTTCTCTCTGTGTTGTGAGCCTTTGTTTGAGGAGTCATATTACTGTGGTCCCTTATTAGCCATGCATCTGCCTCACTTGGTCTTGCTCACCCAGTGCCCACTGCCTCTGCTCCTGACCCATCTTCACCATCACACCCATGTTGAATGCTACCCTTAGGGGCCTCCCTTTAGCTCTGGTCATGCGCTTTCCCATGGGGCGAGAACTGCCTGGGCTACAGATACTTGTCCACCCTCAGCTACCTGCTGGACTTTACTTTGGATCACCAGGAACCTGGAACTCCCCTATGTCATCCCTTCCCTCCATCGTCCCCCTGAGAAGAGACCATGGGCAGTATGTGCTCCCTGGGCTGATAGGTGGCCAAGAAAGTCATACACAAAGCTGGACTTTCAGACTGGCAGTGGACAGGCATCCCAGGTTAAAGACTGTCCCCTCATGTTCACGTCTCCTAGGAACTCAAAACGTGGCCTTACTGGGGACTGAATCTTTGCAGATATAATTAGTTAAGTTAAAGTGTGGTCAGATTGGACTCAGGGGTTCACCAAATCCACTGACTGGGAGCCTTCTAAGAACAGAGACCTAGAAGCAAGGGGAGAAGACAGAGGCAGAAGCCACAAGCCACCAGGCAAAGTATGCCGAGGGTTGGCAGCTACCACTGTGAGTACACTGGAAGAGGCAGGAAAGGGGTCTCCGTGGAGCTTGGGGGAAGTTTTGCCCTTAGAGGTCATGATTTCAGCCTGCAGCCTCCAGAACCGAGAGAAGACACATTTCTACTGCTTTAAACCACCTACTTGGTGGCACCTTGTCAGAAAACCCCGGGGAACCCGTGGAACAGGTAGACGGGAGACCCCTTTCTGCAGGAAGACAGGTTTAGCTGAGAATCCACCCCAAGCTGCCCTGTGCCCCGAGATTTTCCTGCAAGTCTCTGGAGATTTTAAAACTTTAGATTGACGCCACTGTAAAATACACTTGCCATGATTTTAAAAACCAGTTTCTTGCTATGATTTGCAACTTTTATGAACCAAGACTTGGGCTGTCCTTGGCCTGTTCCCCGTCAACACTGGGGTGAGCCCCCAAACACCTCCCCCCACCCCACATTTACCACTGCGGTTGATCAGGGAAGTCTTACACAGGGAGTGAGCGGCGCTGTGAACACAGGCAGCCAGGGGAACCTTTTCTCAGTCTCGTAAATGTACGTTTTTCCCCGCCTGACAAGGGCTGAAGATCATTTTGGGTTAGTAGGGCAGCTTATCGTGCTGCTGGTCTTCCTGTCGTTCTGCCGATTGGCGGCCTCAGATCGTCAGAAGAGCCTCGAGGCTGCCGAGTGGTAACAGGGGCATAGAAACCACACTTCGGGCAAAGTTACAAGGGCACCCAGTTGCTCCAAATCATTTCCCGGGGAAGCCCCGTGCGATCTGTAACAGTTTCCAGCTAGTATGACTTAGCACACCCTTGGACGGAGAGCAAGCCGGAAGCTCCCGTCCTCCAGGGCTCTGCCAAAGCCTGCTCCAAAGGGAGCCCCATCTTCCCAGGGACTCTGAGGATTAAGAGGACCAAACCAGCCCTGAGCTGGGCAGTGAGGAAGAGGAAAGGTGTGGGTCTGGTCCTTGCCTCCAGAGACTCACAGCTTCCTACTTTGGGGCTGAGCCACCCAGGGCACTGCAGCTTAAATGTCACCCTCTCTGGTCTCTTTGCCCTGTGGTGTAGGATCCCCCACACTGGGCACCTGCCTTCCCTGGTCCATTTCTACCTCTGTCCCCTGTTCCCAGCCCTGTTCCCCTTAGCTTGTAGCAAAGTGGCTCCCAACATGTGGGCTCCTAGGAAAGCCAGGGATCAGAGGGGCATTGGAGCCACTGACTTTTGTGTCCCCTATGCAGAGGGAAGGGCTGCACAGTGTCAGCACAGTGTCAGCCTCATCTTCTCCACCTCCAGGACCGTGGGCTCACCATCCATCACTCAGGAGGACTGTGGGCTCACAGTGATCCTGCTTGCACAGGGTGGGTGGGAGCCAGGGAAGGGGTGAGGAAACAGTCAGAGCCTCCCGTTTCCTACCCTTGAGACCAAGAAGTTAATGGACCCTGCCAGGCCACTGGTTCCTTATCTACATCATAAAATGCAAACACAGTCGGATAGGGCCTACAATCCCAGCACTCTGGGAGGCTGAATCAGGAGGATCACCAGTTGTAGCTCAGTCTGGGTGACTTTGTGATTTGGCAAGACTCTATCTAAAAATTAAAATAATAATAATAACAATATAAAAGACCTGCTGGGGATGTAGCTCAGCACAAATTTTTACAAAGATGTGAACACAGAGCTGTCCTGGTGAAGGTGGAGGCGAGAGCTGAAGGTTGATGTACGTCAGCATGCACAGCAGCTGGCCCCAGGAGGAGGAACACACTGCCCAGCTCACACATGCTCGGAGCGCAGTGGACAGGACCCAGGTGGAACCTGCCCATTGTTCTTTTGTAGCCCTTGCTCTGGTGTATGACACAGACCTGCTTCTTTTTCTTTCTTTTTTTTTAATAAGGGGATTGAACCCAGTGCTACATCCCCAATCCTTTTTCTCTTCTTTTTTGTTTTAAGACACAGTCTTACTAAGTGGTAAAATTGCCCAAGGTGGGCTCAAGCATGAGATTCTCCTGTCTCCGCATCCCAGAGTGTCCTGCTTCCAGTCAGTACATCCTGCCTTCGCCCAAGACCCAGGGCAGGGCCGGGTGGCAGAGTCTCAAGGCGGCAGGCAGGAAGGCAGAGAGCCATCTCCTGTGCCCTGGCAGGGCGGGCCCTCATCTGGGTATCACATGGGCTTCCTGACTCTGCAAGTCACATCAGGAGCTCGGTTTCTGAAACTGTGATTCCGTCCTCCCCACAAAACCCCGAAGCCACCGCTCGCCAAGGCTCTAAACAGCCCTTGTGCTTTCAGACATGGAAAAAGCACACTTCAAGCTGCCAATTCACTTCCAGAAGTGCGGCTCGGGGGTCAAGGGCCTCTGAGTTCCGAGCACAAGAGAGGGAAATGGTGTTTCGTTGCAGGAACGAATTGCTGGGGCAGAGTAAGCCGGAGGATTTCAGTGAGAGGGAGGGAAAAAATCTTGGAAAGAGATTCTGTTTGTTTCTTTTTCCTCTCTCCCAGCAAAGCAGCAGGATTTGACTTCTGGAAGGAAGAAGGCATTGATTTTCAGGCCTGCAGTTTTTATGCACAGTATTTATTTTCATTCAAGGAGCAGGAGAGTTGGATACTTGCAACACAAGATTGCTAAAGAGTCACTTTCTCCTTGAAAGGGCACATCAGCCCTCTCTGTCCCTACACTGTGGGGTCCTCCGCTTCCCACCCGTTGTCTTCTATCTTGCAGGGGGAGGGAACTAAGCACCCGCCCCAGTCCTCCGCAGCCTGCTGTACTTTCCTGGGTTGAAAGGAAAGGTGATTCTCATTCTGTGCAGCATTTTCTGATGTCTGCCCAGGCCTCCTCCACAATCATCAAAGAAAATGCAGATTTCCAGGCCGCCCCACCTGAGATTTCAATTCTGAATGCTGGGTGGGGCCCAGAAACCTGCATTCTTAACAAATACCCCTCTGCTCCAAAATGTTCCATTCCCCAAACCACAAATACAGAGTCTGCCAAGGGTCAGAAGGAGAGACGCTCCATCCAGCCTACCTCTAAGTTGTTGAGTTGAGTGATTGTCATTTGTGTACATATAAGTTTTATTCCCTCCAAAAATCTCTAATTTTATAGATGGAGAAATCACAATTCAGAGGAGTTAGATGATGTGGTAAGGAGGGAGAAACTTTAGTAGGGTCTGCACAGTTTCTAAAGTTCATCTCCCCTGGCAGGGAAAAGAAGTGCTTTCCTCCTCCATCAGTAAATCCAGCAGTAATTGGACTCATCTCAGAGGGTTAAATAAGATCATTTTAGGAAAAGTCATATGAAATTGCTGACATTCAACCATTTGTAACCTATAAAAACAGCAGTTTCATCTAGGCTAACCTCATAATTGTTATGTGCTTGCTATGGTGCCTGAAACCAAAGCATCGCTCAGGCAAGCATCAAGCATGTTGGGGGGCTGCTGTGGGTAGAATTGTGTCCCCCTCAAATGATATATTGACCTTCTGGTTCCTGGTACCTGTGTATGGGACCTCGTTTGACAATAAAATCAGGTCAGGTTCAGATGACTGATGTGCTTATAAAGAAAAAGACGTAGATGCATCTTTTGAACATCTGTTGAGATCTCAGAGAGGTGGAGAGGAAAATGCTAGATAGAGCAGAGGCAGTCACTGGAGGGATGCAGCCACAAGCCAAGGGAGTCAGGGATAGCTGGCCACCACCATGAGCTGGAAGAGGCAAAGAAAGACCCTGGAAGTTTTCAGAGGATGAATACATAGCCTGCCAACACCTTGAATTCAGGGTTTTAGGTTCCAGAAGTGTGCGAATAAATTCTTACTATTTCAACCCACCCAGTTTGTGGTCATTTGTGGAGGAAACTAACAAAGAAGCTTTATCCTTCTCATCCTCAAGGTTACCACCATCACCACCACAAGGCCCCTTATATTATAGAGAAACAAACATGGCACCCACAGTCAGAGCGCAAACAGAGCCCTCTGCTGGCACTGGTGGGTGAGATTGGATCTGCCCAGTTCAGCTCATGACTTCTGTTGTGGACATACCCAACAGATTGGTTTGGTTTCCATCCAAATTTTTTAAAAGATTCTTTTATGGTGGACACACATTTGTGCTGTTTGATGCTTTCCCAAGCTCCCTCTGGCTTGTGTAATGTAGACTTCTCCCCAGGGAAATATTTCAAGAGACAGAAAGACGGAAAAATGGTGGCCACAGAACGCTGGGTAAACATTAGCTCCTTTCATAACTTTCCTTTCCTGGATGACAAATCTGTGGTGGACCCCCAAATCCCAAGGAGGCCTGCTTCAAACATTTATTTGGATCAGCCTGAAGGGTCAAGGACCTGCTATATAAAAAGTCTCTAAATGCACACTGTTCTGATCGGGCTTGCTGCAGGCAAGGACAAAAATCCCAAAGTAGAGTCCGTAGCTTTTCTCACACTTACTTTTCAATCAATACAAGATTTCCAGTGCCCTTTATTTCAGTTTTTTTTGCAGAATTCAACCTCACCATGGTTCCTCTTTTACCTTTCCCCTCATCAAAGCTGGAAGTGAAAATCATGATGCTACAGATCTACTGGTTGGTGCACTGTATTTTCTAAATAAAAGAGCAGACAATGGGATGGAACACTTAAAATTTGGATTATCTAAAACAGTAGGCTTATGAAGGTACAGTGTGGACTCTGTGTCTGAGTTTAGATTCCATTTCCTCGTTAGGCTTGTGAGTCTGGTCAAATCAATTTACCCACCAGTATCTCCGTTTATTCATGTTTGTAAAGTCAAAAACTATTAATTAATTTCCCTTTAGAGCTGGGAGAATTCAATGAATAATGAACAGAAAGAGTTTAGCACAGTGATTCTCTTGTAAGTTTTCAATACATATTATCTATTACTATATTTTATCTGTAAAGATGAATATTTTTACATTCCCAGCTCCATATGTCAGAAATGGGACAAAACATATCTCAGTCAGTGTTACTCTCTCTGCAGTTGGCTTTACTTTGTAGCTCAGAGAGTTTAGGTCACATAGCCAAGGTCATATAGCTGTTAATCTCCTGCACTTGAATTTTAACCAGAGAGAATCCCAAAACCCTTATCCTTTCTTCTTAAGCAAGTTGGACAACTGAGAATATTTTGCCCTGAAATGACTTCCCTCATATGAAGATAACCCTTTGTACTGAGCCTTCCAAGGGGATAGTGGCCTGACTGACTGATTGGACAGTGGAGTGCTGGTGGCACGGAGAGAGAGTCCCTAACAGCATGAGCTCTATTTCTCTGGGCTTCAGAACTGACCCACATGAGGGCAAACTATGAACCCCAGTGACTGCCAGCCTATAGCAGGGTCATTTTCTCTGTCCTCCATATGGGGCTTCTAACTTGGACTGATGTTCTGAAATCCATGTGCTGCCAATGGGTTCCTAAAGTCTTCCAGGGTACAGCCTAAGACTGATTGGCACTTGGGTTTCCTGGAGAACTTGGGCAGATTCCTGGGTCTCTCCTACGTTTGCTGAGATGGAGCCCAGCTGGTAAATCAGATAGTTACATTTTAAATTAGTGTCTCAGGGACCATGTTCATGAACCTATGAACCAAAGATACAGCCTCTACTTTACTGTTTCTCCTTGGAGGTGAAAGGAGATATGCTTTTCTGAAATAACAACTAGATGGTAAAGTCCCTGAAACCTATCTGGATCCTACAGACATCCAGATATGGAAAACCAGACACTGGAGCCTCCAAGATGGTCATGCCCTATTCCCCCAACCCGTGACTATGCTATGTCACTTGGCAAGGGGAAAGTAAGTCAAGTGGATGCTAGAATCAAGGTTGCTCATCGCTGTTCTTAAAATAGTGAGAAGAACCTGGATTATCCAGAATGGCCCAATGTAATTGTCCTTAATTGTGGAAAAAACAGTTCAGAGTGACACAGTATGAGGTGACCTCAAGATACAGATGCTGACCATGAACATGGAGGATGGGGTCCCCAACTAAGAAATGGGAGCGAAGCCTTGGGGAAGGTCCAGGATGGGTTCTCACTGCCTTGGTCCACTCTAATGTAACAGGATATCAGAGACTGGGTGGGAAATTTATGAAAATACAAAGCTTTCATTCTTACCATCCTGGAGGCTGGAAATTCCATGGTTGAAGAGTCCGCATCTGACAAAGGCTTTCTTTTCCTCCAACCCATGGTAGAAGGTTGAAAAAGGCAAGAGGAACTAGGGTCTGAACTCGCATTCACAGCAAATAACTCTCACCATAACTAACCCAGTGCTACGCCCACAACATTAGTCCATTGTGGGAACAAGGCGCCTATGGCCTAATTACCCCTACTAGGCCCACTCCCAATGCTGCTGCATTGGAAATTAAGTTTCCTACTTGTGAAACTGGGGGAACACATTCACACCGTAGCACCCCCTAAAATTTCTGTGAGAAACATAACCCTACTGACACATTGAGTTTGGCCAAATGAGTCTCGGTATGGGCTCTCCCTTGTAGAACTATAAATACATTGGCGTCATTTTAAGCCACCAAGTTTGCGGTTCTTGTTACAGCACTGAAAGGATTCTACCTCACTGGGTGAAAGGGAGAGTGGATTTTAAACGCTTTCTGAGTCATGGTCTTTCTTTTCCCAGCACTGTCTGAGCCCAGAGCTGGGGTAAATCCTTGACCTCTGCAGAAACCAATGGGTATATTGTGTCCAGTTGGGGTTAGGGCCAGAGGTGGTCCCTGGGGGGCTGGGACAAGGGAGTGGGGAGTAGAGCTCAGTTCTGTTTTTCCCAAGGGTCCGATGAAATGTACCTTAAGGGCCCTGCAAACCAATAAGACCACAAAAGAAAACATAAACAAAAACCACAGCAGTTACACAGCACTGGATATTAACAACTCCACAAGAGTGCTATACTTCTTATACTTGCATTTTATCATTTCGGACTTTGAGTTATTGTGGATTACACAACAGTCAAAAGATGAAGGAGGAACAGAACACTCTCGTGTAAGTTTAGGACCTCTGATTAAACCTTGGCTGGGGTCAATCTGCTGCTCTCCTACTGTCAGGAGTTGGCAGATAAATACATCAAGAGCCAAGGAGCTAGGTCAAGGTAAAGGGTGGCAGGTAAAGACCCAAGATCTGTAAAAACCACCTTTGGGGGGCTGCTCTCTTTGTGGAGTTGTGGGAGGGCGTTCGCTGAGGTGCTAAAGGAATGTGATGTGAATGAACGCGTGCACGGCTGGCTTGAACTCAGAGCGGTGGGTCCTGCTGTGTGCTGGGGTCTCTGCCCTAAACCTCAAGAAGTTCAGAGATGGGTGCAGGTGTGTGACTAGGAGTGAAAGCTGCTCTGCTTCCGCTTCGTAGCGGGCTGGGGTGCAGAGCTGAAGATCCCCACCTTCTCCACCAGGGACGTGCTTGGCAGTGGAGATGCCCACTGGGCCTCAGGGTGCCAGCTGGCTGCTGGGAGCTGCGATGCTCCTGTCCCAGTCAGTTGCTGCTGGGCCAGGACTCAGGGGGGCTTAGGTTTCCGTGCTTTTCATGTGGTGGCTTTCAAAAGCGGGACCCACTTGAAGTGGTTTGGGTTTGTCTCCTCACCACCTGGGGGGTGCTGCAGAGAAACACCTTCAAATGCAGATTGCTCTGCTCCACTGCTCCACTCCACGCCCTGTCCCCAGTGCGTTAGTCGAGCTCTGTCACCAGAGACTGTGGCCTGCTGCCACCACTGGCAGGCAGAGGTTTCAGTTACCCCCCTTCCCACCCCCCATCATGGGCTGGCTGGTGCCCATCTGTGTGTAGGAGCGAGTCACTCTTGTGGGTCTGAAAGGATGGATCTGCAGAATTCAGAGGCCCCACTGGAGGAGAAAATCCCTCCTTCATCCCAGACCCTGTGCAGATCCTTATTTTGCTCTAGGAGTCTGCAGGAAGACATTGGGGGCCCCTCTCTCTTCATGCCACCTCATCAGGCAGCAATCTGTCCTTGTCACCCACCTCCCTGGGGTGGCTGGACACGTGTCTTTTGCCATCCATCTACTACACGTTGGAAGGAAATCTCTCAGTCCCTGGGGTTGAGGAGAGAAGGAAGCCAATGGAGACTCCAGTCAACCCTACAGAGAGCTCCATTTCATGATTGAGAGTGACTCCTCGCCTCTGTCACTGTACATGGATAGTTCTTTATCAATATCAACCATCAATCTTATCAATATCAACAGACCTGTGTGTGGCAGGGAAAATAGGCATTCAAGGGTTCAGGGCTATAATTACTCAAGGCTGAGACTGTCCCTTATGTGCACATAATTGTGGCAGGCGGGAGACTTTGGAAAAGTGAGTAATTTTCCCTCTTTATTTTGTGGTAAGAGAATTCCATCCCACAAGTTTTCCCTGACTTCCCAGAGGTCGCTGTGTACTCCTGCTGCACCTAACAGCCCCATTTATGTGACGAAACTGAAAGGTATTTATGCACCTCAGGAGTCTGGGAAACCTTACAGGACGGAATCTATGAAGGTTATGGTTCTTTTGAGGTTCCTTCTTCCCTGTTTGTAAATGGCAAGGATCTAGGCTCTTACTTCTCAGCCTTGGCCATGTCTTTGTGCTCACAGATGAGTGTGCATGCATATGTGTGCATGTGGGGTAGGGAGCCCAGAACCTTCCAAGCCACAATGCTTGCAGTCACTGGGTGAATGACATCAAGGTGAGAGATTTCTTCCTGAGAGACAGAGAAGCAGAAAGATGGCAGATTCCAGATTCCTTGCCTCAGAAGGGAAACTGAGGCCCTGAGACCTTGGCCAAGGGGCTCCACTTCTCTCAGACTCAGGCAGGAATCAATGCTCTCAGTTCTCACTGGCTTCTCCTCCCTGCACTCACCCCCACTCCAGGCTCATCCTCTGTTGCCAGAGTTGCTGAACCCCCCAGGGCTCTCAAAGCTGTGTCACACCACCAGCCTGTGCCTGGGGAAGCAGAAGCCTCGGCCACCCTCAGGCGAGCATGCAAGGTGCTGATTTGGGGGCGCTTTCTGTGGGGGTTTGCTCAGGAAGTTTCCTACTCTCCACAGGCTTCCTGCGTCCCTCTGGTCCCCACAGCTGGCCCTGGTCCCAGGCACTGTCAATTCTTGAGGCCTTTAGGCTCCTCCGACCCCTGCAGCTGAGGAGAGGTGACTTGGAACATTTCTGCAAACAGGGACCCTGTGGGCCCCTGGGAGCTGTGGCCTTTCTCTGAAGGGAACCAGTGCTTTTGTTCCTTCAGAAATAATTGCTTCTAGGATGTAGACTGTCCCGGAAGCCAGCATGCCCTTGCTCAGGGCAGCAATGGCACTCAAGAGGAACCTCTCTTGGGGTCCACAAAATAGAAAGTAGGTCCTGGTCCAGGGGTTGGACTTGATCACATCCCTCAGTTTCCTTCTGTGGTGAGGCTGCCCCTCACCCCTCGCTGGGGTGATTTGCATGAGAGGAAGTCTGCAAAACAGGGACGGCCCCCAGCCTTGAAGTCACAGGCCACAGAGAAGGAAGATGAGTGAAAACCAGAGTGACTGCCATTCTGCTCTGTCCCCTGAAGTTCACCGGGGTTTCACAACGGCCATCCGCTTCACCCTGACCTTATTTCTGCACGGGGGACCTCAGGATGCCATCAACCGCAACCAGAGCTTCGATGTTTGTTTTTAAATCCTGGTGACAAAACAGGGGTGTTGGCTCATTTGCGATGGGAGCTGTGTGGTTCAGGTCCCTGCTCCAGCCCTCTTACACCCCCATTTATCAGGGACAGAGAAAGGGCTGTGAAATCATGCTTCTTACGGAGAAGGGAAACCCACCTTTAAACCTTGAATCATAACTAAGTTTGAGTCACAGACAGGGCCTCAGGGAGAAGAGAAAGGGGTGACATCCCTGCTTGATTTTCTTTTTTTTTTTTTTTTGAGACAGGGTCTCACTAAGTTGCTAAATTGTCCAGGCTAGGCTGAAACTTGTGGTCTTCCTGCCTCAGCCTCCCAAAGTTCTGGGATCACAAGTGTTACCTCCATGATCGGCTTTCAAGATGCCTTGGGTGACAAAGAATGTCAACAAGCACTTAGGACTACAAGTCCAAGGTAGTGACAGTCCTCATGATTCGAAGAAATCAGATTTGCTTTCCACAAAGATTTGGGTAAGAAAAGACAGAAAACAGTTGCAAAGTAACAAATATCAATCAAGCAGCTTGTAGGTTTGTATCTCCTTTAATACCCACACTCCTCAAAGCTCCTGATTTCATGATTCCCACTGATCATGAGGAGGGAGAGAGGTGTCAAAAGGCAAAATGACCTGAAAAGATTTATTCGAGACTGCATGGCCGGTCGGCATCAGAGGCAGAAGGCCAGACCAGTCGATGCCATCGTGCAGGTGTGCACACCTGTGCCTGTGTGAAAGCGAGCTTGATTGATGAATGATGGATGGATTGATTTGGACTGTCCCAGAGTCCCTGCATGAGCAGCCTATGGAGATTAATTTCTCAGAATGAGGGTCCTCATGTGAAATCCATACCAAGACTGAGTGGAAGCAGCTCTGTGTTGCCCAATTCCTTCTGGCCCAGAGTCTGGACTTGTAAATGCTCACACTTATTTCCAGTTCACCCAGGCATGCTGCTGTTTCTTCCTTAATCTTTAAGCAACAGCGGTTCCCATGTAGTTGGGTGCTAGTAACTCCTCGCGGGTGCTGGGACCTGGTGCAGTGAAAGCCCTTGTCATGCATTATCTGGACTCACTTTCACACTTGTCCCACCAAGCAGAGCTTCCTGTGGTTCCCATTTGACAGATGAGGAGCTTGAGGCTGGGTGGGATGACACCTCCTTGACCTATCCTGACTCTACTCAAGGCCCAAGGATGAAGGACAATTACTCAGGGAAGAGGGGCTCACAGCTGGTCATAGAGTGACACTGGTGAACAATCATAGGAAGGTATTCATTCGAGAAGCACTTATTCAGAGATGCCTCTGGCTGTGTGCTGTCCTAAAACCTAGGACTGATCAGGGAGGACAGAGGCAGGTGTCACCACCCACCGAAATACCCTGAGGGCTGTTCCATGTCCTACCTCCCACCACACCAACAGCACTGACGCTCCATTCTCTAGCCAGGCAGGGGGCTGGTTCTCCCTGCCTCCTCCACCTGCTGGGGCCAGTATCCTAGTTCTCACCTAGTAGCTGCTGGGTAAATGTTCATTAAATGTCCTAATTTATAAACGAATGTACCCATTCCACTCCCCACCCCACCTCTTGGTCCTGAATGGCCCGAGATAAAGGCTCTGAAGCCTGCAGAGTGAATTTCCTATGTGAGTAATGAAAGTGCAGCATTCAAGGAGAAGGAAGACCTCAGTGCTATGCCCTGAGCTGCCCACAGAGAGCTGCTTCTTCCTCTGCTGAAAGCTTCTCTCTCATCTCTCTGACTCTTCTGGTGTGGCCCAAGGGGTTGTTCTTGCCTCTCGGGGGCCCCCTATCCATTTTCTGGTTGTCCTCACAACCTGCCTTGTGTCCTAGGTATTTTACCAGCTTCTCCCTCCGTCACTGAGCTAATAGGTCAAGCTCTGGCTCCCAGATGAATGACCGAAGGGAGAAAGGCTGAAAATTTCATTATCGCTATGACCCAGCATGGGAAACTGAGGCCCAGGTGAAAGCATTTAGAGCATTCAGAGAGTCAAGGCTGATACATGTGCAATTCAGGATTCAAGTTCTGTCTTTCCACCCCGACTCTGCCCACTGTCTTCCTCTTGAGGACTTTAGAATAAACAGGTGAAGGCGTTCTCATTCACAGATCAACAGGGATAACAAATCTTTAAAAACAATAGCGACTCCCATTTACAAGCACATAATCCTCAGCCCCTCAGGAGGAAACTCGTAGAGTTAGAAATTTACTTGATCTTCCAATCAGTTGACTTTTCAGAGCTTCTGGAAGTTTATTTCAGTGGAAGATCAAAGATTAGTCACAGGCAAATCTGGTTCCCACAGTTTCCCTTTCTCTACGTTTCCCCCTTTGACCCCGTGGGTCTTGCAGCGTCTCCTGAGAGTTTGGTGCTAGTTAAAATTTAGGAATTCTGGGGAGGAGGCGAGGGGCCCTAGCATGTCCAGGAAGGCAGTGGCTTGGGCCTTCAAGATGTGAAGTCGTGGATCCATGGGAAACAAAGGAGGGGGGAGGGGGAGTTTCAGAAAAGCCCATTTGTGTCCAGGAGCTCACAGGGAAGCCTTCCTGGAGGTGGCCTTGGCTCTAGTACTAGAGACAACAATATTCTAAGAGTGAAGCTGCTCTTATCAGACCTGACTGTAGGGGCTGCGACTGCAAGAGATGCCACTCAATCTCTGGGTCCAAATCCTTCCTCGGACAGGTTTTCAGGGCCGAATTTTGAGCAAGTTGTTAACTTCATCAATAAAATAAGCCTTGATTTAAAATGCTTAGTTGCAAACTGGACTCAGTAAAGGAGCATACACAGAGCGCCTAGCACCGTCTCAAAGCCCTGGCAACTTTCAGGGGCAGGCAGCCGCTGGGAGGCCCCTTCCCCCAGCCACGACCCCAGGTTGTCCATCACACAGGCCTTCTCCATTTTTTTCTTCCTGTCTGGACTGAGACAAAGATCTGGCTTTGGTCCCAGATCCCACCACCTTTGATGACAATGAGGTGTCACCCCTTGGGGCTTCCGCTTGCTTTCCTGTCTGATGGTCGTTTGGGAGGAGAACTTTCCCAGGACCCTTCTCCACGAGGCTCCCCTTGGGTCTTCTCTGCCCCAATACACCAGTGCATCTGGTTTGCCTACGGGTGGGTGGTCTTGGATGTCGCCGCATCAAAAGCTCATGCATGAGCATGTGGCTTCCTAGGCCGAAGCTCACAGTCGTGCACCAGAACCAGTCTTTCAGGGGAGCCCCGAGTTTAAGAGGTCTGAGACCACCACAATGTGGCAGTTGTAGACTAAGTCATACCCACGTGAAGTCACGCCCACCCACTTCTCAGCCCAGCTGTGAGGCTCCTGGAAAGTGTGCACAGCCAGAAAGAAGGCCCCGCCAAGAGAGTCGAGGCCACTGGCAGCACCGTCTGGGGAACCTACAGGCCGGGGATTGGGGTGTTGGCACTGAAGAGCCGCCCTCCACCCACCACGCAGCCCACCCACACACAGAGCAACCACTTTAAACCCTGTGCTTTAGAAGGCAGCATAGACACTCTTGGCAAAGACTGGCATGTGGAAGAGGAAAAACAGAAAAAAGGAAAAGTGGTTCCTGGGCCCCACGAGGAGAAATGTATTGGCAGGAAAAACAGAGCTCGCCCTGAGCCCCAGCCCCACAGGGCACCCAGACACTTAGATTTCCAAGTAACCAGACCTGGAAATCACATCACACCTCTGAAGTATCATTTTGATACGTATTGGTAACTCTGCGCGGCATTTCTCCCACCTGTCTTGTTCACTCAGTGTCTTCTTCCCCGATCCCCAATGTACACACCAGGTTAGGATCTCAGTGAGGAGCAGGGGCTACCAGCCCACTACTGCTCCCCAGGCCAGGTGCACTTCCCGGCATGTGCCAAGAACTTGGCGAATGTGTGTTGAATGACTTCCATGAACACATGATCACACTGTGCACACACAGAAAACACTAGTCATGTCCTACGGGTGTACACGGTGCCTCCAAATCGCTGCTTCTTTCCTTTGACCCTAGGTGTAGTATATGTATGGTTCTGATTTTACTTCTCATTATTGAGTTTGCAACGGGCATTACAAGACAGGAGGCCCTTCAGAAACTGCTGAAACCTCGTTCCTTCCAGCTTGCGGGAAAAGAAGGCAACTCTGTGATCCTGATGAGAATATCGCCCCTCAGAGAGGCACCCTTGACCTAACAGATCTTGTCTTCTCCCCAGGTCCAAAGCCTTCCACCACAAAAATGCCCCAGAATGTTTCTCTCCCAAGTGTCATGTCTTTGGTATAGGCACAGAGCCCAGAGGGCTGTTTTGGATACTGTGAGGCTTGATAGGTAGAGGGGATGAGAGGTCTAGGTTGTGGAAGTGTCTGGTTTGATTTGCATTTTGGATGCTTTCAGGTTGTATGGTCCTAGCTGGGGGGCTCAGCCTTCCAAACCGTGATGCCACATCCACAAAAACACACATCCTTTGTGACTTGTGGGACAGTGACATCAAATGGTGCCTGCTGAACTCCTGCTACAGTGACATATAGTAGGAACCCTCCAATGGTCAGTCCTCTGGCCTGGCCACTCTGAGCGTGGTGACTTGGGGTGGGGGTGGGGGACAGTTTCTCTCTAAAACAGTAGCATCTGCTGAACTGTCTTCTGGAGAAGCTGGGCCACCCACGTTGCTGCGGGATGCTTCCTGCCACTGGGAAGGACTCCTGGAAAGTCTAGGCAGGACATTTCCGAGGAGCAGAGCCTGCCTGCCACCCTCCCCACTGGCAGAATGGAGACTGAGCCCAGCTCTTAGCCCCTGGGCAGGACCCGGCATCAAGGGTGATGAGTGGGATTATCCAGAAGCCATCTCTGAGCACAGGCCCACCCTGGCCTCTGAATTTCCCTGTCTGCTGACAGCCCATATTCTGTGACTTGGTCCTTTCCCTCAGGCCCAAGCTGAGCATGTGGGGTGCATGCTGCACTGTGCTCTGGGCCCCTCTGAGTCTCTCCTCTGTGGAGGCCCCTCCTCCGTGAGAAGTGCCCGGGAGATTGCTGTCCACACATCCACACACTCATTCCTCCTTAGATACCTACCAAACACCTGCTATTTTCAAGGGCCTGTGCTAAGCCCCAGATTAAGACAGGCAAGCGGGAAGGGAACCAGGGTACCTCCCTGTACCCTAGGCACTTCCTCAGCTGCTCAGGGTGTGGCCTGCCCCCCCTCAACCACCGTAAGCCCCATCCCTCTGTCCTGGGCCATTCCCATGCTGGGCTGCGACCAGAGCCACCTTCCCAGAGCGTCACTCTGCTCAGGAGATCTCACTCAGCTCAAATGGCTGCTTCCTCCCTGGGCCTCACCCTTTGCTGCACTTGCCAGTTTCTTTAAAGGAGCCAGCTTGTCGATTATTTAATTTTACCCTGACCCCAAGCAATTATGTCTATACACTCACAGATCAGAGGCAGCCTCATATTTAATCCTGTGTATGTTCTTGAAAATCCCCATCAAGATGAAGATCATGTGCCCACATGTCACCTAAGGCCACCAGACACCCATGTCACGCCTCTGGAGGGCTCGCTGGCCTATGCCATGTAAGAAGGTGGTCTTTAACTAATGAGCTCTTTAGTGAGTGGCTGCTGTGTACCCAGTTTGTGCCCCTCCTCTGTGGAGGCCCCTCCTCCGTGAGAAGTGCCCGGGGAGATTGCTGTCCACACATCAGTCTGTGCACTTGGGTGGGGAATGCAGTATAAAACTGGCAAAACTCCTGCCTCTCACAGTTTCTATGCCAGTGGTAAAACAGACGATAAAGAAAAGAAGATAAATGAGTCAAGTGTATGTGAGCTGTTAGTGGGTGAAAAGTGTTAAAGTGAAAAAACAAGAGAAATCAAGGCAGAAAAAAAAATCTCCTTGTACCACATAGGCCTCTGCCAGGTGCCCTCCCCCGGCTCATGCTGAGCTCCCAGGATGCCCACTGGGCAACCTCCACACCTTGAGCTGGTGGTTTCTCCTCCATATACACCCTGGCTGTATCACCTGAGTTCCCTCAGGCTCCTCTGAGTATCACCTGTTCCAAGTTCTGCTCTCCAACACCATGGGGCTATACCCACCTTCCTCTGTGTCCGGGGTACCCCGTGTCTGTGCTTTCAGTTTTCTGCCTCTGTTGTCCTTCAGTCATCTCCCTGTACCTTCTCCAACTGGAGGACGATGCCACTGTTGTGTTTGTCTCTGCACCTGCTGGACAGTGACACGTCCACAGGGGCCCCCCAGACGCCATCATAATGCAGCAAGCTGCAGGGGCCTCAGTGCTGGGCATCTGTGGTGCTTTGCGGGGCTGGACAGGATGCCCGGCTTCTCCTTGTTATCGTCTTGGCATCTTTGGGACATTGGCGCCTTCTCTGAAAAGCTAGAAATGAATTATTCTTCAGAAACAAGTCATTTAGAAAGGACGTGCCCTGCCCCACTCGCTCCCCCAGGTTGGACACACACAGGCCCCCCAGTCTTGGCAGGGTCCCTTCCAGGTATCTTGCAGATCCTACCAGGTGCAGGTGGCCTTTTCCAGTGGGTACAGCCACCTCCTGGGGACAAACTCGTGGCAGAGTTGTTTTGGCATCTGGCCATCTTCACCCGCCTCCCAACAGCACCTTCTGGCCTGACTGGAGAAGCAGCTTCTCCGAGCTGTTCTTCCCACCTTCCTGGTGCCAGGCTCACCCTCCACTCCAACCTTGTCATGTCCAGGACGTGGTGGGTGGGACGCCTTTGAGAGACATGTTATGGGACTGGATCCCAGCCACACATTTCTCCTGCCCTAATCGCCCGGGACCATGCTTTTTCACAGCACGAGCACCAGCCCGTGTCACCCTGAGTCACCAGCAGTGTGGCCTTCACTTTGGAGGAGGAAGTCTTGATGTGTGACAGGGAGTTTGCCCCAGCATCATTCAGCGGGAAGCCCACTGATCCAGCGATGGTTTACTGAGCACCTGCTACATACCCTGTGCTCTTCCTGACCCGGAAAGTAGCTGAATAGCACCAAAGGTGATTTATAAAGGACTGGTGACTCCAAAAGTGGGGTTCCAGGGTGGGTTCAGCATCTCGCAAGGACCTCCTGCAGATCACAGCTGGATACCTGGCATCCATGGTGCAACACAGCAAGTGAGCCGGAGAGCGCTGGCTTTGATCCCAGAGCGGCTCCCTGAAAACCTGTTAGTCCCTCTCTGACGAATCCTCACTCCAGGGCAGACCCTGTCCATTCCAGTCAGCTTTGCAAGTCCCAGATGACTCTGCAGATTCTGTTCCCAGCACACAGGGTCTGGGAAGCCATGCACAGATTCCCAGTGGAATCACAGGGTGTGGCTGAGCCTGTGAGGGTGGTGGCAGGGCGGCTTCTCCAGGGCCTCGGTGAAGCTCAGAGCTGGTGAAAGTGGGGGACGAAGGGAGCCCCTCTGGCCTTGGATGGGGGCGAGGTGGCTGCCCCGGGCTGGGGAGGCTGTGCATGGGGAGGTGCTGGCCCATCACGGGGGCAGAAGGCAGCTGCTCCCCGCTTGAGGTGTCCTGTAGGCAACTGAGTGGACATGGGGAGATGTTCTCCAGCTCGCAGTTCTGGAGTTCAAGGTCGGGCGCCCCATGGTCTGTGCCTCTGAGGGCCCTGGGGGCAATGGTGGGAGCCATGATCACGTCTCAGATCAAACAGAGACAGAGAGACAGAGTCCCTGTAAGGCCTTCAAGGACACAATCCCAGGGACCCAAGGGCCTCCCACCAGGCCCTACCATTAAAGGCCACAGCACCTCTGGAGGCTGCCAGCCAAGGGGCCACACTTTTACACAGGACTTTGGGGACCCTCAAATCCCACCCAAACCACAGTCACCAGCAAGGAAGCTTGAAGAGAATGAGGAAAGGGTTTCCTTCCTGTCAGTGAGGCAAGGCAGAGGGACAGCTCTGAGACTGTGCCCTCTCCTCCCTTCTCTTCTCCTCTCTCCTCTTCTCTCCTCTCCTCTCCTCTCCCCTCCTCTCTCTCCTCTCCTCCTCTCTCTCCCAGCCCAGATGGCATTAACAGTGATCAACCTCACATCCGGGTCTGTCCCTGGATGAGAACCAGCAGGACATGGCGCCTGAAGGTGGACTGGGCTTGGCAGCGTGATCCTGGCCAGCAGGGCTGGGTTCCCTCTGAGGACCGGGGATGCCCATGGAGGTGACTTGAGCTCTCTGTTCCCACCCGACCACTGAAGGTGTGTTGGGGCCAGACCCCTGCCTTCCTCTGTGGGCCCAACAGTGGCTTCAGGTTCCTCTCCAAGCTTGCTGAGGCCAGGGACAAAGTTAGAGAAGGAGCCAGTGGCCAGGGGTCTATGAGTGCCCATCTAGCACCAGGAGGACAGCAAATATGTGGAGAGGGAGGCCCCACTCCTGGGGGTTAGCTCTGTTACAGGAGAGAAGAGGAAAACACAAAAGTAAGGAAACTGGGTTTGCATTTCTCAAAAGAAGAGTACAAATGGCCAAGAGATCCATGAAACCACTTAGAGTCTTAGGTCATTAGAGAAAAGCAAATGAAGGTAACATTGAGATTCCATCATACTCCACAAAGAATGGCTATCAACAAGATTCAGAAAACAGCAGATACTGGCAAGGTTGCCAGGAAAAGGAACCGTGTACACTGTTGGTGGGAACAAGGGCTAGTGCAACCACTATGGAAATCACTCAAAAAACCAAAACTAGAAATTCTATTCCACCCAAATGTCCTCTTCCTAGGTGTCTTCCCAAAAGAGCTAAAGACATCTTATTACAGGTGCATACCCATGTTTACTCCAAATAGCTAAACCTTCAAAGCAGTCTATATGCCCATCAATAGACGAAAGCATAAAGAAAACGTATTTAAGCACAATGGAATTCTACTTGCCATGAAGAAGGATACATTTGTGCCATTTGTAGGAAAATGAATGCCTCTGGAGTCCATAATGCTAAGTGAAATAAATTATACACAGAAGGTTAAATATCACCTGGCTTCTTTTATAAGAGAAACCCAAAATATGAATAATATAAATATAAATATGTAAATAATAATTCGGAGAGTAAAGTAGAAGAAAGGTGGTAGAAAATAGGGAGATACACTTTCTGGAGATGAGAAGGGGTTCTGGGAACGGAGCTAGGGAGACAGGAAGGAAGAGGGGGGAAGGGAAATCAAAAGGGTTCAGATGGGCAATACACACACATATTCACTATGTACCGCGAACTTACGCTAATATGACATTTTGCCAAAATATATAGGCAACAGGTTCAGAAAAAGCACTCCCTGGAGCTGGTCACTCAGCACCCCTGGTTAGTCTGGGCACCCCTGGAGACCCGTATCTTGGGGCGGGGAGTGTGGAGGCTGGCCAGGCTGTCTCCAAGGAGCTGGTGTGGTCCACCTACCCGGCTGTGCTCTCTGGAGTGTGGCACATGATGGTTGAGCGGACTCTGTACTGTTGGGGACCCTGGAACTCCCAGCTGTGCTGAGCTCAACAACAGGAAGCAACTGCAGCCGCAGAGACTTCCCTGCTGTCCCCCTTGGAGAATGCGTGTGCCACGGGACACTCTGGGCTCCCTAGTGTGAAGGTTGAGCTTCACCAGGGAGAGCCATCCAGAGGTCACATTACCCAACCCTTCGCTTCTATCCCAGAATTGCACTTTATTCTCAATTTAAAACCTCAAGATGCCACTGCTCATTGGGTTGGTTTTGGAAATCAGAGCAGAGTTTCCAGAGGGAAACAAAAAAACACCCCCGCTTCAGACAGCCCTGTGGCAAACCCCTTGCTCTGTGCATCATTATGCCTTGAAAAAATAGCCTCAGTAGTGCAAGTGTGGCTTTGTGGTCTCTGATTTTCATGAGCAGCAACATTTTCTCATGGCACTTGTGTGTGTTCTTCGTAAATGTGACAATAGCTGTTATTTACTGGCACAGACATGAACTGCATGTGTCGGCTCAACATGGTGCAGCAAGCTAGCCATTCTGACCCCTTCCCCTTCCCCTCATGGACTCGATGCTCTGACACAGGTCCCCTTAAGCTAGAGGTACTGCAGCCCCAGGTAACCTGCCACCTTTCACCGGCATGATTTACACTTAGCTACTCACTAAGTAGCTGCGTGCAAATCTCCTCTAAAACCTCCTTTGGTAGACATTATCTATGGCAGTTTCTATACGTGTCTTTATTTCCTTAGGATATTTTTTTTTGTAAGAACAAAGCAAAGCATAGGGCTTATTTTTTTTTGGAAATAATTTTAGAGTCATAGGAAGTATCAAAAATAGTACAGAAAGGTCCCAGCTCCCTGCAATGATAATACCTTATGTAACCATCATACCTGGCAAGAGCAGGGGAATTGGTTTTGGTAAAGACTATAAGCTAAATGACAGATGCAATTCGGACTCACCAGTTAGTATGTGCACTTTTTCTTAAGGTCTGCTTCATGGTTCTGTGACACTTTATCTCACATAAGCACGATGAGGAGATTTTTAGGACTTAAAAGTGTGTCATCAAAAATATCCTCAAGACAGGCTGCTGAGAAATCTGCTGGTTGTAGCTACTGAGCAGTATCCGGAACTCAGAAACGATGGCCAAGTTCCCATGCTGTCCAAGTCCAGGGATTCGCATTGGTGGCTACCTGCTTGTGCTGAGGGAGGGGTCTTGTCTGTCATCTCTCAGTGTCCTGGCTGAAGGTGGGTGAACCTGTCCATAATCAGGCAGTGCAAGGTCACCGAGAGAACCCAGGCATTGAGTCAAGGGTCTTGAGTAGAGTCCTAAATATGCTTTAGGTACACCAGGTACACCGTGGTCCCATCTGAATTTCATTCTCCTCACCTGTAAGTGCAGTAGGTGACATGTGCGCTATAAAGGACAGAAGGTGACCTGTCTACATGACTTACCCTATTCTTGGCCACTGCAAGGAATGAAAGCTTCACCCTTGCTTACAATGAAACTTTCAGCTGGGTGCATGAGAAATGTCCCTGCACCTCTCTCTCTGTCTGAGAAAACTTATGGGAAAAGAGTTACTATTCCCACCAACAGATGAGAAAACTGAGGCTTAGAGAAGTAAAGTAAGCTGTCACTACATGTGGCCTATCACAGATTGTCTCCACGAGCCTGAAGTCTTCCCCTAGTGGCCAAGCAGTTTCTCCTCCCGAGCGCCTCTGAAGTCCGCACACATAGTGGAAGGTGTGTCTTCCCAGACCAAGGGGCCCAGCAGCCCACAGTTCAGAAGTGGCTGTCTGTGACCCGCAGCTAAAATCTCCAACAAGTGCTCAAGATGAGCTCAAAGGACTCTTCCAGCAGTGGAGCAAATTCTATATTGCGGGAGGAGACCGCTCCCTAAATATAAAAGCGGGAGGATCAGTTCCAAATGGATTTTCTGGATGGATCAGGTTTTTATTCATTCTGAAAAGGAGGCAGGTAGCAAATTTCCCTGCTGTCACTTGACACAGGATATGCTGTCTCCAGAAACCAGAAAAGAGGTCTTCCAGTCACTTCCTATATCCATCTCTCATAGAGAGACTGCTACAAGGCTGGCTAGCTGTTGGAGGTTATTTTATAGGAAAGGTAAAAATTAACCATTCTTGGGCTCAAGTCAACCAAGACTTATCGTGAGTGTGTGTGTGTGTGTGTGTGTGTGTGTAAGGTGCATTTGAGAGGTGTGTGTGCAGCAGACATCTGGTTGGGTACTAGAAGCCAGGAGACAAGGTGGCCTTGGTGCATTCAGGATGATGTTTGTAAGAGACATCAGATTGCTCTTGTAGGTGGGGGAGACCAGGAGCTGGCTTCTGGCTTCATCTCCCGGAGGGTTTAGACA
The DNA here is from genome assembly GCA_004027455.1 of Hydrochoerus hydrochaeris. Classification (NCBI taxonomy): domain Eukaryota; kingdom Metazoa; phylum Chordata; class Mammalia; order Rodentia; family Hydrochaeridae; genus Hydrochoerus; species Hydrochoerus hydrochaeris. The sequence continues at coordinate 354,505 of PVLA01001298.1, read as the reverse complement.
ATAAAATATTGAAGCACAACTTCGCACCACCATCGTGAATGAGTCGACTTGAGAATTCCAGTCCTGAAACTTTTTCTTCAACAAAGAAGTTAGGCTTTGCTATACATCAGAGATAAGTTGACGAACTCAGAAAGGTCAGGCAAAATGATAAATGGTGGAGCTGGTATTTATGTTCCAAAGCAAAAGGTTGTCCCTGTAGTTGAATTGAGGCGGTCTGCAGCCAAATGTGCTAAGGGGAAGGAAGAGCCTGGTTTGGTGTAAAGATGACAGATTGAGTGGAAATTTCCGTAAGGATTATTCTCTCTGGGAAAGCAATCCAGAGACCCAGATTCTAGGCCAATCAGAAAAAAGCAGAAAGTCAATAGCAACCATATCATTCAACAGACTCTGACAATACCTTAAAATATAGTGCCATCTCAGAAGTGTTCATTGAGTCATTCCACCTGTAGCAATCAACCATAAATAAGTAATTTAAGATACAATAAAAATCATCTGTGCACAAAGATGTTGCTTGGAGATTATTTATAATGGTAAAAATTGGAAACAAATGTCTGCCAATACAGTAGAAAAGATTCAATGAAACCTACCTAGTTAGAATATTATGAAATTGTTGAATGATGCTCACTGACACAATAATCACAAAGAAAAACATTGATGCTATTATGTGCTAAATGATGTATCAGCATATAGTGCTGTGTGTGTGTGTGTGTGTGTGTGTATGTGTGTGTGCACGCGTGCACGGGTGCCTGCATAGGGAGAGAAATAGAGGGAGAGGATATAATCACAGGAATATGTCTAAATTCTTCAGTGGAAAATTATTCCAAAATGTTGAAAAAAGGTTGTAGTTAATTATTTTCCTCTTTGTTCAACTTTTCTGCACTTTCAATGAGGCATATGGATTAATTTTATAATGCAAATATGCACGATGCATTTTATTTTTTTTAAAGCATACGAACAATGAAAGTAAAGAGTTGTTTTCAAAGGCTTCCTGAGGTATTTTCCAGATGTCACCACCACATCAGGAGGGAAGGGTTGACGGGGTCTGTTTTTGGGGACAACTGCCTGCTGTGAATTCAGAAGATACAGAGCCAGCCAGCCTCTCAAGGAAAACAGGCTATAGGATTCTTCCAGTGATTGCAGTATAAAGAGAACTGAAATAATGGAGCAAGCCTCCAAACAGGGGGTGTGATCCAGGAAGCCCAGGCCAGACAGAAGTGGGTGACCGGAAGATGGTCACACTGCAAGAATCTCTCAGGAAGAGCACATGCTTTGTGTTTTAAAGTCAAGGACCAAAGGCAGGGTGAAGGTCAGCAGAGCTAAAGATGAAGGAAGGAGTAGAAATATGTTACACGATGCGTATGTGACCACTCTTCCCAGCAGCCTGCCCCCATGTCACTAGAGGAGGGTCTATGATATAAAAATCACTCTGCTGAGGTGGAGAAACTAGGGCAGGTGTGAAGACTGATAGAGGTATTTAAGTGAAAAATTGCCTAAGAAAAGCAAGTCATCCTTCCTCCCGGAGAAAAGGTCTTAACCAGTTGAGGGTAAGCACAGCAGGACAGCCCTAAGGTGTGGGGCAGGGAGGGGAGGAAAGCAGAGTTCATTTGTGCATTTGATCCAGGCTGACTCTGAACCAGTTCTTTCTTCCAAAACCAGCCTAGGATCTAAGTCCTAAGGGTCATGGCTCCTGGGTTGTGTTTGGCAGGAGTCACATGTTTTGACAGGCAGTAGGGAACAGGACTAGGAAGGAGCAGTCCATGGGTTTCCCTGAGGACTAATAGCAGCTAAGACTGTCTACTGGATGCAAAGATCTTCTATTGTCTTATTTCATTCTCTAGGTAGGATTTATTAATTTATTGTATTTTTCAATAGGCTGTCTTTGTAAAGTGGCTTTAAGTTCATAGCAAATTTAAGAGAAAAGAACAGAATTCCCTGTGGGTTGTACATTTGCACCTCTTTCACAGATGAGGAAACCAAGGCCTAGAGAGTTTAAATAATTCCTCACAAATGTGGAGACAGAACTCTCAGACATGAGAGCTGAAGTTACGCTATGGACATATCTTTATAGTAGAGGTCAGCAAAGCATACTGTATGGGCCAAATTGAGGCTAATTTTTATAAACTTTGTAGCTGAGAATGGTTTCTACGTCTTTAAATAGTTGGAGGGGAAGAGTATTTTATTACATATGAAAAGATGATAGAATTCAATTTTGAGTCTGTAAATAAAGTTTAATTGGAACTTGGCCATGTGCATTCTTTAACATCTCCCTGCTGGAGACACAGAACTGGGTAGTGGTGGTGATGAGTGAGTGGACCACAAACCCTAACACATTTGCCTTTCAGCCTCCTACAGCGCAAGCTCACCAACTCTGCTTTACAGTAACCTAGTTATCACACTGACTGGACATTTCTCTCCAACACTGTTAGACGTACGCAGGCTGGAATGGTGCAGACCAGTGAGCTCTCAAGGATGCACCTTCAGGGGTCATTCTTGGCTCTCCTTTATTATTTTTTTTTCAAGACTTCTGAGAACACATTTTTTTTTATTTTAAAGAGAAAAAGCAACAAAAATCAAGAAGGAAATAGCCAATGAAGAAAACAATTACAAAAACAAAATGACAACAACAAAAACAATGGCAATATAGGATTTGAAAATCTTGGCTCTCCTTTAGATCAGAGCAACTCACTCTAACAGTTTTATCAAGTTAAGCATCTGTGTAATATTTCTCTTGAGGAAAGTTTTCCTCTGCTAACCGCACACACTTCTAATATTGTCTTTTAAAAAAATCTGTGATGAAGATTATGTCTGAACACCAGCAAACTGGAGAACAGACAGTCTTTACTTTATTAAAGAATAATTGTGTACACAACCATCTCCGCAAGCCCCAGGGGATACTAGCACTCAACCTGGGACTCACAGAGCTGGAGGGGGAGTTGCAAACTGCGGTTGTTCTGATGATGCTATTGGTGGTGACTTTGGGTGTTGTTGACAGTATTTAGGGTCAGCTTTCAACAACTTTCTGTGGGACTGCCCCACTTTTAACATTGAATGTCCATGTATGTCCTCGCAATTCCCCGGGGTCCCTGGCAAACTGGGACTATTGGTCACCCTCGTAAAGCCAGGCCAAGCTCGCAAGCTGAAAGTGATAAGCCTGAAGCCCAAGCTCATGAAATCAACACATAGCAGCTTTCTCAAATGAGTTTATTATTTGGTTGATGCAACTGGCAGGCCTGCTGGATGGGATCCCAGATTCTCTATAAATAGACAGGAAATGTTCAGGCTCCTCGGACCTAGTGTTCAGCATCCCTGAATTAGGTGTTTTAACGGTCCCTACCACTCAGCAGAGCCTCCCCTAGGCATCAGAATAATGACTGCTTCTCACCTGGGGGGGCGACACAGACCCTGGCCTAATGTATGTAACTGCAAATTGCTAGAGCTATAAAAACTATAGATTTTTAGTCTAACGCCTTCATTCTGGCAAATCCCAGGGGTGAGGCGATCCTCAACAGCCTCAGGGAACTGGAGACAGCTGAGTTGTTGGAATGGTCAGTGTGAGCCTGGCTGTTGTCTTAAAAGCAGGCAGAGAAATCACCATGGGACATTTGACCAGAAGTCCTCCTTTCTTTACATGATCTCCTCTGTGAGAGTAACGTGGCCCTAAGAAGTATTTGTTCAAACACCCAGACGCTAGAATCAGAACACAAGGGAAGAGGGACCCAAGGATCTTGGTATTGGTCAGAGGAGGGAGGATTTGACACATCTTTCCAGAGAGGTGAAAACTGTTGTTTTCTACCATGGCTGCCACATAGTGAAGATCATTTTGTTGTTGTCATTGGTACTTTACCAAACTTTTATTATTTGTGTCAGCCTTTGGGCTAGGTGAAGCATTAGAACCATGATGCTGGGGATTTACAGAACATAAAATTGTGGCAGAGACAAACCAAGCCAAAACCTAAAGTAACTGCAGGTTGTATATTATCTTTATGATGGAAGAAGGGAGGAGGGAAGGAGGGAGAGGAAGGAGATAAGAGGGAGGAAAAGAGAGGAGGGCATAAGAGAAGGAGGAAGGAAGAAGAAGAGAAGGAAAAAATAGAACACCATTAGGGGACCAATTATATTATACAGAAGAGCAGAGAGGCGGCTTCATAGAGGAGGTTGTTAAGCTGAGTCCTGAGAACCTCTCGGATAGATTAAACTTTCAGAAGATTTTCTCACCACATTCACTGTACTACATTATCTAATGATAATTCACTGACACGATTAATATTTTTGGACCGAATTATATTAAATTGATTATACAAATATTTCTTTATAACAGACAGATATTCAGCTTGCTGAGCTAAAAGGTTTTTTTTGCTGTTGTTGCCGCTGTTGTTATTGTCGTGGTGTGGTGGCTGTGGTTGAATCTTGTGCTCAGTGTATAAATTTCAGCCAATCTGAGCTTTACTCAGAACCTAACTGAGACAGAGTGGTCAAGATCAAACTGTGTTCCCAGAGCTAAAATCCATGTCTTCAAAAAACAGAGTGCAAGACACCGACTGAATGAAATTAGAATATTTTTTTGAGTGAAAATGAGATGAAAAGGATTGAGAAGGCGCCAAGTGATAGTTAAATTAATCTTCAAGGGAGGGAAAACATGTCAGAAAATGTAAACCAGATCAGTCCAACTTATGCTACAATTCTGCAGAGGGAATTAAATTCCTGTGGAAAAACAAGTCTCTGATTATGAAAGGATTTGACTATGTAGAAGAATCTGGAACATCACTCTATTAAAAAATGCTTGTAAAACCAAGGGAATCATGTAAAAAATTAGGGAGCTAAAAGAAGTGGGAGAACTTAGGCTGTCTGAAATAGAGTTATTACTTCAGACGCTGGATCATTTTGCTAAAATTGCAAAGAAGAGAGAAGTACTTTATATCAAAAAGCAACGTTTATGATCAGGTAGCACCACTGAATTCTAAGTGATTCTCTTAACCCTTTATATGTATTTCTTTGTCTACACTAGAAGTAATTAACTTTTAAAAAATCAATTCCAGTGCATCTAATATGCAGTATGTGATCCAAGTGAGACAAACCAATAACAACATTAATCTAGACACAGAGGAGGAGTAAAGCATCTTTGAAGTTTATTAAGGACAGGTTTTTTTTAAATTGCTATATATCAGGAGACACTGAGTAGTAAAAAATGTATCCACACTAGGTGGGTAAAGTAAGAGCTACTGGGCAAAGATGCCCTTTATTGCAATTAGAAGCATACTTAGAAGGAAACAAAATGAAAGGAGTTTTAACTCATTACAGAATGTTACAGGCAGATACTACCACTGAGTATAATTGTTTTTATCAAATAAATGTTGGGTTTGCATGTGCTATAACAATATCTTTCATCTTCCATGTTTGCAATTGCATTTTTCAACGCAAACATAATCAGGAGTCAGTGAAGCTATGTCACAATAATTTTCATTTTGTTCTGTGTTTAAGCCAACAAAGTCTTCCAGAAAGGTGCCTTTGTTTGGTGCAGCTGATGAGCATTGGCTGACAGTGGGTAGGAGCTCAGCAGTTTGCAAATGACTGCCCATTACTTCCGGTGGGGAGAGGTGCCATACTGAGCTTTCCATGAAGTGTCGTGGACTGTTCTGGCAAAACTCTTCTCCTCTTGGCTCCAGTACCAGCTCACTGAGCATCTGATTTCACAAAACTCAGCAAAGAAGAGTCAGCTACTGAATAAGTATGGGTCCAACTAGGTGGGCCAAAGGAAAGAAGGTTTTCTGTGTGCTACACAGCTCTTACACTGGCCCTTAACTCTCCAGGACTTGGCCCTTTCCCCTTCAGCCCTTGGCACAGTTGCAATGTCACCTCCTCAGGGAGGCCTTCCCTGATCACCTGCTCTAACACAGATCTTCTTTCCTACTTCTCATTATTCTTTTTCACAATACTGTTAGGGGTTTGCTCTGCAATATTTACTGCTGACATTTTCTTGTTTACTAATTGATTTGCTTCTTTCTTTGTTTTCCTCCTGTTTGCAGAAAATGAGTAACATTAGAATACAAGCTACACAAGAACTTAAAACAGAACCTGGCACAGAGTCAGTAGCCAAAATTATTGAAAATTGAATAGAAAGTTTTTGAAAAGATGGATGATGGATGGATAGATGGATGAGTGGGTGGATTGATGGATGAATAGGTGGATGGATGATGGATTGGTGAATGCATGGATGGATGGATGGATGGATGTGCGAATGGGTGGATGGATGGGTGGTTGGATGACTGTGTGGGTAGCTAGATGGATGAGTGGATGGATAGATAAATGGGTAAGTGGATAGATGGATGGATGAACACAAAAAAAAATGGTGTACTTTTTATTCATGAACATTTTGAGGGATAAAATTCAGATACAGACTATTTAGACCCAATTTCACCCACCACTGGATATTTTTTCATGTCAAAGGGACAAAAAAAGTTTCAAAATATTTACTAAAATTAACTTAAAATTAACAGATTTCTTGTTGACTATCTACTCTTTTTATCTCTTTTCATTAACAGCAAACTGAAGACTATATTGAAATATTTAAATATACCACTGACACAGTACAATCTGCCAGGCCAAACCCCCCAAGGAGAGGAAACCCAAATTTTGTTTTCAGGAATATGTTAATGAATGTTTATGTGAGGGACCCACTGTTTTTAGAATGCGTGAGTTATGGGAGAAGGCCAGATGGTAGATTTGGTAAAAGGTACAGGATGAGACTATGTTCAGGCCACTGGAGATTCAGCTGGTAAATGACAGCTCTTTTTTGAACATCTAGCTATCCCAGTGAAGTCTTTCACACTCTAGCATAAGCATCCATATAGGCAGGCCCTTGTTTTCTAGCAAAGAGGGAAAAGGCTTTCTTGTTCAGGTAGGAGAGAGGTGAGTTGTCCTCTTGTGGGGCAGCAGGGTCTCGGCAACTCTCCACACGGGGAGAGGAGATTTATCAAAATGGCACCGAACGCAGACGGAAGGGAAGTGGGGCAGGAGGTGCGAAGGAGAGAAGACTCGGAGGGGCCTGATGCATGTTGATGAGACAGATCCTGTGCGGCCACAGCCACGTCTCTCATTTCTGTTTCACCCACGAGTTAGCCTTGCTCTATCTGAACATCCTTGGCCTTGAATGTCAATCCAGCCTCCTAAGTCAAGGCTTACACACAACTCACAGCCCCTTGTGGGGCCCTGACCCATGCCCAGTGTCACCCCCTGCCCTGCTACCTTGGCGTTGCCCACTCCTGCTGTGCTCTTTGTCACAAAGCCAGAAAGGAAGTTCTGTGCCACCTTGAAAAATCTGTTTAAAATAACCATTGGCAGAAGTTCCCTGGGCGTGGTGACACACTTGCCCTTCTGTGTGTCACAGTTCCTTAGAGCTTTGACCTCACCCTGTCAAATCTTAGTCTTGCCTTCCACTCCTTTGTACGAACTCATCAACCCACGCAGTCAGGAGGTACTTTTGAAGCAAAACACCAGGCTTGTCCTAGAGATTCTGCCCATACACACAGAATATCTGGGATTTGATGGAGACCCTCGCAGAGCTCACTGGCTACAGGAGGGGGTGGAAAACAAGCTGCCAAGGTATATGCGTGTGTGTGCGTGTGCACGTGTGTGTGTGCATGTGCATACAGGTTGTAAGACATGCTATTAAAGGAAGTATCACTATCAGTGTCAGGATTAGGGCTATGTAGATGGAGTGGTCCAGCCTCTGCGTGGAGGTGATGGTCAGTCCTGCTGTTTGTCAGAAGTCTAGAATTCACTTTCATCTCCTCAGGTCCATGGGAGTGAGGACCGTATCGTCTGAGGCTGGAGTTTGAATTCTGGAGGTTTGCTCCCTAGCAGTCACTCCTCAAAGGACTTTCCACAGCCTCAGCAGTAGGTGTCCACTCACCCTGCCCTGCTTGGGACACCACAGACTTTGCCATAGACTGTCACATCTCAGAAGTCTATTTGGTCCGGAGCAAGGCATGGTGGTCAGGGATGTGACCGCAGAGTGACTAAACAGCTGTCCAGCCCTGCCTAGGAGGCAGGAGCATTGGGGGTCCAAGGGGAAAACTCTAGCCAGGCAGGACTAGGGAAGCCATGGAGGGAGGGTCTGGTGCAGCAGCGAGTTAGAAAAATCACAGCTGCAAACCCAGAGCGCCTGCGCAAGGCCGCGGATGTGGACTCAGCCTCCGCCAACGCAGCAAACCACAGCAGGGCTGTGACAAGGGGAGGCTGTGAGAAGCTGGTCGAGAGAGGTGCTCAGGCCTCCCAGGCTTGTGGTCAGTGCAGCCAGGGCCACAGGATGTGACAGGCAAAGCCGTGTCCCCACAGGCTTCCCATAGAACCCTCAGTTTCCCTCCTGGCTGCATCACACGCTCAGCGCAAACACACCAGGCCAAGGAAAGGGGCTGAGGAAGGCAAGAGAGGGACAGTGTGGCACGGGCTTCAAGATCCAGACTCGCCCTCAGAGTTGCCTGAATCTAGCAAATAAAAATAAAAGGTGGCCAGTTAAATTAGAACTTCAAACAGACGCTTGATTTTTTTTTTTTGCATATCTTATATTACACAGGACATAGTCATTGGGAAAAAATTTTTGCTTATCTGAAAGTCAAATTAAATGGACTATATAGTATTCCAAACTGGTAAACACCATTTCCATTTCCAGAGAGTCACTTTAGTTTACATGCAAAACCTCCTTGAAGTCTTCAGGACACAGAGACGACGGTCACCTCTGTTTGGCAACAATATGGAAAGGTATGCAGATGGGCCAGAAGATGGTGTGGACTATGGTGGCCCAAAGGAGGCTTAAAAATGGAAGACAGGGTTGGGGTCTCCTTCCAAAAACCTAAAGAAAAATCAAGCTTCCACTGTGGCCTTCATCCAATGGCTTGGATCCTTTGGGAAGCTGGTGTGGTTATAATGCTATCTCCTTCCCTAGTACAGGGATGCTAGGCATGGTCTAAAGGTGACCAGGGGCAAAGAGGGAACCTCTGAGGGCCACCTGTCCCAGGTGACTGCAGAAGAGAAGAGTCTCAGAAAGAATCAAGTCAGGATGCTCTGGTGATGGCCATGGACCAAAGCTGGGGAAATCCAGAATTACATAGACAACCAAGAGTTGAAATGAATGGATGGAAATTCCAGAAGGCCCAAGGGAATACTAACAAGGGTGGAGAAGCAATGGAGAGGACCGACCAATCCTGAGATTCAGAGGAGTGGCTGGAAAATCATGGCTCACTGTCCAGGGATGCTAAGCTCATGACACACAGGAGCAACTAGCTGGACCAGTGCTTCCGAACGGGGCTCCACTTTTCTCTTCAGGAGTCACTTGGTAACATCTCAAAGATGTCACTCCTTGGTGGGATGTTGCTATTGGCAACTGCTGGGTTGTGGCTTAGGATGCTGCTAAATAGTCCTCAGGGCACAGGACACTCCCTACCACCAAGAATGGCCCACTCTGAATGCCTGGTTGTGGATTCTTGGATCCACTGGGAGACAACCAATGTCCTATCTTATTGGTGCCCTCTGAATCAGAAGTCAGTTATGTTGCATTTCTAGGTCCCCACACTCTGTGTAAAAAAGAATAACCCTCATGAAAAAGGAGAAAGGGGAGAAAATCCTCCCACCATCCATTCCCAGGGGTTCTTTGCCAAAGTGTGCTTATTATTAACCAATTAGAGCTGAGATTTACCGAGTAGAATTACATTTTCATTTAAGTAGGACCCAAACTGCTCCCTCCCAAGCCACCAGCAAACTCCACCGGGCTTTAATGTGACCCAAGACAATGTCAGCTAATAGAGCCGAGTGTTAACGGGAGCCCAGGATTTATGCTGTAATAGTCTCCCCGGCTCCCCTTCTGAGGGAGGTATTTGTCTTGGTACGTGGACACCAACAGTGTGGCGTAACATTACACACAGGATTAGGAGGGGTGTTTTTAATTATTATTTCATCTGTAATTATAGGCAAGTTCCATTTATTATTTTGAAATCCTTGAAAACATTTTAATTGAAATGGCCAGTGGCCTTTACGTGACCCCGACTCCAGCTCTATCAGGGGCCATCAGAGCATGTTCAGTGATTGGGTTAATAGGGAGAGCCTTGTTCTACACCGATTCATGAGCATTATTTAAAATTTTGGATTTGAGTGGTTTTTTTTTTTAAAGATTTATGACGCAGTTGAAATGAGGTCAAGTAGAAGCACTAAAGGATTTAATTAGAAATGTCCTCGCCCGCTCCCTATCACTGTAAACCTTGCCTAGGTTGTCCCTGGAGGGCCTTGAGTCATCAGCATTGGAAATAGTATGTACTTAAAAAGCAAACTCTTGGTAAGAAATAGAGGGCCAGCTGCTGTGCCCTCAGTGGGTTGGGCTGGGGGCAGACAATGGTGGGAGGTGGGCGCAGCCTTATCCAGAGGTCAGGTGGAGGGTGGGGCCTCACTGCTTTCTTCCCAATATTCCCAGAGCTTCTTCTGTGTCTCGGTGCCAGGCAAAGGGCTTGGACCTCAAGCTGAGTGAGATGCGGGTTGTGTGTTGACTCATGGATAGTCAGGGCGCACAGAGGGACAGAACCATGTGGATTAAGACAAGACAGCAGCATCAGTGGTTACCAGAGGACGTGTGGGACTCAGTGGGTCTAAAAGGTAAGAATGCTTGGCTCCCCCTGTGAAGTCCATCGGAAGGCTTGCCCCACAGTGTGGGTTTTGAGACCTGTGTAGGTGTTTGTTTCAGTGCATCTGGAGGGAGAAGGTGGGAAAGAAAATTCCAAGTAGAGGACAAGGCCTGTGCCAAAGTCCTCCTTCCCAAACATCAGCTAGGATGGTTCATCAGAGCTTGAAGATATTCAAACACTGCTCAAGAGAGTCATCAGGCACGAAGCTATGGCAGCTGCTACAACCATGAGCTCTGTGAACACCAAGCTCTATGTACATATGATGAGGGACTTGTCTCCAATCATTCATTCATTCATAATGGGGATTGAACCCAGGGCCTTTGCCTGAGCTATATCCTCAGTCCATTTTTTATTGTTTATTTTGAGACAGGATTTTGCTAAGCCACTGAGTTGCCTGGCTTGTGATCAAAACTGTGGTCTTCCTACCTCAGCCCACAGAGCTCTGGGATTACAGCTGTGTGTCACCATGCCAGGCTTCTCTATTATTTTTAATATCAATTCAGCCTTGCCTGGTCAAATAATTTTAGGGATTAACCAAAAACTTCCAAATCTGAATGGAGACTTGTCGGTCCTTACTAACTACATTAATTCCTCCAGCCATTCCCTGGAGCTCAAGCATGAAGCTGAGGAACAGCTCAACATAAACCAAGGATCCCAGTTTCAATCTGAAGCTCACATTTGACAAATATTTGATTTTTATGTGATCTCTCTCTTGAGTTTATAATCTTACGACTCAAACTTCTTCCAGACCAGGGTCAATAGACATAAACTGACTGTCATTAGCTCTGAGGATTCTCCATAGACAGCCTAAATTAAAATTTTCAGATGTCCCATGTATCAGCTAGCTTTAGCTGCATAACAAACAACCCTCAAAATGTAGTGGCTGAAAGCAGTGGTCATTATAATGGCTCATATATCTGTCTATAGGCTGAGGGTCATTTGATCTAGGCTAAGTCAGTTTTAGGTTATGGATTAGACGTGAAGCTACTCTCTGGGTGTCTCTTCTTCCTTGGACTAGTGGGTCTCTGCTGGGAAAGGGCTCATTCTTGATGAATGACAGGAGTGTGAGAGGACAGAGCCAGTGACAGAGGAACATTCCAAGTCCCTGCTTGTCTATCTGCTCATAACCCACTGCAAAGTAAGTTTCTGGCCAAGCTCATACAGAGAATTGGGTGGCTGAGTCACATCCTGCCAAGTCGAGACCAGCTTGGGCACTGAGTGGAGTCTGCAGCTGGTCCTCACTGAGTGGTCTAGAGTCACTGCCATGCCCTGTTTCCTGCTAGGACAGAGTTGTTGGTCCCAAGTCAAGGAGAGCACCTTTCAGCTCCTCCTTTGGGAGGCTCCTTAGGTGGGCTTTTGCTGAATGTGTGGCTTACACAGAAGAATCTAACTCATACTGGATTTAAAAAATAAATGTGTACTGAAAAGTAATTAAAGCATGTCAGTTCATGAATAATATACTATTTTGCAACCATTTGCCGAGCATCATGAGACAAGCTCTTGAACTGACAAGGAGCGCTCCGTTATGTGATTGCCAACTGTTTTATCAGATATTGAACGTGGTCATTTCTTCCATCATCAGATGAATTATCAAGCTATTGCTTTTTAATAAATCAATTTTCCAGACCTCTCTGGGGTCTTTATTTGTAATCCGGCTGAGGGAAAAAAATGCAATTAGCTGTGTGGTCTGTGCCGAACGCCCCGGGCTCCTCGGTGTACTGGCAAGCCTCACGGTTGGCACCCCTGCAGAGGCTGCGTGTGGTCCCCGTGTCTGAGGGGAGGTGGTACATGCAGCCAAAGTCAGTGTGAAAAGAGCTGCTGAGCTTCGAAAAGAAGAGGTTGCTTCCTGAGAAAGGTATGAGGGGGTGGGCAGGGCTGCCATGCGTTTTAAAATCAGCTGAATGAAAGCAAACAGTTATCTTTGAGCCCATTCATTCTCCATACTTAGTCTTGAATCTGCTGGTCAGTGTCAGTTTAGATGGGGAGTTCCCTTGGTGCCCAGTCCACCAGGGAGGCGGCTCTCACGGTGCTTCCACGTATCCCCATCGTCACATTCATTGGCTGGCGGCTTCGTTGTGGATGGCGCCCCCAGATGTGCAGCTCTGAGAGAGGACAGTCACACAGTGAGGTTAAGTCCCAGTCCATGGTAACGGTGCACTCTGTGGCTGCATGTGGCCCCTGGCTGATGGCCATATGGCTCTGCTCCCATCCCTAGTCTGAGCTCCAGGCCTAACAAGATGTTTTGTTCTCTGTATTTCAGAATGTTAAACAAGGCTAACATTAGAGATTGTTTGCAGAGTGAATAAATGACCCATCTTATATATTGACTTGCCCATTATTTAGCAAAAGATCATTTATACTGCTTGAAAAATCTGTGTGAGAATACATCAAGAATGGTCTATCTTTATGGTAATAGTTTTCCAGCTGTTACTCAACTGGAGCATTATTTCTGGGGCTCTTGCCATGCATAATCTTATCAAGTACCTGGATAAGTTTGGAGGAAGAGCTCAATTACATGAATCTCAGAGTGCAATGGAGGACAAAGAACCCAGAAGCACATTTTGATTTTGGTTATTTCGTTCTTAATTGTTTGTCTTGTAACCCAGTTTACCATGATTCTCATGCACATGGGTATCAGGTTGGACAGATTTAAACCTGAAGAAAGAACATCTGAGACAGGGGGAAAAAGAGGAGAAAAAATATATATATATATATATGCACAAGATAGATAACTGTACTACTAATCTCTGTTAGTTCATCAGCAAGAATGCTTTATGCTTTCATTGTTTGACTATTTTCCTGCCTTTATCTTGTAATCTGAACAACTGCTTTGGAGATAACAATATATTAACCATTGTTAATCTATTATTTTGTTCTGAAATTCTGTATCATTTTACATTTTTATCACTTAAAAAAAAAAAGAAAATGAAATTTCTGTCAAACCCTGGGCCGAGAATGTTCGTATAAGCCTTCAAAGTTATTTTCTCCATCCGTGATCTTGACTGGACTATTAGCTTATATCTGCATTCTAAGTTTCTTTCTTTACACAAAAGGGAAATTGTCAAGGCAGTTACAGTATATCCAAACACTGAGGTGAGCTGCAGTGCAAGTGTTACCGATAGTTGGAGTAAAGAATGTGGAAACATTTTTTAAAGTATGGAAGTGTTTGAAATAAGTGTAAGTCTAGGAAGAAATCATGCCTTTCTTTGTAACATCTCAAATTCATACCTCGGCCATATAGCTACTTCAGTAGGTTGTAGTGTATCATCCATATGTATGAATCTGTTGTCTACATAGCTTTCTTAACACTTCTGTACTTTTTTCCTGCTTTCTTCCTCTTATTGATGGGTTGAGGAGGATCAGTAAATAAAGACAGATAGAATGATTTTGATAACTGGATACCAATAGCACACAGGTAAGGAAAACTGACTTTGAAAGCAGTGAGGCTGGAATTTTCCTTCCGTGCCTTGGTGCTGAGACCACTGTCTCTGCTGTACCACATGGGACACTTCCTTCCACTCCTGCCAGCTTTTAGGATCTGAGGTGCATGGCTCCTTCAGGTTTATAGATGACACTGATTTTAAAAATGAGTGCAATAGGAGCTCACATCCCACTGTGATCAGATAGCCCAGATTGGGATGAGCTTTGAAGACATCAATGCCTGTCCCCAAAGGGCCACTGGCATCACGAGCAAGTCTGGGAATCCCGCAGGATGAACATGCTGGCTCTCTGCGTTTGCATGCAGGTGGGAACAATACCTTGGCAGCCCCTTCTATTCTGCCTGGAAGCTATTTTCTCCCCAGTTTTCTAGAGACAATACTAATTTGACTACACGGAAGATCATGATATTTATTGTTTTAATTTGTTTTGGGGTTGATTTTAAATATAGATATTTCAACCAGATCAGTCTGATAAGCTTCAGCCTGTCCTATACAAGTGATGATTATCAATTTGGAGCAGAGAGATATTGCAAGGTGCAGCCCTACCCTGTAGCCTAGAAAAGATGTGGCTGGGGGTCAAGAGGAGTCACTAACATCCATGCTGTTGATGCTACCTCCCAAACAAAAGGACAGCCAAGGATTTCAAGGGTGCATTTTGACATGGGTAAGTGCATTTTGTCCAGGACAGTTGAAATATAACCTTAGAAAATTGGGATAGAACATTGGATCAGAAAGAGTATTCCGTGATGGGAGCCTGGTATTTGCACTGAGTTCATGTGTGAACTAGTTTCATATGCTTGATTGATTTTTTGAACTCTAAAAGGATCCCAGTGGAGTGGGCATCTACAGGTCAACTTTGCAGATATAGAGAAGATCATTTCACACTGAAGCTTGCTCAGCTATAGAAGCAAAATTTGACCCACAGTCATTCCATTGTGTGCCATGGTCACCCAGCATTCTTTCAATCACTATACTTGCTCAGTTAGCTTAAAGTCGCCCTAGAAAGGAAAGGATAGGGTCCAGTCTGGGTTTTCTGCACCTGACACCTCCAGTTTATGCTGAGTCTTGTCTGGGAATCACACCTCCCGTGTGCTCCTGCTGTGACCTCCTGTGGCACCCGCAGAAGAAGTCCACCTCATCCAGGCCAAGGACGGAAGTCAAGGCCAAGTCAGCCCTCTGGAGAATGCATCTCCCTTTATAGCTAGGCCTTCTTGCATCCAATCCTCAGAAAGCTTTTTGTAACTCAATGCCAGAAAGTTAGCTGGATAAGAATAAGGAACACTTTTAAAGCAAAGACTTTCCTCCAAGTTTTCCTCATATGAATATGTTTACCACCTGTTTGCAAGATCAGTATTACATACTGCTGGTCTCATGTTTACCCTTAAGAATGGGGGACTTGGTGTAGTGCTTTTACGATAACTTTTCTGTAAGCAACTATTCTGCAAATTGTTGTGAGCCTCTTCTAATTAGAGGGTTGGGCTGTGTGCTGACTGCCAAGCTCAAAAACCTTAAAAAGAAGTTAAATTAACACCCGGATACTTGCTAGCAAAAAGCCACAGAAATCAGGTCATTCCATGGGAAAGCAAATTGAAGACCCATGTAAGCACCAGGTTAGGATTAAAGCTAGCACCTTTCACTTGAAATGGAGAGATGGGATCCCAGGGGCATGAGGTGTTCCCTTTGCACATCGCAGTACGCCGGATGCTCCATTAGCAACTCCGCGCCTGGAGCAACTCTCCGATTCCCGGCTCTGTGTGCCATTCTCCTCCCCGCTCCACAGATGGATGCCATGGTGCAGCCTACATGCTGCACCCCATTAGTCCCCCCTCACTGCCCAGCACAGAACAGGCCTGGCCCTCAGGTTGTTCATAACGTTCTCACACTTTTATGGCTCCTCTTGCTCTCCGCCAGGGTCAGCGGCCCTTCTGTGAGTGGAGGGCACTCCGCAGACTCGAAGGAAGGAGATCTAGCTGCAGGGTTAGGGTCAGCAGCTCCTTAACAGACCAAGAGATATGCCCTGCAAGACGTCTGCCTTGCAGATGAGCACTGGGCACCCACAAAGCTATCCTCGGACACTTTAGGGTCTATGGTTTTCAAGGCTCTGTCAAAACTATTGCTGAGAGGCAGGAGAGTCCATGCTGGCCTGGAGGTGAGCACAGCAAATTGGCACTAGGAAAGTCCAGCCGTGGCCTTTCCCTCCATGCAGATAAAGCCTGGATGATCTGGGTATTGTGGATCTGTGTTCACAAAGTCTCTGGGTGGACCAGTAGTTTCCACGAGCACACAGCTCCAGCGGGGAGAGGAGGATGGGATGTCTGGCTTTTTGCTAACAGTAGTGGTCACACCCTCGTATCATTAATTCCCATGCTGGCATCTCTAACTCCGGCCCCATGCCCAGGGTTAGGTAGATACACGAGGAACTGGCCAGGCTTAGGAACCAAGGTCTATGCCACATAATACCCACCTGGGCTGTGTTCACTGTGGCCTCAGGACATGGACCTCCTGTTCCGGCTCCCCTGACAGTGCAGAAGGCAGCCCTGAGAGGCTATTTTCAACTTTTGGAGTGCACTGCCTCATAATTCAGCCTGAGTGGATGCACAGCACAAGTATTTGAAGTTGTAATCATGGCAGGTATAAGAAGAAAGCCCTTTCCTCTACCTATTTATATACCTGTGGAAATGCTTGTGATTAAGGATGCTGACAATACCAAAGGGTATGGACCACTGAAGAAATATTGCCAGGGACTGAGGAATCATGAAGTCCAAGGGTGGAGGGAGGGTGGACAGTCTGAGGTCACAGAAAGGCGTCTAGGCCAGCTGGGGAAGCAAGGCTTTCCAAAGAACTTGAGAACAGTCAATGCATCTGCCTGGTCCTGAATTAAAAGTAAGACCAAAGTTGGGCAAGCCATTTCTCTCCAGTTTTATCAAGCAAGCACATGGTGCTAGTATTGGAGGATCACAGTGACCTGACTGTCATCTAGCATGCTGGCTAGCGAATGACTTATTTTAATATTTTTCTCTACTTACTCATATTTTCAGTGTAGATAATATATGTTAAATCTGCTCCCCCCGGATAGACCATTACAGAACTTTGGAAGTCTTCTAAGTCCAAACATAATGCCATCATCAGATTCCAAAAAGGAAGCCGCTGTCTACCCCCAGGATTTCTCTCCACTAAGCAATTACATCAATGTTGCGCTGTTCCACAATTACATCAACTTTTTTTATGCCTACTTCACTCATGATTTTTTGATGAGCATAGTTGTTTCAGTAGCATAAGGTGTGTTATTTTACTTCCCTAACATATGTTGTATAAAAACTTCACATAAACAGAGATCAAATGGGTAAATGAAGCCATATTTCAGTTTATCATTTCGTTGAAATTCTAAGCAAACAATCATAAAGCAACTCTGGAAAGGAACTGGTTGTACATTCGCACTCCAGGTTTTACCACAGGCTGGATGTGAATGTTCCAGGTTAACACGAGGGCACTAGGGTGGAGAGGCAAAGGGATGAACCACTGGATTATGTTATTCAACCTTGGCAGAAAGTCAGACTCAGACAAAAGTCTCTTGGCGAATACTGACCTGGTCAAAGCCACTGGGAGATGGCGTTTGTACGTGCACAGCAACTGAAACGTAACTCAGACAACTAAGTGGTTATTTAAAAAGCAGCAATAACAAAGGAATCAAAAAGAATCTGCCTGCTTTTGTTTTTCAAATGTTTTTCTTCATGTAATACAGTCCTGAAAATCCCTGCCCTCTCCTTGTGAAATGCGAAAGCCATTCATTCCCTTTCTGTCAGTATGCTGTCAACCTAGAGAACTTTCTGGAACTTACTGGAAAGTATAACCCACAGAGCTATAATACTCAGTGAGACAGTCAGGCACATTTTGGGATCTTTGGCAGGTTTTTGTCTTTGTTTTTACAACTTTTAATTTTTACAAAAATACTAGCGCAACACTTTTGTGCGAAAAGTGGGAGAAATACAGATTAAGGAAAAAAGCCACCCCCATTTCCTTTGCTTAGAGACACCCATTAGTACACCTCTCAGTTCCCTCTTGCTCTCTACATCATTTACATGTACAGATGCATGAATATATATTTAACAAAAATGGGATCGTGCCCTGCATAATCTTCCATAACCTACTCTTTTTACCCAATATTTTACAAACGTATTTTAAGTCAATTAAATTCCCTCATAACCTTATCTCATGGTAGTTAGAGTCTTACCTTCTGACTCTTAGACATTTTAATTGACCTTGGGCTTTCCTTATTAGTAGTAGTATTAGTATTGCTTTAAGAAACACATTTCTATCTGAGTCCAGGAAAAGCAATAGTATTCCTGTTAACAGGTATCCAAAAAAGGGCTGTGTTCACAGGATTTGGAGTTAAATATAATTAAATTTCTTTGTTTCATTGTTTTGTCTTTTATTAAATTTTAAAATTTTTATTAATACATTTTTGCAGTACATGCACTTTATAATTATCTTGGGGAGGGGGTACGTGTACATAATACCTCTTGTTGCTTTTTTTAATCCTTTTCACTTCCCTCCTCCTTTCTTTCCCCCGTCTAATTGCCCTTTCCCCATTTTTATTCTTTTTGATATTATTAAACATAGCTCACATTATAGCATATAATGTTTACATTCATTCCAGTCATTAGGTTCCTGTACATTATTTTAATGACAGAATTTCTCTATTAGTATGTTAATATTGATCTCAAAACTATGGATTCTAAAATTCCTGAAAACTACACATACACACACATATTCTTCCATCCCCAATTATCTCTGATCCAGGCCTTGGGAGTTTTCCTCTCTTAGGATTAATATCTAGAACATGAATTTCTAGGTCAGAGAGTTTATATTATGAATAACAATTTTATTCATATTTTATTTTAAGGAATAGTTATTACTTATTTTATTTTAAGGAATAGTTATTACTAATATCTGTCACTCTTCAGATTGAATAGAAGATTATATATGCCTGGGTGTTAGGAAGTTCTGGATCCTTGTTCAGGAGACGACAAGAGTCTGCGACGTGGTTGAATCTCCTGAGGGGACCTTCTCAGCCTCTCTCCATGAGGTGGGTGTGCAGGGAGTCACAAATCAAAGGCCAAGTGCTTCACTGCAGACTCCTTCAAATCTAGGCCACACCAGGTGCAGTTCCCCGAGCCCAGGGGGAGGCCAGGCCTGTCTCAGCAACCCAGGCTGGGAACTCTGAGCATTTCCCAGCATGGCCCAGAAAGTCCTCCGACTTCCTCGGCAGGTTCTGAAACTACGGAACAATGAACACTATCCAAAGGCTGGCAAAACCGGCTGACCCGAAGTTGAGCTGGTTTCTTTCTGTTTTCTGCATTCAGCCTTTTTTATTCCGCTGACATCAGGCTTCTGTCCTCTTCTGTCTTGATTCCAGGCTGGAAGGAACATTCCATACCCAGGAGCTGCACTGGGGTTAACGTGGCTGAGTGCCAGGCCGGCTGCTCATCTGGGAAAAATAAACCCACCTGGGTGAGATGTACCTGCTTGCCCCACAGAAAACCTGAGGCAGAAATAAAAGCCAGCCGTGGTGTGCAGCCCAGAAATACTCTCTTACCAGCAGCTGCCCAAAGCTTAAAATTTTCCATACTGTTTGACCAGGGCATTCTCATTCAAGTGTTAAGAAAATAATCAGTGGAGCCTCAAAATTCTATACAAATGTATTTACCAAATCATTACTTATGGTAAAGAAGCTTGGTAGGGGGTTATCTTTCTAATAAAGCAACATAAGTATATCTGTTCCTTCAATATGTGATTATAATCCTGATATGGCCGAGCACATCCATAATCCCAGCACTTGGGAGGCTGAGGCAGGAGGATCCCTGCAAGATCAAGGCCAGCCTGGTTACAAAGTGAGTTCAAGGCCAGCCTGAAATGCATAGCAAAACCCTACTTCACACACACACACACACACACACACACACACACACACACACACTTTAAAAGAATGCATCCTATTTGAAATACACAAAACTGTGTGTGGAATAGAATCAGAGCTACATTCAACTAAAACTATGTGACACAAATAAATTTTAAGATACATTTTTAAAAAAACAATGGAAAACAAAACCACCCATCTGTTCACACAGATGATTTAGAGTGGTGCCACTGCCCCTATGTTTTTCTGATTTCCTCCCCGCTACGTTTCAAAGATGAGTATGCACCAGCACTTTTTAATAAAAGCAGTCATGCATTCTGTCAAATAGAAAATTTTCTCAGCAATCATTTCTAAGGTTAACTATTTTAATGTAATGATGGAACTTTGTTTTTGTCTGTTTAGGTTTTATATTTTCAATTTTTTTAATTTTTTGGTGAACCAACCTGGCAAAGCCTGTTGATAGGGTTTCAAGGGCACAGCCACCTTCGGGTAAGTTCCTAGCAGTGTCCTCAGAGAAGCCTCTGGAAGTCTGTAAGCAGAGAGGACGCACAGGGAGAGGGGAGAGGACATGCAGCGAGAAAGGGCAGCGAATGGGTGCGTGACAGGTGGCTGGGGAGGCAAAATTATGGAACAGTGTCACACAGGAAGCACTGGCCTGTCACAGCTTCCTTGTTGGTGAAGAAGGGACAGTATCACTGACTTCAAAAGTTGTGAGCCTTAACCATACAAAGACAGCTTTTCAAGTAAGCATTTGGCCAAAAGTAATGGCTAGCACTCAGGAAATACCCTTATAAAAGCGGTTCTCTCTTCCGAGATGCTTAGTATCAAATGAGACACTGTCACAACCTCAAAGTCGAAGGACAAACTCCTAGGGAGCCGGAAGGAAATGCAGAGAAGGCAGCAGAAGGAAGGAGCCGCGGAGCCCCTCTCCCAGAGTGAGTGATTAGGAACAGGCTTTGCTCTCTTTCACCCCGGGCAGGGCGGTGGGTTGTTCTGCAAACACAGCCATCAAAAGCAAGGCCGTCTTTCTGATCAGAGTGCCACGTTTTCACAGAAGCTGCCCAAAAGTGGCCTACGGAGGAATCAACATGGACCCCAGGTATCTGGATGCTAGTTGTGGTCTCAGCCACGCTGCTGGGGTCCATGTCGTGCTATAGCTGGTGTCTAGAAAGGGAAAAGTCGGCAGCAGGCTGAAGACATGGTGATGATGAGGGTCCTGAGCCGCACGGAGATTTCCTCACCAAAGTTCTCCCTTCAGTCACTTTGCATGTCTGTGATAATTAAAATTGCAGCCCCAGTCCTGGGAGGAAATGGAAGACAAAATGCTTTTACTTTAAATAAAGAGGCTGACTACTTGGGAATAGTAGATATAAATAGATGTTGTGGAAAAGTGATATTAGAACAAGTTCAAAAGATGTGCACAGTGAAACTGGGTGTTAACCAGGCTGTTGGCCAACAAACACACAAGTTGGGGTGGGCGTGGCCCTCGACCTAGGGTCACTAGGCCTGGCACTCGGACCTCCTGCAGACCCGGGAGGAGCCAGTTCCTTAGCAGAAGGTGAAGCTGATCTGCCCTGAAATGCTCACTAAACCATGGGCTCTAAGAGCAGAAACAGGAACTAAGCTAAATGCTGCAGAGTAGGGCAGCGGGCTTCCAACAGTGGCCCACACCCATGGCACACGTTAGGCATCCTGCATCTAGCAAAATGATTGAAACTTCTGAGAAAGAATGTTTCAGGGGAAAAAGAAAAAACAAGGGGGACGGGAGACATGAATCCAAATGCCAGCAAGACTTGAAAGGCACTAAGAAAAAGTGAACTAGTGTGTGTTAAAATATATATTCTTTTTTTAAAAATTAACTTTATTGCTTCTATATCGTTTCATCAAGAGATACAATTCAGAGCAGCGTTTTCTGAGGTTATGTGGATCCCATTTCATGATATTACTTGATATTCTGAAGGGATTTCAAACTAGTTTGGATACGCTGAAAGTTGCAAAGCTAATACACAGGGTAGGTAATGCTATTTTAGACAATTTCTTGACGTAAACTTCTAAAAATGGTATCTGTTAGTGACCAGAATGGGCAGTGATTTTGCAAGCCAAGGCTTTGCTTTCTGGCCTAGCATTGACCTTGATGAAAGTCTCCTCCATTGAAGTTCAAAACAAAACCACCCATCACCCCATTTGAAAGAGCAAAACCACAAGCCACAGGCTTTAGCCATTGCTGGGGGAGGCTTCCATTTCTTGCTTCCTATTGGTGAGTTGCAGCAAGGTCTGTCTTATTCAGGTGTGAAAGTGTAAGCTGGCTGCCTTTTGGGTTTAAAGGCACAGGAACAGAGAGAAGAACAGAGACCACAGAGAAGCAGGCACCGTTCCCATTTTGGGTGGAGTCTGGCTTTGGGAGAACTCGGGACGCTGAGTCTGTGGGAAGCTGAGCCCAAGGAACGAGGTCTGTCCACATTCAGAAGAGGAAAGAGGGTCAGCGGGGAGTGCGGGAGGGGAAAAGGCCCATGACAAAGAGACCTGCCAGCCAGACATGGTGGTGCATTGTCTATAATCCCAGCACTCTGGGAGGCTGAGGCAGGAGGATTACAAATTCAAGCCCAATCTGGGCAATTTAGCAGCTTAGTGAGTCCCTATCTCAAAATTTAAAAACAAAAAACAAATGTAAAAAAGGGCTGCAGATGTAGTTGAGTTTGAAGGCCCTCAATTCAATTCCCAGCACTGCAAAGTAAGAAAAAATATTTTTTAAAGTTGTTTTAATTTAACTTCAGGTATTGACCATCGGGGAGCCTGCTATATCCCTGGGTAGAAAAGACAACTTGTTTTCTTCTGTGAGTAATCAACTCCCTGGATAAATTTAATAAGCCTGTATGGCTGCTCTGTATGCTGCTCAGAAGGCATGGTATGTACTGGAAGGCACAGGGCTCAGGCAGACAGACCTGGCTTCGAATCCTGACTCCTCTCTGTGCCAGCTGCAGGGCTGTGCAGAGGTGGCTCTGTCTGTCTGAACCTCAGCTTCCTCCTCTGAGCACACAGTAACATGGGGGTGATTTGCACAGACCTTCAACTGGTGCAGAGTAGATGCTCCACACACAGCACCTGCAGCTAGTGGTGGTGATGACCATGTGCGAAGCAGGAGCTTTACGTGCACACATGGGGCACAGGTATCTACTACATATCACGACAAATGGTGAGAAGAGTCTTGGTCTTAAAATAAGTCAAATTATGGTAACGCTACCCAGCTGCTCACTAGGAGACCCCTACAGAATTAGCCAAGGAAAGGACAGTGATGTTTCTGGCAGGGAAAATTGGGCCACAGGGACGTTAGACTGAGTTCAGGGGCAGGAAGACGGCTGGCCATTGTTCCAGGGCCTGGGTTCATCACGTATGTGCAGAACTTCTGGGAGAATGGGATAGGATGGTCTGCACCGGGATGATACATGTGGACCCAAGATCAAAATTCCTGTACTGTGGGGACTTTGTTTGGGCCGGGAGAACTAACTCTAAGGTTTGAATTTCCAGGATGTGTCTTTGGTGACCAAATAAATGAAAGGGTATACAGATCTGGTTTGTATAATGACTAAGGGGTCCTCAGTTTAGGGGGAGCGTTCACTTCCTACCCTCAGTCTGATCCAGGGTACAGGGAAGCCACGTGACCTTGAAATCACACAGACCTGGGTGTGAATCATGGCCCTGCTGACTTATGAGTGATGTGGCAGTGGTACAAATGATATCTTCATCTAAAAGCCAGGAAGAGGGGGCACCTGGTGTGACCATGGTCCCAGCAGAAACTAGGTCAGTGCTGCAGCTTGCTTAGAAGAGTGGTGGCCCTCCTCATTCGCATAGCGGTCGGCATGATTTCCATGAATGCAATATTCTTCTTTCCCTCCATCATTGTCTATTAAACCAACCATGTGAAAGACAGAGCTCAAGGGAGTTGATCACCACTGCAAAGGAAGTAGATAAAATGTGATGGTGTTTCAGTCACAGGCAGAGCGGCAAACAATACCGAGACTCACAATGCATCTCATAGTATTAAGTGTTTTGGAGGAGAAAAGTAAAAGGTAAAGGGAGGGTGGCTGGGATGACATTACGAATGCAGTAGCTAGAAATGCCACCTGATCTGGAAGTGCTCATTCTTGAACAGTGAGGGAGAAAGCCACAGATGTGAAAGGAAAACTTCAGCAGAGGGGACAGTGATTATGGAAACCTTGTTGTATTGGGAACACAAGAAATCTAGAATGATTTTCAGTAGATGAGAAGAAAATGCTGGGAAATGGGACAATAAAGAGGATAAAATTATGAGAGAATTGGTAGGTTCGGAAGAAAATCTGACCTTTGCTTAGCAAAATGAGAGGCTGTATTAGTTAGCTTTTGCTGTGTAACAAGCATTCCTAAAATTTTAGTGGCTTAAAGAAATAAACTTTTATTACCTTTTGTACTTCTGTGAGTTGACTGGAAGTTTCTTTTCCTCTGGGTTGGCTTAGCTGGGGTGGATAGTATGAGATGGCCTAAGTCACATCTGGTGAGCTTGATGGCAGACCTGGTGTCATCATGCTGGCCCAGGCTCAGGAACATGGAAGTGTCTGCAGGATTCCACAGAGTAGCAGAAAAGGACAAGCCCCAGTGCAGCAGCCAAAGCAACTTATGTGGCCAAGGTCAAGGTTGGCATGGGAAATGGCCACCGAATATGTGGATACCAAGAGGAGAATCAGAATGAGCATTTGTGCAAGCAGTGCTCCTTAGGGACATCAGAGGGTCTGCACAGAAAGGTGGCATTCTCTGATTCATACTTTAATAGTCCTGGGATGATAAGGACTTTCTCTGGGAGAATGTACCAGACAGGAGGCTGCCAAGATCAATGGTGACTGGTGGCAGCATCACAGGAATGGAAGTCCAGGGATTCATGGTGCTACCTAGCCTGGAGCTGCCATTGTCAGGACAGACACTGACACGCATCCCCACTCCCCTCTTCCTGCTACTGCATTTCTTTGAGCTAATGCACAGTCTGTTATGCCAGAGTGGACTCTCTCGTGTCCTTACTTGTTTAATCTAAACTGACTTTCCAGAATGTTGCATTTGAGAAGTTTGTTGAATGAATGTATGAAGACTTGTTCTATATAATTTAGGGAGCTTTTTAACTTAGGGCAATCCATGGTGTAAAAAGAAAGGGATGAATGGAGAAGAGTCTCCAACTGTCCCCATTCTGAGGTATAGTGATGCTCTCTAACCACTAAATCCTTCAGCATTACAGGGGACCAAGCCACTGAGGACCGAAATGACACTCTGTGAGTAATGATGAAACACCTGATGGGGTTGCCTTAAACGATAGTCATTTTCTTTCTTTTTCTTTCTTTCTCTGACAGAAAATACGATGCTGGCATGCCAATGGTGTGAGACAACCTGGCCACAGACAGCCACAAAGCACAAAAACAAAACCCAAACTCAGAGAAGAAATAAGAATGGTGTTTTCCTGGAATCTACAAGAAGCGCTTTATTTTTTCCTCTACTTTCTTTTCTTAAAAAACAAAAACAAAAACAAAAAAAATGAAATGAAATGAACATTGAAAGAAATGGTACAAACTTCAGGCGATCGTAGTTCAGCATGATCTTTTATTCAGCCTAGGACAGCAGGAAGGGGAGGGGGGTGAAGCTGGCTGCGGAAGCAGGGAGACAGAGAGGGTGTGACACGCAGCGCTGGACCACTCTTGGGACCCTGTGTGGCAGGTGAAGGGACCCACGGTTCATTCCCACCGCAAGGACCTCTCACGTGTTCCCGGGGACACAAGCCTTCCTTCCTGGCCCATCATGCTATCTAGAGAATGGTTTGGAAAATGTATTTGCCATCACCTCTAAGGAAGTATTTGTCTAGCTTTGGCGAAGGAGCTGGTGACAGATACTGTGGGACCCTCGTGTGCTGTCCTAACTAACTCTCATCAGCGTCATTCGCTGGAACAAACCTCTGGCATTCTGGCCCAGAAGTTGCCAAGTCCACTCAGACTTGGTTAGAATAACAAAAATGTAGTCTTCTGGACAAATCCAAAGTGGAAGGATGAACACTTGGTTTTTCTTCCCTAGACAGGAGAAAGCCACCTCTGGCTGTAGTGGGGGCCGTGGGACCAGGGGACATCAGGATATTCTAAAACTGAGAGAAAGTTGCTTGTGCTTCTGCAATGAGAGAAAGAACCCAGATACGACCAAGCTTTTGCTTTCAGATAGTCCACCACCAGCAAGCGGAAGGACCCGTGCCTATCCCAGCCACAGAGAAGCGACACGGTCCCTGTCCTCCGCAATTAATTTTCTGTTTCCCGTCACCGCATCGTATCTGTCAAGCACTCCTAGTTCCTCTGCTCTTGCATATCTGTATTGCAGGGATGTGGAATCGGGGTGCCAGACAGGAAGGGTTCCCCGCTAGCCAGAGGCATTGCCCAGCCGGTCCTGCACCAGCCGTTCGCTGAGCTCCCACAGGGCCTGCGCCGTCTCCTCGCTCTGGGCCTGCGCGGAGGGCAGGCAGCGGCAGCAGTTGTTGAAATACATTCCTCCCAGGCCCTCCAGCTCCGGGGCTGCTGCACAGTAGACCGTGGTGGCTGCTCCTTGTTGCTGGAAATCAAAGAAAGAAAAGAAAGAAGAAAAAGCATTAAGAAAGATGAGATGGTAGGCATGGGCGAGCTTCCCACACCCTGCCCAGAGGCAGCTGGGTGCCAGCCCAAAGGGTACTGGGCGCCAAGCAGTGGCTATATAAGAGGCGCTTCGGGACCGTCCTGGCAAAACGAGTTCATAAACTCCGCTTGTTATGCTGGTGTCACCGTCTACACCTCTAACAGGAAAAGGCTGGGAAACTAAAAGGACACGGATGCATACGTCGTGGGGACAGGGGAGACGGTGTCCTTCCCAGCATGTGGCAGTGGATGCATCCAGCCCCTCGGCTTCCCAATGTGTAACGCAATCTGACGCGAGACCTCTCTAGTACCTCTATGGGAATTAAACCAACCACTCTTGATGATGGCCCATCAGATAGAAAACCCAGATCTTTTATTCTTTGCTCATGGTGCTGTTAGGGGAGGCGTTTGCGATGTTGTTAAAATGTGTAAGACTCGCATACGGAGACACGCCCTTCATACCCACACATGCGTGCACATGCACACGAACACACAGAGCAATGCATCTGGAAAACCTTTGCCAGCTGTCTTACATGTCCTGGATTTACAGTGAGACAGTGGCCGAGGGTGCGATCTCCTCCAGGCCACAGGAAAATGCAAGTTGCCATGAATGCCACTGATCACTTTCGGTTCAACTCTGATGCCACAGTGGGGGCCGAGGCTAGGGAGGCGTGTGTGCGCTGATGGGCACCATGTCGTCCGGACTGACAGAAGACTGCCAGGGACACTGTGAAGAGGGCAAGAAATCACTTTGCTTTGCAAGCCATAATTAAAAATAATAGGCTGCGGCTCATAGGGAGACACTGTACACACGGCTCTAATTTAAAACCAATACAGTTTATCTGGCATCTTATGATTATTTATGTGCATCTCAGCCCTTGCTGTACCAACTAATTATCAGCTGATGGGGGTGCAGTTGCAAAAGAGCACTGAAAAGGCAACTGCAGAGGAGGCCGTCCTTAGGGAAATGGTAAGGTTATGTGGTTACAGGGGATGCGGCTTTCTGTCCCCGCCCAAAGGTGCTTTCAAGAATCACTGGGAGCCAGGACCATTCTGAGAACCCGGATCCCAAGATGTGTTAATTTTAGGGAAGTGCCGTAAAGGAGACTTGGGGCTTTGTGGGGTTTTTTTGGCTTCAGTATCTATGATCACAGTTGGAAACAAAACAAGTGACCCGATCATGGAAAGGGAGTGGAATGTGAGTGAGACAGAGGCCCAAGCTTTGATAATACTGGTTGGACTCCATTGGAAAAGTCCCACCAGTCCAGAAGTTGAACAACTGACATGATGTGAGGTTTATTAAATAATCACTGGTGTATTACCTGCCCCTTCTTCACCCTGCCCATCTCTCAGATAGCCAGTGAATGTCTTGGATGCAGTGGTTTCCTTCCCAAATGATTTGTGAGTCTCAAGTCTAATGGAAATAAGGAGATGTTATCCAAATTTGCTTTCACTGAATTATTATTCCTAATAACCCTTAGCTTAGCACCTGGTGCATCGATCTGCAGACTTTTCCTTGGTTTATCTGACTCCTCTGACTCCCATGTGGGGAAAAGGGAAGCAAAAGTGCCTCTACAGATGAATGAGAGCCCCGAGATGCATATCTGGCTAACAAGCCAAAATATCATTGGCTTCAGTTCTTAGAATTCCAGCGGAGACACTGCTTTGTATAAATTTTAGGATAGGTTCTTGGGTTTCCATTTTACTTTGCAGCTGCCGAGTCCACCAGAGAGTGGTTAGATGACCTACTGTCCACTCCCAGATGCTGAGAGAATCCAGTGAGCTCATCCCCAAGTCCCACCCACCAATCCTGGAGTGGTTATAACATCAGCCTTCATACATCAGGGTGGACCTGCCTTTCTCAGGAACTTCCCATCCTGAGACAAGTCCAAGGGAAGGAAAAAAATAAATACAGACTTAAGAAAGCAAAAAGCCAAATTCTTCCAAGCCCAATGTAGTATTTTACCACTACAACCTTCTAAAACAATATCAAATTTCACTGTAGCATTACTGAAATAGTATTTTTACAAAGAAATTCTGCGGTCGCATTGATTCGGAATCACGGGGATAGGGAAGCAGGGGCTGAGCACTGCACTGACTCTGTAGAGTCTGCAAGTAGCTGGCTTCATTTCCTGTGAGCCCACATTTGGCTCCCAGGCTGAAAACTGTACATTACAGAAAAGTCCATTTTTTGTCTTTTTTTTTCAATCAATACCTAACTCTGATTCTTTTGCCACTGGGTTTGGTGCACAACCCAAATGCCATCACCATGGTTCTGGCTTTTATAGAACACAGCATGGAGGGGAGGCTCCTAAAAGCAAAAGCCACTTTCTCCACTCCTAGGATTAAGTGTGCACACTTTGTGTCCCTCCCATGCTGAGTGATGAAGTAGCGACGACATTTCATTGGTCCCATGCCCACCACCCCCTTGTCTTCTTGGGGAATTCTCTTTCCAGCTGTCCCAGTGGCAACCTCCGAGTGACATGTTTATAAGATCAGATGTGACGACAGTTAAGTAGCAAGTTCTTATTTTGGGCTCATCAGCTTTTTTGGCCTGCATACCATCATCAGAATGAGACCAAGTCATTTTTGGGAAATCTCATTAGTAAACAAACCGGTACTGCTGATACAAGATGAAACATTTTTAAACGGCTAAAAAAAATTTTTTTAAGCACACTTTAATCACCATCAAATGACTTTCATGCCACTTTTTTTGGGCTTTGGTACATAATTCAGAAAAGATGAAAGACTCACACACAAAAAAATAATGTTAACAACTCCAATGTACAATATCTGAAGCCGAGACTTGCCAGTTGCCACTACTGTTTCTGATCTTCTGTGACAGAATAATAACACCTTGACATCTGAATGCTGGCTGGAGCTATGGGTTCCCCTAAATGATTGTTTGAGAACAATTTATCAGTCAGTTGCATGCTAATCGTGATGCTAAGAGCAGAGAAGCAGCACCTCCAGCCCTCAGTTATGGCAGTGAGTCAGGGTGCGGACGGCTCAGGACTGAAAATTTCTGGGAAGCTCAGAGGAATCTTTAATCACTCGAGTGCCATTTCCTATCTAGCCCAGCATTTGTGAGCTTCCAGCAAAGAACTGTGCCATCAATCTTTATGGTATATGTAAAATTACCCAGGCTTCTTGTTTGGGATTAAGCTAAGAGCATCTCCGTGATAGGGGTTCATCATTCTCTTTCAGAAATCATTTGTCAGATCTGAAGCACAATCTTTAACTGTAGAAAGGTGGGATTTAGGAAGCAGTTGTTGTGCGTTTGTGTTTGAGGCCCTGAGATCTAAATTATCCATCCTTCTAAAACCCTTTGTTGGGATGAAAATGTTAAGTAGCTGCTTTTCATCAACGTTTATTTGATAACTGCTAGCCATCAATTTGTAGCTGTCAGCACAGAATACAAATGGATATTGACTCCTTTAAAGGAAGGAGTGCAGAGGTTTCTCATAAACAATACATGGCAAGGAGAAAAATCCCGCATATTGATATCTGTAAAGCATTAGTTAGTCCTCTGATGCAATACATTCTAATAAGGACAAGTGTCACAGGATTAAGGTATAGTTTTCCCGTTTCTCTACTTTAATATGCATGCTTATTTAAAAGAGAGAAAAGATTCCCATCTTCACATAGCTGTAACTCTGCGATGCACTTATGAACAGACACAACACCACGGCATATCTCTGTAGTCAATGACTGCAAGAGCTGTAGACATTCTAAGATTGCTTTGTTACACACATCAATATCAAGACACTGCGCAGCCGATACTGAAGTAATCAATTTGTGAAGTAGAGTCATAAAATGAAGCATGTTGCCTGAGGACCCTGAGGCAGGGAGGGGGGGGGCACCCTTTCAGAGGTGGGGAGTAGCTACAGAGCTGAACTTCCAGGGCAAAGAGGTGGCCCCAAGGGAGCATGTTTGATTACAAAAGGAAAGACAGGTGTCTCTCCAAACCCTTGTAGCCTTTAATGCTCCTCATCTAGGGTCTGTTAGGTAAAGCAAACCCTTCCCAAATGCACACCTGGCCACCTCCTCCTGGGAGTGTAATGCTAAGGGACCATAGAGCAGTGTTGAGGGGTGAATGCTAACCTCGTGGGAGGAATAGTGGCTGGCTCCACATTTTCTGTTTCTTTGGCTCCCGGTAACATGTCCACAAGACAGTGTTTAACCACGCTGTGTGACATGGTGTTCCAGAGTTCATCTCCTGATGCCTTGGTGATTGAATGTAGCTCTTCCTAGAAACAACTACGGTTTGAAAGACAGACAAAAGCAAGCTGTCTCAAGAGCTCACTCCTCAAGGGCAATTTTTCAGTGGGCCAATTTATCCTACATTCCATCAGATCATAGAGTCCTGCAGTTTGTACAACACTGAGGCTCCCAAGCTTCTCTGTTTGGAATGGTGACAACCAGTGGGCACCCACTTCCTCCACTGTTGTAGGTATTGCATAATTAAATTGCAAACAGTGCTACTCAGTGAGCCAACTCCCCCCAAATCTCGGGAGGCAGCAGAAAGCACAGAGCCCTGGAAAGGACTCCATCCTCCCAGCTGTTCAGTTTCCCAATTGAGTTTAAGCCAGTGGGGATTTTTCAAACAATCAGAGAGACTAATATTTATTGAGAAGTTACTATTTGCCAGACGTCTGCAGAAAGCTCCCTAATCATGGCATTTTAACCCTTATGCTGCTCCATTAGAGTGGAACCATTAGCATTCTTATGTATGGAGCGCTGCACTTCGTATCAGAGATTAAAAACAAACCCATCCCCGAGTACAGAAGAGCCCACTTAGTACCAGAGATCAGAAGCAACTCATCTGCAGACACATGGATAATCACGTAGATTGTCCAATTATGGTTTCCTCTTACATGTCTCCCATTTGCCTTGAAGCGTCTTTATGCTGTTTTTTTTTTTCTTTCCCACTGGGTCACATCTCACCACAGAGTGACACCCTAACATGGCATGCAATTCAATACGTGGGCTCTTGGGTGCTCACCTGAGAAATGTTCAAAGGAGATTTTCCATTGTTGATTTAGTGAGGAAGCTAAATTGAAATTATATCCATTTGGATTAACAAAAATGAAGGCTCAGCACTCCTCGGATGATTTGTCAGCAAATGACCCTTAAAAATGTCACCTGATCCGAGATGCCATCTCTAGGCACCAGGTTTGCAGAGTTATGGAATCTACTCTTTGGCAAAAGTCTTT
This sequence comes from Hydrochoerus hydrochaeris, assembly GCA_004027455.1. Taxonomy (NCBI): domain Eukaryota; kingdom Metazoa; phylum Chordata; class Mammalia; order Rodentia; family Hydrochaeridae; genus Hydrochoerus; species Hydrochoerus hydrochaeris. The sequence continues at coordinate 322,603 of PVLA01001298.1, read as the reverse complement.
TTCAAAGTGTGGGCATCAAAACCAGTGCCATCTCCATTTTAATAAATCCCGGGGTGAGTGTGGCCTTTTGTCAGTGCGTGCTTTGACATGCTTCTTTGGTTTATGAGGAAACAGAACCAACTTTTTCCCTTACCCAACAATAAGACCTTAGAAAATTGAATTCTACAAATTCCTAACAGTTGATTCCTCCAAAGGCCTTGAACAATACATACTTAGATACTTGCAAATACTTCATGTACATATTGGAAAATAACTTTCTTCCCAAGTCCTTGAGAGTTTTGCTAACTCCCACGATGTTTCTAACATTTGTTATAGAGGGGGAATGTGCTAGTTTTCTCATCTGGAAAGATCAGAAGAGCAAATGTTTGTTTTCAGGCTTTAAAAGCGTTGAGTGTGTTCTGGAGAGGACATCCAGATGACACTGAGCATCTCTGCCCTGCGGAGGGAGCATGACCACTCTAACACAGGGCCTTGACAAAGTGCCCTGGATTTACCTACTGCCACAAGGAAACCTGGCTCACAAATGTTGCAAAAATTAGGTTTCTTTTTAAGCGACTCCCACACAGGTGCATGGGCCATTCCCCATCTGACACGGAGGATACAGTCCACGGGGGGCTTTGATGGTAGTTGGCCGAGGGACACCCCTGCTATGAACTATGCCAGTCGATCACCATAAATGCAGTTTGTTCAAGCACAGACCACAACTAATTTTCAAAAGCCGCCTTGATGGAAATGAAAGAGGAGAAAGAATGTCAATTTTCAAATGCCACATACTCAGGGAGATTCTCCAAGACAACCTGGGGGCTTCCCTGTCTGGAGAGCAAGCATCCCAAATAAGTCACCCCCAAGTCTGAGTCAGGTTCCTGACAAAAGACTTGCTTTACTAGCAAGATGACGGAGGAGTTTTAAGAGGTCGCTCTGAAGACCAGGGTGGAATGAGTGGGAAAGTCTGCAAGAGTGTTGCTCTTACTCCTCAGAAACATTTGCAAGAAAAAAAACAAAAACCCTCAGACCAGAGAGTTCCAGATGGAAAGTAGGAGAGAATGTTTAGGAGGCAGAAGACTAATTTTCTTCATTAGTTGTAGAACTGAGGGAAGAATAAGCAGCCAGTCCCAGCCATCCAAAAGGAATCCAAAGTCATGTTTGTTCTGGGAAGACCAGGCAAGGGAGGACTTGAACAGAGGCTACCAAAAGAACTGAGGAGCAGAATGATCTTGGTCAGCACTCAGGGCTCTGATATCAAGTCAATTAACCATTCTAAATTCTTCCTTGAAATAAATGAACCCCTTTCACGCCTTCCTCATGTTCCAGAATTCTCACTGCAAATGTCCTGAGGATTCCATGACATAGTTATGTCTAGTTTTAAAAGAATAGAGGTATAATACATACAAGTGTTTCATCTTTCTGAGACCTGCTGTTACGATGAGACCCCCAGATACACTTTGGTGGGGAATGGGGCAGGGAGCCCTCCTAATGAGGGAAGGAAAAAGGAAAGGCTTAAGGACTATCCACGTGGTGACTTTAAGTATGCTCCCTCCACTTCGCCTTAGCACCTGCCAAAGTGTTGTAGAACTGATCAGACTTGAGGGAATCTCATTAGAAATCATGGAAAGTATTGTTTATAATGTCTCATATCCATGAACCAATGGTCCAGGTACACACTGTTGGTGCTGCCTGGAATGCCCACATTGAAAAAGAAAAGCAGTTTCTTTTTGAATGCAGAGTTCTCTTTCTGGGAAGGAAAGCTGCACTGGGGTATCCATTCCTCCATGAGTTTGTCTGAAATGGCCAAGCAGAAGAGCCATAGACATCTGCCACTCAAATAAGCATCTTACTGATAAGCATCATTCTTCCACTTGGGACAAACCTGATGGCCTGTCAGTGGGCCACCTCAATGCCAGTGTTGAAGGACTGCTGAGTGTTCATAAGATATATATATATATATATATATATATATATATATATACTTAGCTCATGTTAATTTGAAACATTTGACATTTTTGCTCTACTTCTTTACCCTCCTTATAGCTAGCTCTGTCTACTGTATGTAAGCGTATGCCTCTGTATTCATCATGTATACTGAAATAAAACTTTGAAATCTTCACTGGGCAGAATGAATGGGCTCAGTTCTAATATAATGTTGCAGAGAATATTTCCAAGTACAGGTGGAACCATTTTCTTCTTCCCTACTGCTCAGAATGACTCCACCAGCTCTGGCTGCCATATTTGCTCTTGAAGAAAACAGAGAGAGGACTGTTTTGCGAGGATTTCAGGGCAAACACCAGCAAGCTGTTCATCTGGATTTTAAGGCTGATAGTTCCTTTACACTCAATATTACATATACGTTCTACTGTGGTACTAAAAAGACATTGGGTGTGGAAAGGAAATAACGGCACTGTGATGGGGCCATGGCATGGGAAGAAATTAACTCTTAACTCTGTCTTCCCCATGATGAATGAAGAGGAAGTACTTTGCAATAATTCAGATCTCCCTGGCAGGCTGCAGGGTTCAGCCTCACCATGTCAAGTCGGGCAGGTCTTGGTTGGGTATGTGTCTCTTCTCAGACAGCTCACGAGAACAGATCATTTCTCAGGCTCAAAGATGCAGGCCTTGTTAATATTTCATTTAGAACATACTGTGGAGAGTGTCTCATTTATATTACTTCCATAATTAATGGTGATAGCTTAGGCATTGCCCTTTCATGGAGAGATCTCTTCCCAGTGGTCGATGGGTAATGAGAAACAATAGATATTTCATTCACCAGCAGCTTGTTGCTAGTTAGTAGGAAATGATCATGTGTGTTGTTGCTTTAATTGCCAGGGTAAATAATTCTGCCTTGGTGTTAGCGAGTATTTTAAAGCACTTGATGCAAATAGACTAGAAACAAAACAAACAAAAAAAATTACCTTGATTATGCAACACCTTAGCATAGAAAGTTATAAAGGTATGTCTTTTTGTTTAAATTGTATTCTATCATGCAAATATTATCTCAATATGCATGTGAGCACAACTCATCTACTGTATTTTAGGAAATACAATTAGGCCACTTTCTCTTTTTCTGTGTAGACTGTAAATAACTGTAGATCTTTCTCTTGTTTCCCTATGTAAATATATGTAAATACTAATAATCTCTGCATGCTGATATTCTAGGCAATTTCAGGTACTTTTATAATCTGAAGGCATGCACTTAGACTGGTTTGTTAAAAGGGGGGCTCTCTGAAACTCTTTAAAGCTAAATAGAAATTAAAGATTTGTTCCTAGATCGTTGTGGATTCTTTTGTTTGTCTTTTCTTCCCCAAATGGACCCTCACTCCATCATCTTCTCACAGGGAAAGAGTGCTAAGCATGCACCAGCCCCAGGAACAGTAGCTGAGCTGTTTGGTTCGGGTTTTCCTTAGATTTTAAAAACAAAAAGTTTAATGGAGTTTTCAGAAAATCTTCGAGGATCATAAATGAGGTTTCTTGGGATTTTTCTAGCAATAGATTCTTATGCAAAAATAATTCCTCTTGTTTCCTTCCAATATGCCAAGCTCAGTGCAAAAATAAAAAAAGTCTTATGAAAAAGTCCTATTAGCCCCATTTCAAAGAGGAAGAAACTGAGTCATTTCAAGACTAGGTACCCTTTTACAGTAACAATATTATCAAATTCCTCCAAACCTCTGATTCTCTCCAGCATACAAACAAGGATCAATAAATCTCTGCCACGGACTAAAGATTAAATAATTTAAGCTCTGTATGTATTCTAGTTTGCATTGCAGCTACTCAACTCTGCTGTAACTGTTGCAAAAGAGGCCATGGCCAACATGCACACAAACAATCATGGCTGTGTCTCAATAAAACTTTATTTACAAAAAGACAGTGGTCCAGATTTGGTGTAGAGGCCACAGTTTGCCAATCTCCACCTCACATATTATCAGAACTCGGTTCTCTTGAACAGTTCATTAGCTCCTTTTGGGAGTGTGTCTCTCTCTCTGTGTGTGTGTGTGTGTGTGTGTGTGTGTGTGTGTGTGTGTGTGAAAGACTGCTGAAATGTTTCCATCAACAGAAAATGCTCTACCTCATTCCTGCAAGCACCAGCCTTCTGCAGAAATCAGGAAATAATAGGAAGATGAGCAACAATGAAATATCTGAGGTTATAAATCAAGGTGTCTTTCCCAGACAAATTACCTTGTCAGGTTTCTATGTGGTTGCCTTATGTTTTCATAAATGGGGATGGTAGAAAACAGTAAGCAAGACAGAAAATTTTAAAAAATAAGGAAGAGAGAAAAGAAAGAGAGAAAGAAAGAAAAGAAAAAAGAAAGCCAACAACTATTACTCTTCAATGAGAGGAAAGCCGTTACCTCTGGTATCTATGGAAACCAAGCAGTGTGCACACTTTTTAATGGCTGGAAAACAGTGTTTGTGTTTGAAGATGTTTTGCCCAAGTATGATGCTCCAGTGTAAATGCGTTAATTGACAGTTTCCTTCGGGACTTTCTTATTGAAGTTTCCAAACTTAATTTGATGGCACAAGGAACTCTCTAGAGCCCTTGAAGAACGCTGCAAAGTTAGGTCTTGAGAAAACAGAGCCAGCTTGGGTGAAGTGTATAAATCCGAACTGACTCCCCTGCAGAGCAAGCACAGAAGCAGCCCTCACTCCCTCCATTAACAAAGCTTCTGCACTTACCCTGGGAAGGGAGGGGCCCCTGCTAACCTTCACTGAGCAGGAATCCATACTGTCTCTCCAGGCCAGGAGCGAAGTGGAAGAGGAGGGAAGAGCTGAGTGTCTGGGTGGACTGGAAGGCAGTATGACATGATGGAAGAGCCCAGGAGCCAGAATAGCTCAATGACACACCACCGGGCCTCAGTCTCATTATCTACAAAGTAGGCAGAGTAACCTTCCCTTCACGGGGATCCTGGAAGGTCTAGTGATAACATTTGGTCATTTTCTGGGTGTACAACAATAACCAGTTCAAAGATAGCTACAATTCTGTGTCAGGTTAAAGAAGGAAGCAACACAGATCAAAGAGGCTGGTCTTGCTTTCATTCAAGAGACTTAAAGCTAGAAGGGATTTCTGCCTTCTAGGCTAGAAATTCAAGCAGCAGTCACCTTTCTCTCTCAGCCCATTTACCTTCTCTGGGTACCACTGCAGTGGCTGTGAATCTGCCTGTGCCTCTGGCTACAGCAGACTAGAACCAAGTTCACATCCACATCCTGGAGATACCAGCATTAGAACAACTGTTATGATCTTTTGTGAAGCTGCTGTCACATTCCAATTCTCCCTGCCCTCTGGGGCCCTTTATTTTTTTCTCCATTTCCAAGCAGATCTGTGCCATGGTGGCTCGGAAGAGCATGCACATACAGCACCATCCATGCACAGAGCAAGAATGTTTTGCAAAAAGTGCACTCACAGTGCAAAACCTGGATCGGGGTGGAAAGGTACCAGCTACAATATTTTTTTTTCAAATTTGTTATTTGAAAAACTTTTAAATAAAAAATTGGGGCAATATATGTTTACCCATACCTGTGGAGCATTAGTTCTGTTCTACAGATGAAAAGTCTAGGGTAGAGAAGTGGTACTGGCTGGGATTAATATTCTCCACTTAGTAACTGGCAACATCCTTTATCCTTGGTGAAATCCATGCCAATGTTGTTCCAGCGTCCCGCCCACAGTGGATTCATAGTGCATCTCTGCTATGCCTTGGAGGGGTCTTTAATGCTCCTTCTCTTAGTCTACCATTGAACTTTGCCTCAAAACATGAAAACTAGTTTTCCATGATCTCTAGGCTATAGGTAGCATTTGAGGTCCCTGATGCAGAACCCGAAAACTGGGACCTAGCAGAAGATCAGCATGACCCATGCACAAAGCAGTGAGATGTCATATCCATTCAATTTGTGCCTATTTCATTTGGCATTTGGCTTAAAACTGGGACCTAGCAGAAGATCAGCATGACCCATGCACAAAGCAGTGAGATGTCATATCCATTCAATTTGTGCCTATTTCATTTGGCATTTGGCTTTCAGTTCTGAGATGCTGATGCCCACTAGCACCTTGCCAGTGACTGTGACTTGGATCCAGATCTCTCACCCGTGGTGAGGTGGGCAGGCTGCATGGGGACAAGGAGAGAGGAAAGGGTTCCTCAGTTGGGGGCATCAGAAGGGAACAGATGCAAGGGGCAGGGGCTGCTGGAGTCTGTGCCACACTGGAGCAGGAGATGGTGGGGTGGGAACCCTCCAGCCTGGCCTATTGTTCCATTCATGTTCCTGTCTCACTGTGAGCAGTTCCAGGTTTTAGAGGGTAAAAGATCATGGAGGAGCCACCTGGAGCCCGTGCCACCACCATGCCCCACTGAAACCTGCCTCTGGGAAAGAGGCCTCTTCCTGGCTGGCCAGCCTCTCTGCTTTCCCCTCTGGGCGCTGGGAAAGCTGGAGCCTGCACAGCCACCTCTCAGCCCTCTTGATCACCTGCCAAGGAATAGCCTCATCCTGGCAGTCACATGGTGGACCTTAGCCAGCTCTGAATCCCCCTTCCAAACATGTCCTGAGTTCACATCTTGTCCAGGGACAATGTGAGACTTGATGGTCTTGGGCAGGGCCTGTTGGTGGCAGTCAGGTGGTGGGAAGGGCTGAGGATCTATCATTACTTCCGATTCTCACATCCACCGCCCCTCACCAGGTGCACGTTAAGGGTGATAGACAAAAGTTGGTAAAGAAAGGCAGGGAAGGACTGAGATCCAACCCAAGCTCATCTCAGTTCAAAGGTTACATGCATGTCCATAGCGAATGTCCTCTGACTCCACACTCTGCACCACTGCACTCTGGAGTCAGGCATAAGCTTGAACAACTAGCCCCATCGGATGTGTGAAGGGGTCACCTGTCCCTGGCCTGGCACACTGAGCCCTCCTGCAGCTGTCCACTCCAATGAGCCTCAGGAAACTTCCTCCTCCTTCCTGAGCTCCACTGCTACTTCCTTATATCTCTGCCTTCCTGTCTGGTGTCATTGGGTTCTGGGGGCATCATTTTTGCCTGCATGTGGTTTGAGACACATGACAGTGCTCCCGTTGTAGCGGTCCTCTTCTGCAAAGCTGCTTCTTACCAGGGAGCTGGCAGGCTGGCCGGGCTGGAGGTAATGGTTTGGCAGGTGTGGATCGCCAGGTGCGCCCTCTGGGGTGGCGTTGTGCTGAGCCAACTTGAGCTGGAGCTGCCCTGCCCTCACAGTTAAGAAAAATGCTGAACTCGTCACTAAGGTGTACACCGAAAAAGTCCCCCTCTGCCCCACCCCAGCTGCCACACCTGATAGGACTCATCATCCCACGAATGCCTAGCTTGTAAAAAGGAAGGCACACAAATACACCTTGATACTAAGCCAGGTGCTAGTGAGGATGCAAGCCAGGAGTGGAGCTGGCTTGCAGACTGTTGAGGTGGTTGAAAATCTGTCCACTACTGACTGTGCCCTTTATAAGTCCTACAGGGGTCCCAGCTGCCTTCTGTGCCAATTTCCAGGTGCCCAGGTGTGGATTTTTTCTTTCTGAATTCTTTCAAGGGCCCTGTGGAGGTATTATTATTCTGTTTTATTGATAGAGAAATGGGGCTCAGGCAAGTGGAGCTAGTTCATAACAAATAAGTCTCATTCATCACATTCTGGTTAGGTGCTACCTGTCTGATGTATGTCAAAGGATTTGTGTGCCTTTAATGTTTCCTGTAAGGGTCCACTGCAGGGGTGCTAGATCCTTTGTGAGGAACTGTGTAGCAATCATCCCCAAAGAAAGGCAGGGCTCTGGAGGAAGCCAAAGTGGTTGAAGCCCTTTGTCAGGTCAAAGAGCTAGTAAGTGAATCAAAGAATCCAGCCTCTTGGCTCCAGTGTAGCATCATAAATAGGAACATGTCAATAACTGCAGCTGAGTTAGGGCATCTCGTGCCTACAGGTGCAGGTTCCAACCCATCATCTCGGTCAACGTTTCAATCACAGAAGCAATGAACACTTTTGATGGTTTCACTTTGCACTGTTTTATAGGCATTATCTTATTTATGAGATTTCCATTCAACAGACTTGGAATCAAAGGTCCAGAAAAGTTAAGTAACTCGACCAAGGTCACACAGCCACCAAGTAGTGGTGAGAGAATTTGAATGTGGGTCATCCATGTTCTTGACCCCTTTGCTACATTGCATCTTGGCCCCCTAAGTCAGGCCCATGTGATCATGTCATTTATCCAGTGATGGTAAATATCTCCAGTTAGGTTGATTTAGGGACATTCTTACTTTGGGTGTGGTGCTAATTTTGCAATAGAAGCCAAGGTTTTACCTGCTCATGGCCAATATAAGAAGGGGACTCCATGTGTTTGTTACCCTAAGCCAGTAAATTGGTTACCCACAACTAGGGAGCAGAGGATGGAGAAATTTCAATGAAGGAGAAAAAAAAGCAAAAGAAGGATTTTTTTCTTTCTTTCTTCTCATATTTACTATTTTCTAAAGTTTCTCTTGTTGCTTAGATTTTAGTAAAAGACCAATGGATCTAAACTGTTCTAAGGGCAGATCCATACCTGTTCCACATTTCAGCTCTCCTTCATCCACAGATTGAGAAATGTAGCTTCCTAATGATTGAAAAGTCAGAGCCTCATTTTCAAGACCAGAGAATCTTTGGGGCCTATCATCATGGTGAGATGCACCCCAATCTTTGCCTTCAATGTCCATGTTTTTGCCATAATGATCAGGAAGTATCAGGGAGAGAAAAATAGATTGCCAAGCTATGCATTTTGTCTAGTGTTACAGAACTATCTCTCTAAGACAATCCCAAAGTCTAGTTTACACCCTATCTGTGAGGGTGAGGTAGGATATGATAAGAAAGTTTGATAATTAAAAAGTTCCTTTCACACATTGTTTTGCTTTTTGTTTAAATGATTCATGTGTGACAAGCAGGGTAGGTGGCAGTGGTGTTTTGGTAAATGTTTACCAGTGAGCTCATGAGAACAAGTGAAGCCTCGGCTTGGAGTGCCTGCCAATTCCCACAGTGTAAATAGTCTCACCATGACCAACTTCAGGGAATCAGAATACAGAGTTGGGAGGAGAGATACATACCCAGCTCTGGGGAACTGGGGTGCTTCACCTGAGCACTTCATTGGTGAGGACCTTTGAAATACAGCAATGGGCAAGAGGAAAAACAAGAGATGTGACAAAAAAGGCCAGGGCATCAGTCATAAAGCCATTGGGGAAGTCAGCACTGTTGGAAAACAGAGACCTAAAATGAGATACCATTTAGGTATCTCTTTCAACCCAAGATAACCATAGTTTCCATCATGTATTGAATTGTTAATGGCTCTTAAGACTCACTGTCAAAGGTTTGCTGCATGGTTTCATCCAATACTATGACAACCCTGCAGGATGGGCAATAAGCCCATTTTAAAACTGGGAGACTGATGTTCAAGGCATCTTTCAAGGTAACACAGAGCTCTGGGAATGTGGCCCCAGGATTCAAATCCCAACTCTTCCTCCTCCAGACTTCATGATTTCTCCAGTGTCCCAGAGGACTGTGCTGCCTGACCTCAGCATCCATGAGATCAGAATAAATTTGTCTAGCCCCAAGAAAGTCTCTCACTGAGGGAGATGAGGTTTGGAAGCCCCTGGAGGGCATGGTGAGGTGAGGGTAGAGGAGGAAGTGGAGCCCAGGCAGGTGGATGTCAGGGGGAATACAGAGGAGCACTGCAGGCCAGCTGGGAAGCCCTGGAATCCTGAATCACTTTCCAGGGGGTAATGGAAGGCTCTGAATTTATTCCTTTGCTGACATCACAGGCCCACTGAGCAGAGATAACCATCAGCTCTCCAGAAGTTTCCAACACACAAAGCACACGTTCTACTCTTTGGGTCCTCTGGTCTGCGCGCTCCCCAATCGGCAAGAACACAGAGAAGAGCATGGTGCTCATTCACACCGCACTTCTGCGATGTCATCAAAGGTACCAAAACTCTGACTTGCTTCTGATTTCAGGACTTCCTCAAATGAAGATGCAAACAGGTCCCTACTCATGAAATCCCATAAGAAGATTCTGGCCTGCACCTTAGTGATGTTACTGACTCCCCTGTCCAGAAGAGGATTTTTAACAGAGTTGTCTTTACCACCCAAGTTAACCCCATCTTTCCCGTATGGAAGGAACAGCACTTTCAAATAAGAAATAGAAACCACTGGTGCAAGAAAGGAAAGCTAGGGAACTTTTCTTTCTCTTCATGACTGAAATCCCCGACGCATTTGAATGTAGAATTTTAGACTCATCCAGTCATTGATTTTGCTCTAGACTCCATGCATGGCCACCTGAATTGTTTCTCTCAAATTCTTCTCTCATCACACGTGACCTTCAGCCTCTCAGGACCAGCCTCTTTGCAGGGAGCAAGCTCCTTGTCTAGACCATTTGGTCTACACTTCTAGATTCCCTCCTGCCCTGCACGCACTTGCACAAGTGGGCCATGAAGTTACAGCATAATGGCTTCCGAGTGCCACAGCAGCACTGTGGTGCATGGAGAGACGTGCCACTGGCATCCTCTATTCTGGCCAGGAGGTGCATGCTTCCCCACATGCTCTTTGCCAAAGCCCGAATCTGTCCTCAAGAACATCCCTCTGCCAGATGAGCAGCTTTATCCAAGTTATACCTTCTGCAGGACAAAGTCCCAGCAAAACTCTCTCATCACCTGGCCCCAATCAAAACATGTCTCATGGGCTACCCCAGCCTCACAGTCCCCTTGGAATTGGCTAAAGCCTCTGCCATTCCTGTATCACAGCTCACTTCTCCCATCTTCCTATCTGTGTGTCCTGCAGCTGACAAAACCTTAAATCTCCTGAAGGCCAATCCTAGTTGCAGAATCTGCTTCCTGAAATACTCAACCTACAGCAAATGGTAGCTAGGTGACTTTAAGACCTACACCTAAGCTCTCTGAGCCTCTGTCTCCTCTTGTGTAACTAGGAGATAAGAGTATATGCACATTTTAATCATTTTGATGGCAGAATCGGACCATGCATATAATGTCCTTATGTCTTCATATGTGGCTGGCACCTGGTCCACACTCAACGGGTGGTGGCCATGGCAGTGACATCCACCATCTGCCTGCATGATCCTTCCTCATTCTTTTAGCTTGGGAAATACAGCCTGGGGCAAAAATGACTCACAGTAGAGCTGTGCTTACACAATACTTAGTCTGCAGAGACATTGGGAAAGTGTACACATACACACTCACTACTTTTGTCTCTACACAAACTCATGCACTCACGTGTGTGCATAGTCATATCAACAATGTGTTGGAATAGTTTTCCTGCTATCATTCCCAGTTTATAGAAAATCAAGGTACAGAACCGCTTGCCATGTCTACACAAGTCCTAAGTGGCACAGCTGTGACCCCAGATCACAACCCATTACTCCAAACTCCATGTTGTCCAGAAGGCATAGAGCCAAAGGATGTTTCCATGGGTTCCCAGGGCCTTTTGCTGATCCTGGAATTTGCTTCCTATGGGGTTGGCTCTGGCCTTCCAGCTACTTTGGAGTGAAGGGCAGGTAGGCTCTGGGCTGCCTTCCCCAGCCCTAGCCTTGTTAGTGGAGGGAGGGATGGAGTCCGACTGCAGAGGTGTAGAGTAGGTGGTGTAGTCATGGAAGTCCACACCATTTGGGAGTCTCCTCTTATCTCTGAGAGATCCGTGATGCTGATGTACTGCATCCTCCACCAAGCAGAGAGCACCACACAGCTTGATGAAATTGGCAGCAGCCTGGTTATGGATAACTGTGGATGGATCACCATTATTGATCCATAAATGATACTGGAAACCATGATCCTGTCTACCTACTGGTCCAGCCTCTCTCTGTATTTTACCCTCTAAGAGAAACTAGCTTTTGCAATCTTCTGGGTATCCTAAATTGTCTAAACCCTAGGGATTTCTTTCTTTCTTTTTTCTAAACCAATGACTAAGGGCCTCTTAGCTCCTTGCTAGCTAGGAGGCCTGTGACAAGAAAAGTGGGCAGGGACTGTTTGCAATATTTTAGAAAGTGTAATAAAAAATATACTTTATTCATAGAAAAGCCACGTGGATTCATATTTCCTAAGTCTACGATTGGGGAAATGGTGCCTCTTGTAGCTTGAAGGCCCACTGCAGTAGAGAACAGAGTGTGTCTCTGGGAAGACAAAGTTCAGGAACAGAGTCAGGGAGCCAAGCTCTTTTGCACTGAGCCTCTTCTTCATTGATGTTTCAGCAGAAAGAACATTAAGAACAAGAGCATCACAGGGTTAAGGCCACACGCTGCTAGCTGGAGACCTTCCGTCTCTGGTCCAGGCTCAGGGCTGAGGGTTCACGTGGATATGGCTGTGCACCCTTCCCACAGCCCTCTGCAGTTCTTCTCTCCCTTATCTCATGAGCCCTAAGGTTAAGCAACCATAGGCAGCAGGAATAGACCTGCGATGTGAAATTTGGTCTAACTGACTCCAGAGCTTCTGCTCTATGCTCTGCACTGTACAGTTCCAGCAGAAAGCTCTAGAAAGAATGCAAGGTAGCAGGAATGGAAAGTGTGTGTTGACTGGCATTGTGGCCTGAGACCATTGAACACGGGCAACTCCCAGCTCGTCCACAGCCATAGAGACAACTCCTCTCCACTTTGTGAGCTGGGGTAGTCTCAGGTAGGTGCGTGGTGGTCAAGTTGTAAAAGGTGGCCCTCCCTTCAGTCACCTTCTCCCCGGTCCCTGGGGCCATAGTGACCAGTCCTTATGCTCAGTCCTGCAGCCACATGTGGGAACTTGATCTCAGAGAGGTTAAGCAGCTTTGCCAAGGACACAAAGCCAGGAAATGTCAGAGTCAGGGTTCAAATTTGAAAAGGAATGGTGGGCTCCAGAGTTCATGCTGGTTTTATTCGACTGCTTCACTTGTACTGAGAATAAGAAAGGGGCGGGACTCCCATTGGAAATAAAAAATGAGAGAGGGAAAAATACCCACAAATGAGAAGAAGGCGATCTCTCTAAACACCTAGCCCCACTGGTCCGCACCCTAAACTCTGGTTGGGGTGTTTCCGGGTATCTTGTCACCTCAAGAGAAACCTTTCTGTACAGAAGGAGGGAAGCCTTCAACAGCAGAGACTTTACTGGACATGACTGTTGTCAAGTAATTTCCTGCCTTATAGCGATGAAACCAAAATGTCCAACAAGCAATAAGCTCCTTAACCAGGAGACTGCGTGCACACTGTCTCCCTGGTACTCCCAGCGGGCACACAGGGCTGCTCAGTAACCATAAGGCGAATGAATGAATGTATGAGAGGCTGGATGGCTGAACCCATGGATGAGGAACAGTACAAATAGCTGAGTAGTGGTGTGGGGACATTTCTTGTCCCCCTGTCACACCAAAGGGAGGCATGTCATGTCGATGACTCACTCAGTAGCGGTTACCCAGACTTGACGAGTACACCCATTCCTTATTAGAGCTGGCAGGAGCAGTTTTGGTGCTGAGAGCAGAGCTCCCTGCCCACCTAATATCACATGAGGTGTTAACTACATTATCTGGAAATACTCTATGACTAATTCCCCATCCCTTATCTTTAGGAAGAGAAAATTGTCTCTAGCGTGGATGCCCCAGATTCCTGGTCAGTTTATGTAAGGCATTTCAAGTGATTGTGGTATTTTAAGCCATTTTTTAGCTTAAATCACCTGATATGTGGTGAGTCCAGAAAACCTGATCTCTTATTCCCTTAAACTCCCTGTTTTTTCCACTAATGTTGCTTAAACTACTTACTGGCCCCTAAGAATTTCTCTATTGAAGAGTGGGCTTATAAGCACACATCTCCCAGACCATATAATTTTTTAAATGGACATCTGTTCAGTGGATTTTGCCACAGCCTTTACCGGGTTTGGGGATCCATTACTTTTGGGTGATCCCACTTATACCGGGTCAGGGGCTGGTGCTTTTATTCTTTGTAGTGGTCTATCTGGTGGTTCTGTAGACCGAGCACTTTTCTGCTCAGCTCAAATAGGATTTGATAGAAACTTTCTCTAAACTATGTCTCATATGATCCTCAGCCATTGAGTAAGAAGTGAGCTTGCACAAGGCCTCTGAATAGCTAGAAGTAAAAATCAGGCTCTTATTAAGTAGCTGAAGAGGAAGGGAGGGCTCACTTGGAAATACACAAAATTCACAGAAAAGTAAAAGTTGAGGGGCCCAGGTAGACTTTTCATGTTCCAATTTCCCCCTGCAGGCCTGGTGATCTTCCCTTCTGTAAACAGAAGCTGCACTTTGCTTATTTGCCCAGCATTTTATTATAGATATGCAGCCTTATATCTGCAATTTTATTTTTTAAAAATGGCAAGCAAGAGACTTAATCACAATTCAAAGATTTAGGTAACACCGAATGGTTCATCTTCTTATGTGAGCTTCCTTCAGCTTCTTAGTAAGAAGGTAGGTAGTAAATGGTTTAGACTCTGCAGGATGCCTGGTCACAACTATTGAATTCTGCCATTAGACTGTAAAAATAGCCAGAAATAATGCATAAATAAATGTGGATAGTATGTTCTAATAAAACTTTATTTACACAAACAGACCACTAGCAGGTGTTAGTCTAAGCACTGCAATCTGCAGATCCCTATTCTACCAAAAATCAGCCATTTGCATCATCTCTGGAACACCAACTACTTCAGCTCCTAAACACCTCACCCCCACCCCCGACAAAATGGACCTGACATCTGGCTGAACTTTCCTGCCAGTTTAATCCTAGTTGGAAACCTGGTGAGAATTCCACAGAATGGAGGCTGTGAAGATTCCTCTTTGGGCCTCTGTAGAGAGAGAAGGCTCCAGTTATGTGTCTGAATGTTCAAAGACACATCAATATTTCCTGTGGTCTTTGGAATCCATGTCCAGACCTCAGGCAGGAATCCACATCTAATACCTCCACATTAATCCTTGCAAGATTTTTGCCATAAAAAACTATTTCCATGGGAAGATAAAATACTGAAGTCCTCAAATGCTTCCAAATTCATGTCTTTATCCCCCTTTCCTACCCCCTGTATTCCAAAATGAGGCAGAGTATGAAACCACTGGAAATATTTAAGGAGTTAAATTACCTAGGAAAAAATCACTCAGCTCATATCAATTGCGAGACAGTAAATACTCATCCCAGGCCCTCTCTTAGGGAGCAGGCAACAATTTCATGTGCCGAAAATTTCAGTGCAGCCAAGCACATCAGGATGGCAGGATGACAGCCCCCTCCCTGTCTCCCATTCTTCATCTCTCCCAGTTAACATCTGTTATCAAGAGAGAATCTCAGGCTGCTTTGATTGGTACAGGAGTTACTATGAATAATTATTCTTTAAGAAACATGCTGTCCTATAGATGCCCGGGCAGGATGTTCTGTTAGTTTTCCAGAAAATGAATGCCATTTTGCAAATCAGTGCATCATGCCAGCAAGAAGATGTCCTGTGCTCTAGTGGCACAACTGTGTCTCTCCTTAGGTTTACAGAGAGAATCTCTCTCTGTCTCTCTCTTTCTCTCTCTCTCTCTCTCTCTCCCTCTTTCTCTCTCTCGCACGCATGCTCTCTCTCTCTCTCTCTCTTGTAATAATTTTTTCTTTTCTCTTTCACCTGCAAGTCCTTGCTAACTCTTCCATGTAAAGTCCAAAAGCTTTCCATGGTGTGTCACCATACAGATTTTGAAGTAATAAAGGCTATAATTATCAAGCAGTTATGAGAAGTAATATTTCCCCTCTGGTGCACGTTGGCCCGGCTGCTCATGCACAAGTGTGGATACTGATACTGAATGTCATAATGCCTCCTGCTTACCTGGCACCTCTAGCATCCAGGAAGAACGGAAGCCAAAGGAGAGAGCTGCTGACGGACCCAGGAGATCCCAGGCTGATCTCCATCAGCGCCTCTGGAGAACCACGTGGATGTGGAGGAGAACTTGGAAATAAAAGTGGCAGTCCACTCACAGGGTTTAGGTATCAGACTTTGGTGCTAAGAGATGTGGAAGACCCAGCCCAGCCCAAGCGGCCACCATCCTACGGATCCTACTTGGTAACAGATGCCTTCCAAGGGCCGAATGGCTATATAAACATTAACTGAAAGTTTGATTTCTTAAGTGTAGAAATTAGACAAAACAAAAGGAAAATGATTCTCAGAGGTGCTTCCATGAGTAATGTGTAATTTCTCTGATAATGTGTGCTTCTCTCCAAATACTCTCCGAGAAAGGAATTCTTTGAAAAGAAATTCGGAGTGTTTAAAAGATCTTACACGGTTACCAAAAAAGAGAGCACATTTGCAAGGGAAATATGCCTTTGCCACAGCAGCCACGGCTCAAAGCTGTGTCAGAAACCACAGGCGGGAGGTGGCCCCAAGGCCTGCCCCGGTACATTTCCTCTTGGGCACCCGGGGCAGAAGTGGGCACTTCCATCTCTGTGCCACTCAGCCCCACTGCACAGCCCATCCCCTCTCTGGGCTCCACCTCATCTAGTCTGGGCCTTGTGTATGCTCATCCCAGAAAAGGGAGGAGGAAAAGAAGTGACTGCGCTGTGCCACTGTCCACAATTAGCAGCTCGGAGAGGAGAGGACACAGCTACACAGGAAGTGGACGCGTGCTCGGAGAGCACAGCTTGCCTCCCCCAAACGGAAAATAAAGGAACAATTAGAAATAAGAGAGAACATCATGTAAGCAGGCTGTGGTGGCTCACTCCCGTAACCCAGCATTCTGCGAAGCCGAGGGAGGAGAATCACAAGTTCAAATGCAGTGTGAGCTACCTAGGGACTGAGTGAGACCTTGTCTCGAAATAAAATTTGAAAAATGGCCTTTGGAAATAGCTCAGTGTGAGGTGCCTGGGTTCGACTGTCAGTACAACAACAACAACAACAACAAAAAAGGCATTCTGGGTTACTTGGCTAGGTGTGGCATCTGTGGCTGAAACAGGAAAGAGTCATGCTTGGGTGAACTTGGTGATAATTATATTTTTGTGTGCGTGATCATAAATATTAGAAAAAGATTTTTGAGTACTTTGCCCCTAGGAGGTGTGTTTAATAGATGCTTGTGAAACCCATGTCTGGGGCACTACAATATCATTTCTGGTAATAAGTAATAGCCATTAGAGGGAGCTCCATTTGATTTCACGTGC
Organism: Hydrochoerus hydrochaeris; assembly: GCA_004027455.1. Lineage (NCBI taxonomy): Eukaryota > Metazoa > Chordata > Mammalia > Rodentia > Hydrochaeridae > Hydrochoerus > Hydrochoerus hydrochaeris. The sequence goes on along the minus strand of PVLA01001298.1, from coordinate 305,522 downwards.
ACTCTTTGTGGTTGTGTGGCATTAAGCCACTTGACAGAGCAGGAAACTGAAGCACTCGCTCTCTGAGGAACTTGCTCAAAGTCATCCAACAGGTAAGTGGCCAAGCTGGGATTTGAACCCAGGGAGTGGGGCTGTGAGTGTCTGAGTTTCTAACACCCACCTTAACACATGTAATGCTCAGAGGTGTCCTAGTCCTCATTCTGAACAGTTAGGGTGCTATATTTCACCATGCAGCTCTATATTTTGTGGAGCAGTTCTGCTTTTCGAAACTCTGTCCTTTCGTCACACCATGATGCCCCCCAGAGCACCTGTCCTCCTGTGGGCCTGGGAATAGCCACTGTCCATTGGGAGCTTCAGGTGGGAAGTGAGGATGCTGAGAAACTGGTGCAGGCTGGTGCAGGGACCAGAGAAGGAGGCAACAGGTGACAAACATAGACTGAATTTTCTGATTCTTGGTTTCCTTGTGTGTAGAAAGGTTGACATGAGGACTAAAAAAAAAAAAGTTCCTACTCTAATGTCCAGGAGAGTAGATGTTCTAGGAACAGCCACTGCGCTATTACTATTACCGAGTTGATTTCCATTATTGTTTCTTATAAGTTGCTTTATGCCCCCCCCCATTTATAATGCAGTTCTGACTCCCAATGCCTCAGAGTGTGACCTTATTTAGAAACAGAGATGGAACTGTGTCAGTTAATAAAGTTAATTAAGGTGGACTCATACTGGGGAAAGGTGGGCCCTGATCCTCTCTGCCTCCTGTCCTTGTGAGAAGCAGAGAAGTGTTAAACACAGGGACACTGTGTGACCACAGGAAGGCCACGGTGTGACCACAGAAGCAGGGATCAGAGAGCCACCGCTGTAAGCCAAAGTGCACTGGGCATTGCCAGGGAAGCCACAGAAGCTGGGAGAGTCGGGAGAGACTCCCCTAGGGCCCTCAGACAGACCATCAGGATTTCAGACTTCTGGCTCTGAGACTGCAAGACAGCATGTTTCCTGTTTAACCCATCCAGGTGGTGCCCTTTGTGACAGCAGCCTAGGAAACCAACCCTTTTACCATTGGCCATTACCTTTGGCTCAGGTCCCTGCAGATCAACCCCAGTGAAGTCAGCACAGCACTGGAGAACAATACCCCACAACCTAGAGAACCCCCAAGGTTGGTTTCAACACCAAGGGCCATATATGAAAGAGAGCAAACATTGAAAAGCTTCTCAAAGCCAGCAACCAAATTAATAACACACACACACACACACACACACACACACACACACACACAGCGCCCTAGTGTAGGAGCAGCGCTACCTTGTTTTTCCTACAATCAGGCTCTGCTTGTCTGAACACCCAACTTGTCTTCCTGCTGTTGCTCCTCGGATAACGCAGTGTAGCATGAGCCTCGCACAGCGCCAGCCTCCCGGTCCTCGTGTCTTTCCGGATTCCTTCCACTTGCCACCTCTTCTGCTCCCAACAAGACAGAGAAAGGAATCCGTGCTGTGCCAGAGTGGGCTTTGCCAAATGCTCAACAGCAGACAGGCAAGTGACAATAGGCCTCCTCGCACCCCAGCAACCTGATCTGGGAGAGATAAACACACACATCCTGACACCAGTCTTCAGCCCATTCTGAGGCCACTGAGTGACACATGAGTCCTGGCCGGGGGGCTTCAGGGTGTCATGTCTCCTTTGACTAACAAATAACAGGTACCAAAGGAACTTTTCAAGGGAAAATAGCCAACAAGGAGACAGTATGGTCAAATACTCTTCCTGGTATCACCTATTTTTCTTCAAACCATAAATAAGTAGGGGTGGGAAGTCAAACAGCTCACCACCAAACCCAGACAAGGTTGGAGGTTTGTTTCCCATTGAGATTTCCTTTGCTCTAATGGGATGGGCCAGTTTCCTGTCTGGTTCAGTGGCTTGACCAGAAAGTGCTGCTATTTAGGGTTCAAATTCTGAGTGCAAGTATTCTGAATGCATGAAAAAAAAAATAAAACTTTCCCTAAGAGTCTCAGATGGGAAGTCTGCCTCCTTTTTGGCCATGCCAACAAGTCTGTAATTCAATAAAATACATCTGTGATTTTTCTTATCTCCAGATTTGTAGGACTGGATGGTGGGAGTTCATCAAATTATTTTTGTGTTCCCTGATTTTTTCAAACAGTATACATGTTTATTATTAGTACAAGGGACAGATCTAACCTCATAACCTTTTAAATGTTTAAAGTCTAAAACTTTAAGGAAGTCTCAAAAACTTAACAAATTCTTCATTTTTTCTTGACTGATAAATTGTCATCACCTTCTTCTAGAGCCAACTGTACCACTGCCAGGAGCACGGGGGAATCAGAATGAATTATCAACCCAGTTGTCTTTGGTGCCTCCTCTTCTGACTCCTATCTTTGTCTTCTAAGACTCCCACTCTTCTGGGAAAGGTAGGATGTTCTCAGGGTCAGGTATGAATCACGAGGTCCTGGGAGGTTTACCACAGCGAGGTGCCATTTTGGCTTCTATGGCTAGGCGCCACCTTGGCTCCCAGGACAGGCAGGTACAGACTGGTATTGTGGGGCTGGGGTTGTAGAATAGAGGGAGGAATGCCAAAATGCAAGAGGGCAAGAGATTGGCCAATGTTCTGTGGTTGTTCTGAGGTGTTGAAATTGGTATCTGGGTAATTATTACAAATGCTCATTTTAAGTCTTGGTCCCTATAGACATGTGTGGACTCTATTTGCATTTCCCCGTTTCCCTCAGTAGGGTTGATTCAGTCAAAGCCCAGTGCTGTGCACTGGGGGAGGGCTGAGTTTACCAGTCTGTTCTGTAGATTCTTTGGTGACTGTGCTATTATTCACTGTCCCATTCCCCCACTTCCTGGAGTCCCCTTGACAATGGCCATATTTGTGTCCTTCAGCAAAATCAGTGACAGACAAGTGTTAGAAAGAGACAGTCACAGAGATGAGGGGAGCTGAGAAACAGACAGGGCAGTTTCCACCAAAGCATGTTTGGTTCTGGAAATGTCCCAGTGGGAGGTCTCAAAGTTCTGGAATAGAAAGCAGAGCAGGGAGAGGAGGACTGAGTAATTGAGTCAGTGTGATGTAGATGATGGAATCCAGACCCAGGAGGCAGAGACCTTGCATCTCATCCCAGCTCTGCCTCTCACCAGCTACAGGATGTAAAGTAGGCTGCCCAACCTCTGTGCTTCAGTTTCCTCAGCAGTAGAGTGGGAATAGGGGCAGAGTTAGGAATATTAAAGTAGCGAGAACAGGCAGAGTTCACGTATTTTTCTTTAATAGATAAGTCTTCTATATTTGTTATAATGATGACTGTTACCATGGCTTAATATGTTATCAATTATAAGAAGCACCACTATGTTTGCTCAAAGGATGGGTAGTACTATAAATACCCCTAGTGACTGAAGGATACACACCAGTTTTAGAAGTAGATGAAAAGTGTATCTTCCCTGCAGGAAGTGAGTTGCTTGGTCTCTGAGTCTGTCTATATCTGTTCATATTGCATCTGACAAAATCCATCTTCCTCTTTCTTCTTCCTTTCTTCCAGTTTTCCCTTCTGATAGGACAAAGACTAGGTCAGCAGCCCTACCCAGGCCCCACAGCTCTCCTGACTGTATGCCTCCTTGAGGCTCCCAAGGAGAGGAAGCCATGGCCACCGGCTCCCTCCCTCTAATGCTCTGCACACCCCGTTTCCCCACAAGTCCGGGCCTTGCAGCTCTGGACATACCTATGCCTGGGCCATCAGTGGGATTCTGATGGTGGCCACCAGAGAGGGCCAGCCCAGCACTGAAGATGAGCCTGAAGACCCCCTTCTGCAGGGCCTGTGTCAGGTCAGGGATGCATTTGACCTCCTTAGTCTTCCTGCCCTGAGAGTTGGGGCCTGCTTGGCCCCCAACAGCCCACACAGCTTTCATCAGGTATCCCTGTGCCTAGCAGAAATGATGGGATGCACAAACACACCCAACCACATGTATTTCTGTAACACACACACACACACATGCACTCACACACACACACGCAGTTCTTGTTCTGTGCCAGGCATGAACTGTCTCAGAAATAGTGACTCATTTACTCCTCATTACAAAACTATGCAGTAGGAACTATAATTATCCTGTATTTATAGTAAAATAAAGACATGAAGAGGTTAATAACTTGCTGAAGGTCATAAGCCTGCAAGAGGAAGGGTCAAGATTTGAACTCAGGCCTTCTGACACCAGAGTCCCAGCTTTTAAACACTTGGTTATTCTACTTTGAGACCACAAATAACCCCACCAACCCCATTATAATAGATCCTGCTAATTACTTTCCCTGCTTCCAGCCGCTTCCAATCCCAGTCGAGAATCACAGATTCATCTCTGAAGTTTTACAGCCAAAGCCCATTTACAAAGATGCCGTGTATTTCAGTAAAACACAGGATTAGTAAAAATGTAAATTCAAATACTGACGTCAAGGGGTGAAGTGTGAAAAGGGGAAGTCAAGGTCAGGGACACAGGGACAGACAAGTATTGCTGATTGCTGCAAAGACTGCAGATATTAGCACACAGGGGTACAACCAGGGGCCCTGACCCTTCAGGGTGGTAGACAGTTCTGCACACCCCAGAACTGTTCCACCCCAAATAAGAATAGTCAGGGACATAAGCAGAAGAAGACAATGATGAAAGAGAAAAGGAATAAAAAGAACTTTAACTCTTGGAAAGAGAGTTCTTGTGTCTCTGGCTGCCTAGCACGGGCAGAGGGGTCACTGTTGGGGGTGGGGAGGGTTGGGGGAGGGTTTCCCCGCGGTGCCCTTCCGTTCACCATAACTGTCTGCTGCAGAATCCACAAACTGCCCAGGATTGTTAGAAGGTTTGCTAATGAACTGTGGTCAGGTTAGATGAAGCTTTCAAAAGAATGATGTTTGTAAAGTTATATTAATAACAATGCGCTGTCCCCGCAGGGAGGGGAATAATTCTGAGGGTTTATGCTGTGGTTTGCAAAGTGCTACAGCTGCATTTGGATGATTCCTCAGCCCAGACCTGCAAAGGGCTATCTGCAGCTCGCGATTTAAAAGGCCTCCCCACTCGTGACCTCTGGCCCAGCGATTCCACCTCTAAGACTCTAAGTCAAGAAGAGGACAAAGATTCCCGTGGAAAGATGTTCATCTCAGCATTATTTATCAAAGCCAAGAACTGGATGCCTTCCAGAGGCTCAGTGATAAGGGAGATGCCAAGTAAACTGTAGCACAGCTGAATGATGGAGTACCAGCTGCCAATTTTTTTTTTAAAATCTTTTGAAGAGGGTTTTTAATAATATGGAGAAATATTTCTGCATCATGTTAAGTTAAAACACAGAATACCAAATTACATCACTTGATCTCTGACCCAGAAATCCCACTTTGGAAATCTACCCTATAAAATTAAAGGCAGCAGCATATTTGGATACATCTATAAGAATATTCATCATTCTAGCATTTATAAGGACAATAATAACAACAATAATAACAAAACTGAAAAGAACTGGAGTGGCCAGAGGTTGGTGAATGTTTGATTTAATTAGGGTGATTCTATAACATGCAGCAGTCTGCAAAGGTGAAATAGTTTTTTCACGTACGTGTGTTCCATGTGTAATGTTAACTAGCCAAAGCAACTTTTTAAACAATGAGCAAAGTATTAACCTATAAGCAAGCATGCATGCAATCTACTTGACTGGGACATATAGACTCAAGTATTCACAGGATCACAAAAAGTCCACGGTTATTTCTTAGCAAAATGGACACAGATTATTAGCTTTTTCTTCTCACCTCTCCATTGTTCGACTTGTTCTAAGGAGCATAGTTCAAGTAGGCATGTAAAAAACCTAATGGTGTTAAATATCTTTCATTCTGTTTTGAAAACTTACACTGTCATTGTTTTGAGTTTGCCATTGTTGTTTATGCCTTTTGCTTTTTGTTCTCCTTTTCTGACTTTTCTCTTTTCTAAATTAAAAAAAAAAAACCTAATTGGTTGAAAAGTCACACTATGATCTCAAGTCTATTAAAATACATATACTTGGGGTGGGGCAGAAGACCCAAGAGAAGTCTCCGTATGTGCAGCCCTGGTTATTGTTCAGTGTTGCAATTAGGAGTTATTAATATTTTACTGAGGATTTTGGTGTTTTTTTATTTTAGATATTTTTGTCAGTTTTATAAATCAGAATAAATGGATGGATGGATGCATGGTTGGACATACATAGAAAGAAATGAAAGGAAGGAGAGATGGAAAAGAAAGAAGAAAGCAAAAAAGGAAGATGGGGAAGAGAAGAAGACAGCAAGCAGGGAGAGAAGAAAGAAAAAAGAGAAGAAAAGGGAAGAGAAAAGAAACAAATCAATCACGTGAGGGCCCTGATGGCCTCCACATTTCTTCCCCTTCTCTCACTGCCCCGGGCTCCTGTTCAGCCGACTCCCTGGGCCCAGTCTGCAGTCCCCCTTGAGAGCCCCTTGGAGGTACAAGGAGACATGCAGAGGAACCTGGTCCCAGACGCAGCCACCTCTGTGCCACACGGTTTATGTCCAGTCTCTAGGGATGATACCCTCTGGAATTAATATCTGATGAAGAAATAAACCTGTTAACAGGACAGATTTATAGTATTCAAATTACTATCGATCCATTCAGTACAGAACTAATAAAAACATTCCTTGTGTGACCTTCCACCCTGTGCACGCTTAAACAAATTATCTCTAATAAACAAGTATTATGAGGACCTGAGGAAAATGTCAACCAGTAAATTACTGTGCTCTCTCTCTCTCTGTCTCCTTGTCTGTCTGTCTCTCTCTTAAGCTGGAAGTCAGTCTCCAACATCTATTTACATACCCTGTAAAAAAGCCTTCCGTTTGTCAAAGTCTCTTCTCCCATAGTACCGACTCTTGCTCTTTGAATTGGGTATAATCGCATAACAGAATCATGTTTCTCAATAAGCAGCTCAGTGAAAACCACAGAGGAACAACACTCTTCTAAGGGGTATTGGGAGTGGGGGATAAACCTGGTCTAGGACCCCAGAAACACAGACTCTTCTCTGGGATCTGAACTTCATCACCTATGTGACCTTGGACAAGCTACTTCAAAACTGGGTCACTTTCAAGCCTAAATCTAAATGTGTGGATGGGATTCTTAGCCTCATTTGGTAAGATTCCATAATGCTTGCTAAAATGCTTGAGACCAGCTTACACACTCCCACTGCAGGGCTCCAAGAGTCCAGGGGTAAAGAAAAGGTCAGGATCTTCCAGGCCCTTCCCATTCAAGGCCTACTGTGTTCACTGAGCCAGGCCAAATCCAGCACACCACATGCTAAAGGAGGACCAGGAATAGATGGACAAGGGATGATCAAAAAATATGGTGAAAGTTACACAATAACAACAAAAAGACTAACTGCCCATATGGTAATATTAGGAGGTAGGACTTTGGGAAATTGTTAGGTTATGAAGGTGGCACCTTCCTGAATGGGATTAGTGACCTTATAGGACAGTGAGCTTTTTCTTACCACTTCCAAAATGTGAGGACATAGTGAGTAGGTGCCATCTATGGACCAGGAATGGGTCCCCACTAGACACTGAATCTGCCAGCACCCTCATCTTGAATTTCTCAGCTTCCAGACCATAAGAAACAAATTTCTGTTGTTTATAAACTGCCTAATTTATAATATTTTATTACAGTAGCAAAACAGGGTAAGGTAAGGGGCAAAATTGAGCATTTTGACACAGCCCTGCAGCCTGCAAAGCCTATGATATTTACCATGTCTACACTTCACGGCAAAAGCTTGCTGAACCCTTTGCCAAAATAACAATTTAGGCTGAGACCTCTTACTGTGACACAGATTTCAGTGCCCAAGGATAAACCACAACCTACCAAAGCCTTGGTCCCTGTGAAAGGGGGCTGGAGCTGACTCTCTCCTCCTCTCCTAGTCCATCATCCCCCACTTTCAAACAGCAGAGCCGGTGAATTGATTACAGGCAACAAAATGGTTGGGGGCTGGAAGGAGAAGGATTTAAGGGAGCTGTAATGACAACATAAAAGCTTTGTTGGGCTGCTTTTACGAGCCTGAATCAGCTCAGGGGAGCCTGACCCTAAGAGGTGAGCGGAAGTGTGTAAAAGGCTTGCCTTTGGGATAAATGCATATCAAAACCCACCCATGGAGGGAGAGTGGAAAAAGGGGGAAATAAATGACAAGAACAGTACTTTAACAGGGAGAATTTCCTCCAAAAGGAAGCAAGCGATGAGGCCAGGCAAGGAATAAATGGTGTAGAAATGACAGTCGCTCTTCAGTGAGGCCAGGACTGCACTTGGGGCTGATAAGATCCACCATGTGTCAGCTGCGCCATCTCCCTTTTCACACTTCAATGTGAACTGTACAGCAAAAGGGGGACAGGAGGCAGCGAAGGGGAAACGGTGCCTCCGAAGGACTTGTGCATGGAGTGTGAAGCCATTTCAATTTTATATTCGAAAGGACTTTGTAGGTGATCCCATGAATGCAATTATGCCCACCTAATAAAAGCAACATATGCTAAGACAATTAAAAGATTTTATTATACATCTATTCACTGGATTCCTTTCAGGCAGCAGGAATGGAAATCGGTGAGGGAAAAGATGCCTTTACTAGGAAAGGGAGATGAAGTCCGTCTGGAGGATTCCAGGGGGGAAATGAATGGATGGTGATATATTTTTAACATTAAAATGAATCACTAGATTACTCTTTATCAGGGATCTTTTTCACCTTGCAAAATGCCAAGGCTCTGGTTTCATGACTCTGTATTAAGAGGAAATATAGCTGAAGACATCTCTATGCCTCCTGAAAGCCCTTGGTGTTTTGGTTTACAATCGTAAAATTAAAAGCTCTCCTCCACGGCAGAAAGAAAAAGGTCTGTCACTCAATTCAAAGGCTAATATCAAGGTGTCAAGTGGAAATCAAGCTAAAGATCCCTACTGGGTCATCTCACATATATTTATTGGGGACCAGATAGGGGATCCAGTGTATTCCAGAGGATAGAGATGCTATAAGAGAGGAAACAGTTTGTGTACTCAAGTAGCTCATGCTGTCAGCCTATGGCACCTCGCAAAGAGCCATTTGCTCTTCTGTGGGCAAAAAGCTAGATTGCACTTGCCAGCCTTATAGTAGAGGTGATCACAAGACCAGTTCCTACTACTGCAATGTGGGTAAGGCTGGTGATACCAGCTCTGAGAATGAAGCTACCAGGTGACTGGAGTGTGGGTCTCAAAATCACATTGTGGCACATGGCTGCCTCTGACCAGGAATACCCACATAGTTTGCTTTGTGTAACAAATGCAGTAATATTTTGGTTCATAAGCACTTCTGTTCACAAGCAATTTGGTTCTCAAAAAAAGCATTTGACAAAATCTTGTTTCCGTTCACAAACTCCACATCATGTGCCAAATGCAACCGTGGCCATCTTCCTCGAAATCAGAAAGCAAAGTAAGTTTGTGGGCCAAGGTGCCACTGTACAGCCTTTGGAGCTTGATCAGTGCTGCACTGAGGGGGCTACTCGTTACTGCAGCTTAGTCTATCCTAATACAGTTACGACAACATAGCTGTGCAAAAAACAAAACAAAACAAAACAACTAAAACCACACAGAGGTCATTTTGAAAGTGTACTAGGGCTCTAATCTGGGGTTATGGAAACCTGGGAGACCCTATAATTTACCAAGAGTCCTATAACAGTTCACAGAGAAGGTGTCATTTCAGCTCTAACTCAAAGGCATGAAGCATAAGGAATGCCACAAGTCTGGGAAGCGGCAGGGACAGCACTCAGGTAAGGTTACACAGCAGCCAAAGGCTCAGTGGTGTGAACAGATGTGGCCACTTAGCAGAAAGGTGAGTAATCAGCAGAGTGAGGAGCAGGAGGTGTGGGAGGAAGGGATGACTGGAAGGGCCTGCACCAGGCACCAGTAGTGCAGAGTGCTATCTTTGTGGAAGGATCTTTTTGGTTAAATATCAGTGCTTGTGTTAAATATCAGGTACCAGCTCCTGTACCTGCCTTGGAAGCTGTCTTTTTCTTTAAAATAAAAAATGTATTTTAGCAGTACATATTTTCAGTACATAATTATTACATTCATGGAGGAGGCTCGGTCCATTTGTACTAAGATGTGTTAGTTACATCTACAGTTGTCTTTGATCAAATTTGGAGCTCATTCTCACCATGCAGGGGCCACAGCTGTGGCAGGTACAGTCCACGAGTGGTCATGACCCTGAGAACTAAGGTCTCCACTCCCCAAGATCCCCCCAGAAAAGAAGGTCAAATCAAGGGCAAGCGAGTGTTTTGTTGGGTAATATCAATGGAGCTCATGATACAGGCAGGTTGTCACATGACTCATGCTGAAGGGATTCAGCCTGACCAGAAGCACAGCTCTGCGGCTGACCTGCTGCCCACATGGAAACAGGCAAAGCCCACACCTAACACACTTAAAATTCACATTCTGGACTCTTAAACCCCACACAAAATAAGTCACAATATCTGTCTCCAGGCTGCCGAGGAGGTCAGGTTTTGTTATATCCCACAAAAGTGAATTTCAAGCTGATTGGTAACAGCTAATCACTGAGAAACACTAGTGAATCTTCAACCTCTTGCTTTCATATGCACAGCTACAGTGAGCCATGTTAAAAATTAGAGCTATGAACTCAGAGCTGACCAATCTTTCTTTATGGGACTCTGTTTCAGGTTAGTAGGGTGTTCTAAACCCCCAAGGGAGAGCACGCTTGACCTGCAGGAATTGTCAGGAACAGAGAGATGGAGAGAGGAGAGGGAGAAGTTAATGAGAAACAGTATCATGAGGGAGGAGAGGCATGCACATCAGCATGAGAAAATCCTGCTAGGCACACAAGCTCTTCGGGGTTACTGCTAATACTCATTGGGAAGAATTATGCAAAATGAGACACGTTTAGCAAAATGGCACCGACTAAAGGCTCAGTAGGTGAAAGCTGCTTTACCCTTTTTGTTCTTCCTCATTAGTGCTAATTTTTCCACTAAAGTTACTAAATAGATGACTTCTTAGTTTCTAAAATGAATCCAGCAATATTCACAAATTCTCCCAAAAAACCCAACCACGTGTCATTCCGCCTCGGTGCTGGGGCTGTAAGCAGATGTTCAGTGAACACCTGAGCAGTCTCCATCCTGAAGGTTCTGTCGTGGACCAGGCACTAATTATTGTTTTGGGTGGGAAGGACAATATTTTAGCATCGGCCTGACAGTTACAGCAACAGAGAAAACTACATAGGGTTGACAACCCAGAGACACTGGACCCTGAATGTGTGTAAAGAACACTCTCTCGTACCTGGGGACCTTGAGACCTATGTGGGTGCCACTATCACCTTCCTTCATGACCTTTCACTCTGCACAGGGCTAGGGTCCAAGACCTCACGAGACCAAGTTCAAATAAATATCCCGGCAAGAGGTGAGCACTGCTGATGGTTGTGTATCTTGAAAATGCGATGCTCTGTCAGTTTATAAGTTGCTGCAAGATTTTTCTGGTGACCCATGTTAAACTAATTCTAAAAGCAATACACTACTTTAATACTTGGAAAAGTGAAAAAAAAATAATAAGCTGAACCTGGAGCTTATGCTTGTAATCCCAGCACTCTGGGAGGCTGATGAGGAAGACGGCAAGTTCAGGTTCTCACACCCATCTCAGCATCATCTTCTCTCCTTATCCTCTTTATTTTAATATATTTCTTATTGGGGGATGTATTCCAGTTTGAACATCGCCTCTGCCATTAAACTTTTACTATGAGTATTTGCCCCAATTGTCACTCTATTTTTGTGGCTGCCTAATATTGCAGTGACTTTCTAACTCAACTCTTGCTGGTGAAATTTTCAGTTGATTTTAAGGTCTCACTGGACTGTTTTGTTTTTTTTTTTTAATTTTTAAAGAAGGCTTTATTTGTGGGAACTATTTTTGGCCCCTGGCTTTGTCAGGGATTTGTGTTACAATTTCTTTCTGTGTCTGGAAGACTGAGTGAGGGATCCTGTTTTCACGAGGCTTTTGGAACTGCCGACAGCTCCTTACTTAGAGCTGCGCTGAGCTGTTTTTCTGTCTTCTTCCTCTTTGCTCCTGGCTGCAGCAGGGCTGGTCACAGAGACCACACGGTCCATCCTGACTACCAAAAATCTCCACATTGGGTTACTCCACTGTGCCCCAAGTGTGCCAAGCATGTTTATGCTCCTGATAGTTAGTGCATCTGGAATTTGCCACTCCCCTGGCCCTTGGGAGGTCCAGGAGGTAAGCAGATGGCAGGAACCGATAGGGTTCCTTTCCTAGCAATGTAGGCACATATGTGCACAGGCCTGGGGACATGGGCAACACATGTGTCTCAAATGTGATTAACAATGATTTTTATGCCAGAAAAGATTTTTCTGGAGAGAAACCTGGATGTCTTCTTAATGTAAAGAGATGAATTTACCAAAGCATTGAAGTTACAGTTGTATATTTCCATGACCATTACACACACGCGCGCGCGCACACACACACACACACACAGAGGAGAAACCACCTACCATCTCATCTCTCACAGCTTATCTTTGGTGCTGGGAGACACTGCCCCATTCAGGGAAGGCAAAGACACACCCCACAGATTCCCGTGGACTGCTCCCCAGCATAGACACAGGGTACCATGTGCAGCATTTCTGTGAGCAGCACCTGCCCAGCCAAGCACTTAGCTCGCAGCTTTGGAGCAAAGATTGTGAGGATGAAGATGGGAGGGCCCTGTCCTCAGTGAACTGACAGCCCAGGGCAGAAATAAAGGTTAAAGGCGCTCAGATGCTGGATCCTCCAGAGTCACACCCCTCTGATAGATCTGAGAAGATCTGAATCCCCTGCACTCTGCACTCCGGCAGGCACAGCAATGTACCTGCTCCGGCCAAGTACCAGGCAGAGCTACAGCAGAACGCACCAGTTCCTGCTCCCTGATGGCTCCAATGTCAAGTGCAAAAAGAGCAAAATAAGGACATCACTGGGGCCATGGGAGAAGTTTGTGGAGTACTCAGCTAGTCACTAGGGGCAGCTCTGGCCTCCACCTGCTAGGTGGTGACAGAGCAGTCACATGCTGGGACTGCAGGGAGGGTCCAGGCCCCCAATCTGGAGCTTCTGCAGGAGCTCCGCATTCCTGAGAGCTGGGATGACCTGCCTGACTCATGGCCCGGTGCCAACTGCACTTGAAACCCGAGCCTATATGTATATCAAAATGCAGGAAGCCATCTTAAAAGGACACACTAATTAGCTTCCTGGGATTTCAGGTTTGAAAAGCTTCTGTGATCGAATTTGTTCCAGTTATTTAAAAAAAAAAATAAACTAATCTCCTGCTGTCAGGACATCAGAAAACAACATGAAACTAAAAAGTGGGATAAACTTACTGGTTTCCCCAGCAGAATGCTTTCAATGTGAATGGAGAGGAGGAAAACATTTCCCTGCTAATTGGCTGCTAAAAGCAATAGGGCATTAAGAGGCGAAGAAGCCATCTTTCTAGGGTGACTCGGTTGACACTGAGTTGCTCTTGGGGAGCCCCTGAAAGCTCACTGAGAATGAGCACCCAGCATCTGGGCACCTGGTGGCATTACTGACATATAGATAAAGGATTAAGGAAAACACAGGCAAACCCCAAAACAAAATAAAAAAAAAATTAATGCTGGGTAGAAAAATGATGTGGAAAATCACAGAAGACTTTTTCTTATTAATCATCAACTCCCTGCTTTTGTAATGAATAGAGACAGCTAATAATGGAAAGAATGCAGGTAATTATTATACTTGCTCAGTGTGGAGGAATAAATAATAACTAGAGTGCCATACTATCAAGTAAGTATATAATCATATTATTAGATGTGCCCTATAATTGAGAGCCAGTTGGAAAGACTTCTTTGTAGAGCTGATCTGTCCTTCTGAACGGCCCCTGAACTTTGTCTGCACTTCCCCAGTGTCCACACCCAGTGTCGTAATTACCTGTTGGCACATTTGTCTTCTAATTTAAGTCTGTGACCTCAAAAGAAGCTACCATATGTACTTTATCCGACTTACTCTACGTGCCTAGCACCAGGAGAGCAAATAATTACTGTTGAATTGAACATATTCCACCTCCCCTAAAGATGATTTCTCTGGGCTGGCTAATCCTTCAGGCTATTCTTGGAAACATTTCCCAACATCTCACATTTTTCTCAAATTGGGGAATGTGCGTATGTGTGTGGGGGGTACTGTGATAAGTCAATGCATTTAAAACTTGCAGGCAGGATACTAATAATCATCAACCACAGGAATCTGTAAAAAATTGGCCTGAGTCAATTAAAAATTATGAGCTATCACCCCTGAACCTGGAAAGGCCTCATCTCCTGCTTACATTTCTTTAAAGGAAAAAAAAAAAAAAAAAAAAAGGATGACCTTGCAAATTACAGCCTTATAAATTTAACTTCTAAATTTGGAAAGATGCTGAAAGGGGAAAAAACATGAAATAAGCTTGCAAAATCTTAAAGAGAGATTTACTGTAAAAGAAGAAGTAATTTTTGATTGTGAAAAGTGAGTTCTGTTTTTTGTTATTGTATTTTTTTTTCAAATAAAACTGTTTTATCTTCTACAAAGGAATAGGGCAATCATGTGCTCCTAGGGAAATGATTCATGCTCAGATTGAGTTTTCTTAATCTGACAGTAGTTAGAGAATGAGTAAAACTCAATGGCTTGTGACAGTGGTACCATTTTTATCCTATGATAAAACTAAGTGGTCATATCAGTTTGATTATAAGACACTTGCTTTAAAAAATGTAGTAGTAGGAAGGGAGGAGAAGACTCAGTTGGAATAAGACCTGGGTCAAATTCCATCTTTTCTACTTGCTAGCTTGATGACCTTGGACAAGTCAAGTAATCTCTCTGGTCCTTTATTTCCTCAAGTATAAATGGAGATGATATGGTGGGTAAGAGTCCACTCAGATGATACCAGTAAAAAGAAGCACACTGAAGAATCGCAGGGCATTCGCTGAGGGACCATAACCTCCGGGAGATGATAGTGAGATTGAATTTCTGAAAACTCCATTGTGACTATTCCAGAAAAAGTGGGGAACATGGGAGACCCTGCCTTGTCTGAGCTGGTTTGGACTCACAGTAGCATCTCTGTTTAGAACGGTAGTCGATATGTCCTTAACAGGCCACAGTGTCCTGCAAGCGAGCACCAGAGTGCTGGTCCGCAGGGCTGCTTCTGCTGAACTGCTGCGTGTGGGACAGAGGGACACTCTCTCCCTTCTTTATTTCTAGGCCCGAATTCTCCTTGCCAGACCTGCCATGAAAACTTCCCTGAAAGAGCCAAGTTGTCTACACCCCTCTCTGTCTATATAACCAGGAAAAAGGTCAGAGAGGAACAAGGAAGCCCCCAGGATGACAGGGAGTCCATGGCCAAGGTGGGATCCAGGCCAGGCCCCCTCCCTGGACTTGGTTCTTCCCAGCCTCACTGCCTACTTAGCTGTTCGGTGGGCCCACTCTAACTGCCCTGTGTCTACTTTTGTATTCATTTATTTTTTCAGTACTGGGGATTGAACTCTCATTCTTTGCACTAAGCTACATCCTTAGCACTTTTTAAATTTAGAGACAGGGTCTCACTAAGTCACTAAGTTGTCCAGGCTGGTCTTGAACTTGGTATTGTCCTGTCTCAGCCTCCCAGAGTGAGGTCTACTTTCTAGGTAGTTGTTGGTTAAGGTTTGTGCAGTTGATTCTGAGCTTTGGCTACTTGCATGAAGCAGGAAGGACACATTCAGAATTCCACATCCATATCCAATTCTGGGCTGTGGTGTCTCTCTCAGACCTCAAAAGGACAAGCAGGAGATGGTAAAAGGAAATGCAAAGCAGGCCTGAGACAAGCAAGGTGCTCAGTGAAGTCCCCTGAAGTCAAGGAAGGTACTGCATTCCCACCCCATTACACGTCCCGCCCCCTCTTCCAGTCTGAGGCTGGCAATGCCCCACCCTGGTCCAGTTGTGGCAGTTTATGCAGTGATGGGCTTTGGGGGCTTGGTCATGTGCTCTTTGACACATAGCAAGCCTCAGACAATTGATGCACAGGGAGCAAGCCTGACCCCCACTTCCGAGGGGAGACTTTGCACACGTTTTAATGACGCTGAGTCTTCTTTTCCACATCTCTACCATGGGAGCTCGGCCTTTGCAGAATTGCAAGGCAGAGGATAAATGGGATCTGGTTTATAAAACTGCTAGCACATGCCTTGCCCGTATGAACTTCTACTTAATATATCCCCTATAACTTTCTCTCTGTAGGAGTTCAAAGATTTTTAAAGAAGCTCTGGGATCCGAGTTTTTATGGTAGGCCAGTTTTCAAAGTTGAATAGTTTATATAATAAAAAAAACCTTTTACTTCTTAAAGGAATTTTTCACATGCATGAAGTTTTTCATATTGCAAAATGGGAAGGAATTGGAGGCCATAGCTGATCGAAAATGAGGAGATGAAATTTTGCACTCAGCTGAGACATAAAGAAGCCAGAGGTATCAGGCAAGCTAGATGAGTGCTGGGACTCAGTTTCCTCCTCCACTCAACCCAGCTACCTACCCTTTGCTGAGGGGTGCTCCAAGAAACGCAAGGGTCTGGAGGGGGTTGAGGGGAACGTACCCTAGAATTGTATTCCGAACTGTAGAGGTGTAATTGTCACTCCTCGCCATCACTTTTCTAGGCCACCCATCCCCCATTTCTGGGCTATCAGGAGCCTGGATGGGGTGGGGAGAGACCGAAATAACGGGGATCAGATGCCTGCTGGCTATTTCAGTTGCACACTTGCACGATGGGTCCCTAGGGCTTGATTATAGTTACCTGAAAAGACTCCTTAACTCTTTCTGCAGAAATGAACTTAAGGAAAAGTCTGACGCCTCCCACAACACCAGAGAGTATTAAGAACAGGATTTTATATGAAATGGTGCAGCCACTGTGGAAAAGGGTTTGAGGATTGCTCAAAAAGTTAAACGTAAGAGTTCACATGTGACCCAGAATTTCCACTTCAGGGGATATAGGGAGACAGATGATAGGGGTAAAGGTACAGGTATAAATATAGGTAGATATCCCAGAGAAAGGGAAGTTAAGCACACACAGGCTCGCCCACCAAGGCTCATAACAACTCTATTCATAGAAACCAAGAGGGGAAAAATCCATTCGTTCATAAGGGGGCAAATAGATAAAAAAAAAAGCGTATAATTCATGCACTAGAATATTATTCAGCATCAAAAAGGAATGGATGCTACTCAGATAAGCCTTGAAAACATTATGCTAAGCAAATGAAATGAGATACAAACAGTATGTATTGTGTACTCTTTTCATGTGTTATCCCCAGAGGAGCCAAATCTATGGAGACTGAAAACACGAAGTTGAGCGGAGACAGGGGAGCGACTACTTAATGGATACGGAGTGGTTTCCTGGAATGATGAAAAGATTTTGAAATCTGAAAGAGGTGGTGGGTGTACAACTTGTGAATTTACTAAATGCAACTGAATTGCATACTTTAAAACAATTGCATGGTATCTGAAATATACTCAATAAAAAGTGTTTATAGAAAAACGTGTTTATAGGAAAACTGTGTGTGTGTGTGTGTGTGTGTGTGTTATTTGGTATTATATTCAGAGCCTTAGTACTGAGCTACATCCTCAATGCATTTTTCTTTGAGTTTTTCTTTTGACATAGGGTCTTAATAAGTTGCCCAGATGGGACTAGAATTTATGATCCTCCTGCCTCAGGCTCCCAGTGCTGGATTCCAGGTGTGCACCACTGTTCTCGGCTAACTCAGCAAGTTTTCAAGATATTAGCACCTGAATTTGCTTCATTCCTGCCTCACTGGACTTGTGACATTGGACAAATGACTTAGGCCCCTTGGCTTCAGTCTCATCATCTTTAAAATGGCGGAACTATCACATGTGGAGCCCAGGAAGTGTTCCACAAGACACCAGGCACAAAGCTGCTGTAGGTGGAATGAGTGAACTGCGCTCTACCCTCACTATCTGCCTCCATGGTGGAGGCACAAGGGACCACCGTGTTACTGAGGAAATGTTTTGAAGAGGAAAGCTACTGATTACAAAAACCTGATTATAAGAGGGTTGCACACACCTCTCACAATTGGAAGGGTGGGCATCTTGTCATAGTTGCTTCACTGCTTCCTTTTTTAAAAAAATGGAATCAAATATTTCAGTAAAGTTGAAATTTATTGTGCCTTCTGAACTCAATATCTCTTTTGAGCAAATAAATAAGACCATTAAAGATTTTATATATGGTGAAGTAATTTATTCATTCCATTGGTCTTTATGCAGGCCCTACTGAAGGGTGTGGACACAGTAGTATAGAGATTTTTTAATTAATAATTTGAGCATGTGTGGGAGGTGGCCTTTGAGAGACAAGTAAAAGACAAGCATCATCATGGGCCTTGGTTAGCTCACTGCATTTGATAAAAGGGCAGTTTGCTTTCTAAATTGCATTTAATGAGTACAACTCAGGAAACAAGTCCATCACTCGATCCCCAGCAATTGTGCTGTTAAGAAATTTTGAAACTGTGAACTCGCAAAGAAAAATAGAATGAGAAATGAATGTATACAATGGCTTTATAACAAAGAAGGGAGGAATTGCAGTTTAGATGGGATGAAGAAGAGGCAAAAAGGAACAGATCTGCTCAGTAATTAGGTTTGAAGACATAGGCATTAGGGAAAATAATGAAATTCCCTACTCTTGTCCAGGAATCCAGGTCCAGAAGGGCACTGGCTGGGAGTTTCCACCATCCTGAGTGGGCCATGGGGTAGGAAGAGAATAATGTCAATTTCT
The DNA here is from genome assembly GCA_004027455.1 of Hydrochoerus hydrochaeris. Lineage (NCBI taxonomy): Eukaryota > Metazoa > Chordata > Mammalia > Rodentia > Hydrochaeridae > Hydrochoerus > Hydrochoerus hydrochaeris. Next base: position 286,744 of record PVLA01001298.1, on the reverse strand, counting down.
TTGTAATTTCCTATTTTCTTAAACATAAGATGATTTGTTTACATCGTAGGGAAAGTCAGTGCTGGCTGGTAAAGCCAGTTCATGCAGCTGGGGACGCAGTCCTTACAAAGGAGATCATTGTACCTGAAATGCAGATAGTTATAAAAATGGCATTAATTTGCTTAGACTGAGAGATTTTCACAGGAGAGCAACTAGCAGAAAACATTATGAAAATGTCCGAGAGGGTTGGTAATTGAGTTGATTAGTACGACCTTGGTTATGAAGGTAATAGGACAGGGACGGGTGCTTAGACTGAGTTATAACCCTGTTCCTGGTTCGGTGACGGAGTGAGGGATGTAATTTGTTCAGCCTGACTCGGAGTAGCCAAGCCTGCCTCGACAAAGTAATACACTGACTAGCCGAGCTTGGCCTGTGCCTTTTCCCCTGACAGAGTAAACAGGACAGGGTCAAATAAGAAATGATGGATTGATCTCTGGCGCCAGTTCCCTGCATAGATGTGCTGTGAGCAGAACCTTCCGGACAACGAGCACCCCCACAAACATTAATTCATTGCCTCTGAACTACCAAAGAGGGAAAAGAATACAACTGCTCCCCAGCCAAAACAAAACAGAGCCAAACACCAACATAAACAAAGAATAAACAAACATCCCGAGAAGGTCTATGCTGAATTTGTTCTGCCTCTGGTTTTCGTATTTTTTATAGACATTTATGAAGCAATATGCTACAAGCTGCAGTGGGAAATTTTGCTGTGTGAATCATAAGAAAGGATCCAATATTTGGCTCCAAAGGCCATGTTGTTTACACTACATCTGCTTTCAACAGGCAAGTTGCTATCAAGAAGGCACATGTGCATGTGGAAACATGAAGTCAACCTTGGCAATGATCCATTCCACCACTGCCTAATCAGGTAGGGTCACAGGATAGCTAAGGCCCTTACACTGAGTGTGTGAGGCCATTAGCGTGGTGGCTATCTGTGCAAAAGTTCATATCCAGGGAGCTGCGGCCAGTTTCTTATTGTGATAACCTTTAACTTCTTCCTGGAAAGAAATCTTGGAGCCTGCAATGCCTGATGGTTCAGAACCAGCTATCAAACAGAACTCCCAAAGCCTGTGTGCAAGACTATGAGCTATTTACTATGGCAAAGGAATGCATGCTCTCCGGGCTATGTGTGTGTTTGCATGTGTGCACATGTATGCATGTATGTGAGAATCCAGTTTGGAGGCTGGGGTTCCGTAAATGACAAAGCCTGAATCCCTTGTCTCCTTGCCTCTGTCACTGTGCCTGCTGACCCTCCAGTGAAAGGGATCTGACCACTACATGCGAGTAGAATAAATTATCACTGACACTCCAATATTTAATTATGCAGCTGTCAGAGTGGCCCTTTTGAAATTCATTTTAATAAAGTGGGAACTTTCCTTTCAAGGTGAGAGTGAGGGGAGTCACCTCTGGTGTCAGCTGGAGGTCTCCACCGTGAGCTCTGCATTCTCGCTCTGGACGCCTGTCACTTGGCCTGATAGGAGAACCTGATAACAGCTCTGGTGCCTGGTGGCCTCCCCCATCCCTGCCTGAATGAACATCCTTCATTTAAACCACAATAACGAGGACCTCAAAGTCAGAGAGGTGGGTCCAAGGGCAGACTGTCTTGGGTGAGGGGTGGGGGTGGCTTCTTATTACCAAACTCTCTGGATGTGGAAGGAGTGATCCGAAAGTGATCACGTCCATCTCTGTTTTAACCGCTTAGCCAGAAATATTTAACATGATGGAAAAGAAAAATAATAAAACCAAACAAAAATACTCTGGGGTGAGGGGGAGATGGGAGGTGCCAAGACCCCTATTTTTCTAGATGGCCTCTTATGAAAGAGACATAAAAGTATTGATTTATACTTTTCTATAAAATAAAACACGGTACTGTAGTTTTTGTAGTCTGGTTTCTGGGCCATAAAGCTGCACACCCAGGAAAAGCTTTTGTATCGCAAGCACAGTGTGGGGAGCGTTTGGTGCCTGCCTTTTGTGTGTTGGTTGGTCTGAAGCCTGTGTGTAGCAGCTTCTGCTCACTGCGCAGACGGAACCTGGACCCCGGAATGCCCAGAGGGTGTCGCTGGGGCAGCAGCAGGGCCACCAGCCCCTCCTTCCTCTCTTGCCCTCTCCCCGTCACTCTTCTCGTCCCCTCTCCTTATTTTCCACTCCGCATTCCCTCTCTTAGGCTGTCATTCCCCTCCTCGCCATCCGCCCCCCCCCCTCCTATTCTGTCTTTAACAGCATGACGGGTACATACTGATCCATGCTTGTTTGTAAGGCGTTGTCCAAATTTCTCTGTCTTGGCAACTCTGGCCCTGCTCAAAGCAACTCTGGAGATCAGATGCATTCATGAGTGTTCCCATTTAGACAAATGAGGAAACCTAGACTCCGAGAGGCTGGTCTGACCCAAGACCACCCCACAGCACCACAGTGTCAGGGCAGCTCCCGGGCGGTGCTAGTTTTTTTCTTTCTCTGGCCTCTTCCTCACTAGATCTTCTGCTTGAATTTGCATCAACCCTGGGTCTTGCTGAGATACTCAACAGCTTCAAGCGAATCCCACTGTGACCTGTCTCAGGTAGAAGGGCCGAACCTGGTGTCCAAGGACACCAGATTTGGAGACATGCCTGGTCCTGTACCAGCGTTTGTTCACATGCCTGAAAGAGTATTTGCATGCGATGGTGGCAAGCTGCTTTCTCCACACTGTAAATATCAACCGTTTCTGTTCCTGAGCATTTTCTGGGGTCATTTGCCTGGGATGAGGGCGGTAGAGGCAGATGATAGAGACAGGAGCCAGGGAGCAACCCTGGATTTGCAAATAGTTAGGGAAGGATCTGCAGACCCACCAAGGCCCCTCACCAGCTCCCTACCACAGCCTGGAGCCCGGCAGGTTTGTAGGCTGTCCTAGGACTTGATTCCTGCATCCTCGTGGAGACTCCTGATACATGAGGAAACATCGAGGCCGCCAGAGTGTTCAAGGATGAATGTGAATGTCACAGCCCAGGGCAAGTGGCTACTTAAGCTTCGCAGCCTAGGGCTTTAGCCCTACAGTGATGCCTGTTTCTCGGGGACCAGGGAAAGCTGAGGCCACCCACCATAGGGCCACACGTGTCCTCACTGTTGTCCAACAGTTATAGGGACAGTGGCTATGGGGACAACTAAGTACACTAAGGCCCTGTGTTTCCCCTGCAAAGGAAGGTATGGCTGCCAGACTGAAAAAATATAGAAATAAGTTTTCAGAAGCTTTTATCTCTCTCCCTGTCTCTCCCTCTCCCTCTCTCCCACCCTTCACCTCCTCCACCTGCTTCTGCCAGTGTTCACTGAGGTGTTTATTTTATGTGCCAAGCTTACATTCTGGGCTTTTTGTTTAATCCTTACAATAAACTTAAGTGGGAGAGAGGCACTTATAATGACCTCTGTGGTTGAGATAAAGAAACTGAAGCTTAGAAAGGTCAATAACTACTTCAGGATCATTTAGCTCATAAAGGGCAGAGGGAGGAATTGAGGCCAGCTTTGCCTGACCCCAAAATTGGTGCTCTTAAATGCCGGGCCATGGGCCACGTGGATACCAAAGACATCAGCACTCCACTTTTCCCTCCACCTCAAAAGTGAGTCCAAGGTTTGCCATTATTTAATAACTCGGGTCAAAATGTCTGTGTTAAACAACTCTGGAGGTTTCTGAGGGGAGACGTAATCTTTCTCTGTGATGCTGACATAACCACAGTAATGGAAATAGCAGCAGCCATAGCTCCCAATGAAGAGCCAGAAGAGGTGATGAGGAGTGTGCTACACTGTGCATGCATCCACACAAGCACACACACAAGCATATTGCACGCATGCATATATATGCATACACATAGGTGTACATGCACATATTTATCCATAAGTTTGTATACTGGGACACCCATGCACATACACACAAAGAGATACACACACACATAATTGTCCTCTACCCTGTGCCAACACTATCATGACTATTTCATCACTAAGTAAGCTAAGGTTCACCTAAATATCTCGCTCAAGATACTAAGAGGTGATGGGTGCACCAAGTGTGAGATGCAGATCTGTGCAAATCTTGGGAGCAGCCCATGTGTCCATTGGCAGATGAATAAGTAATGTAAATGTGGTGATTATACAGTAAGTACTACTATGCCATAGAAGGATAGACTTGAATTGTTGCAGAAAAAGAGACACAGCTTGAGACCTTAATGTTTAGTGAAATAAAGCAGAATCTTGGGCGTAACATGATATATGTCTCTCCCCTGAGAAATCAAAACTATAAATACAGAGAAAAACAAAAGATAATAAGAAAAATGGAGATAGCTGTTTTGCAGAAGGGAAGGGGGCTGAGAGATGGAGGCCTGGTGGGTGGGGAGGAAACGAACATGTATCGTGTTCATACACCAACACCCCCAGAGGAATGTAGTCACCAGGTGCTGCAAAAATGCACAGAGAAAACTAAAAATGGAAAAGAGAACAAAAATGAAGCAAAGAATAAAAACCAAAGTGAAACATTTCTGTAACGTCTCTGTATCACTTTTCAATTTCCCTAACACTGGCAAGCCCTCATGTCATCGAATCTTACAGCAATCTTACAAGGAGCTCCCTGGACAACAGCACTGGCTGTTCCTACAGAATGATCTCTGTGTCACAGGCGATGATACCGGCAGTCCAGGTGTCTGTGACTCGGCTGGGCACCGCAGCTAAAGGGAGGGACACACAGACCGCACGTCAGCACTCCGACTCCCAGCCCAGGCTAAATTGACACTATTCCGTGGGATCTTCCCGCTTAGCTCAGAGCAGTTTGCCTGAGTTGGTGGCTCTGGGAACCCGAGACATCTACGGATCAGAACACCTCTCTCCTCGAAGCTCTTACGCCCAACAGCTTCCATCCTGAGCACCCAGACCAGTGACACTTGGGTATCGCCGCCTCGCGCACTGCCTGTTCCGACACCTCTTTGCCTAGTGGATTTAGACAGTGTGCTTGATGCCAGCTCTCTGTCTACAAATGGGAACAGATTCACAAAGCACCTGGCAGCAGCCACTTGTCATGGGTTTTGCGGTCAAAAATAATTATGGGCCAAGTCAGTCCCAAATCCCAGAGCTCTCGGGTCAGTGTCCCAGTGCCATCCCGTGGAGCGGGCTGGGAGTCAGGTCACCCCTTCCAAAAGGGAGTGTGGCGTCCGCCTCGGCAGTGACAGCAAAGCCTAGAAGACCGGGAGAAGAAATAAATCCTGACTCAACCAGAGGGATTAAAAAGTCACCTAGCATGAGGAGAATTCGTACTCCACAAATTTTTCTCGACTGAGTAAATTTAAAGAAATAAAACTAGATTGAGCATGCGTTTAATACTGGCTGCTATCTTTTGCTCTCCTCTGCTCAGTGGCTTGTTAAATATGAAAAGATTTGCCCTGCAAGGAGACAGGGGGAGAGGTAATCTCCGGGGGACTCATCAGCTACCCTGCCCACCTTCCCCATAACCCAGGTGAAGCAGGGAGCTTTATTTTAGCCTGACACTTGCATGGCCTGGTACTGTGTACCAGTCTCAAATACCACCCTGGTATCACAACCGTCTCTTAATAGAAGGTGTGATATAAAAAGCTCATTCGAGATGCCAGGAGCTTCCCTCTCTGACCCTGGCTGCCTGAGAGGCAAATTGCATTAGAAAATGACATGCCATTCATCTCGCCAGTACTTGCAGGAACATTTAGCTAATTAAATGATTAATAAATTTAACACTGCTTTATAATTTCATTTAGCTGTGTTGGAAATCACACGGTGGGCTGCGTATGCACCGAATGAGATTAGGTGGGAGTGAGGTTTCAGAGGCTGCCCTGGTAATTGAGATTAGTCTATTACTACAGTGACCTTTTTAACTTTTATATTCTCTTGTTAAAGCGAAATAAAATTTTATTCACTTTTAAGGAATATTTACTTAGAGAAATTTACATGAAATTAAAGAAACACCAAGCCTAGAAATCTTCTGGGGCCGGAGTCGAAGAGCTGCTTCCTTTGTAATTTTCAGAGCCTCATAGGAAACTGCTCTCGAGGAGGCTGTAGACACGGTGACAGGAGCTGTATTTTTAGACAGTTTGTTCAGTCCTTCAGTAAATGCCAAGTCCCTGCTGGGACCTGGGACTGCCATGGGACATGAGATGCTACAAGTGACCAGGACCCAGGTCCTGTTTTTTCATGAACTTTAATTATAATGGGAAAATATGGAAAAGAAGCAAATGAATAAATGAGAAAATAACAGAACAAAACGCACAGGGTAAGGAATGGTGGCTGATTCAGAGTAGGTAATTAGGGAAACAAATCTCTCTCGTTTTTTGTTTGTTTTGTGCAGCACTGGGGATTGAACCCAGGCCTGTACTCCTGGCCCTTTTTTATTTTGAGACAAGTTCTTGATGAATTTTGAGGTTGCTCTGGTTAAACTTGAACTTGCATTCCTCCTGCCTCAGCCTCCCAGAGTGCTGAGATTACAGGTGTGCATCACTACCACACCTAACCCTTGAGGGTCAGGGACAGCCCTGTGCCGCAGGACTCACTGAAACAATGCAAAGTGGCCACCCCACCCTAAACCTGCACGGCCTGCCCTTTGTGATTCTGCTCACAGAAAGCGCAGCCTCACCTTCTTCTGACGCCTTCCCACCCTCTCAGCCTGCGTGGCACGTCTTCATCTCAACTCTCACAGATTTCACTTTCCAGGACAGAGGTCTCCTGATCTAGGGTCTTGCTGCCCCTAAGTAATGATAAGCCCTGCACCCTGAGGCATCTCCAGACATCCCGTCTCATTGCCCACCGAGAAATAACTATGGCTTCCTGAGGTCCTGCTGTGTACAGGCCTGCTGCTTTGGAGACACGGTCAATCCCCCTCACACAACCTGCAAAAAACATAAGGTTCTGTCGTGTGTGTGTGTGTGTGTGTGTGTGTGTGTGTGTTTGCCATTTCACAGGTGAAAAAGCTGAGACAGAGTTTAGGACCCTTGACCAAAGGTTCCTGGTTTTAAGTTTGGAGATAAATCCAAAATTCAGAAGATGCAGCTCATGAAATCAGACAAGGTTTTCTTCCTACAGAAATGAACCGAAGGCCACTTCTTGACAGACCACTGAATATGCTTGCTTTTTATTTTTGGCTCATCCAGCTGAACTGGTTTGGAATTCAGATTTTCATTTCTTACTCACTCACTGTTTTTTTTTTTTTCCTCACTTTGCCTGTTGATTCATCCAAGTATATTTATTTAGAATTCATCTGTTTCCCTAATGCCTTAAGTTAATGTAAATGCAAAGAACATGTGTAAAGAAATGTCGAGGGCCTGCTGGCAAGAGGGCTGAGCCTTCAGGCATGAGCAGTGATCATCAAAGAATGTCCATCTTCCGATGACAGTTCACATGTCGCAAATTTTCATAGTCAATGGTAAAAGATTTCCCGTTGATGGCCCGTCCCCTGCCTAGAGAAAAGGATTCCTTTTCAGCAAGTGTTCACACACATACAATAGCTTCAATTCCAGGTAATGATGCACACGTCCCCTGGATAGTCTGCAGAATTTGAGTCCAGCCCTTCCCTGCCTCTCAAATTTGAAATCCTGTTGACACTTTTTGTAAACCTTAAAATTTGTGAGCAATTACTTTTGTAAGCATTGTGTCTGGGAAATAACATCTGTATGTGATTCACACTTTTTTTTTGTTAACTTGTTAATTGTCTGGTTGTTAAATCTGACTGTGAATTTTCTGATGCTTAAGAATTTTTAATTTTCCTTCCAACACCTTCTACTTGGTGTGCAAAACCTGAGCCCACCTGTGTAACTTCAGTACTTTCTGCTTTTAAAAAACTCCAATGGTTAGACCCATGGACCATCACATTACTATCTATTGGGAGGAACAGATGAGGTGGAGCACATTCTACCTGCCTGATTTCCTAGAAATTGTTAATTCGGCATTTTCCTCTTCTAATATAGATATGGCTATGTCAACTATGAGTTCTCTTAAGATGTATTTCCATCATCTTCACTGGGTATTTTAAAAACCATCAGAGACACTTAAATCTAGTTGTTTAAGCTGCAATTCTCCACACTAACTTCCTTCTCTCCTCTCTTTCTTTCTTTCTTTCTTTCTTTCTTTCTTTCTTTCTTTCTTTCTTTCTTTCCTCATGTATTAGCCTGCTATGAACTCAATACATACAAGCTCTCAAGACAAGGAAAACAAGGTCTAGTTTCCTATATGATGCTTTCCATTCAAGAATGTGTGGTCCATGGACAACTAAAATTAGTGTCCCTTGAAAGCTTTCTAGGAATGTAGACATCAGACCTCCTGTATTCAATTCTGCACTTTTGAGAGGATCCCTAAGAGATCCCCTGGACCCTCATAGTTTGGAGACCCCCTCCAGGTGCAAGATCCACTTTCTGCAGCAATTAGATCAAACTCACCCAGCTGCTTGGCTTTCCTTGTTACAGGCTACTTGCTTGTTTTCATGGTTCAGGATCTAAGAATGATTTCTATATTTTAAATGATTACACTTCATAAGATTATATGAATAACTACATTATGGTCTCAGTTTGGTCTCTTAGACTGCAAAGTCTCAATTATTTTCTATCTGGATTTTTAAGCAGACATTTGCCAGCCCAGCTCTAGGTCTCAGATGAACACAGAGCCCACGTCTGCATGAAGGTGCAGATGAAGGCTAGTGTTTGACACAAGGCTGACAACCTAACAGTGGATTCACCGAAAATATTTGCCAGAATAACAACTATTTCTCTTCCTGCATAAAAATCATGCCACACCTTCAACAGGAAAATTGGTGCTGATTGCCTTAGTGTTGGATGGAGCCTTTAAGAGATGCAAGTGTAACACAACTTTCATTGTTCATGCACAGGATGCATTAGAACCTCCAAAGCAGTTATCCTCACACCTAGCAAAACCCATAAAACATGAACATTGGTCAAGGGGTTTGGACCAAGTCCACCATGAAAACAGTTAGTAGAAACCTAAAGGTTATTTTGCAGCAAACATCCATCCATCTGCAAAGGGACTGTGCTTTTATTTTGTTGTTTTTGTTGCAAACATTCTATCTTTTACAATTGAGAAAACACTGACTGCGCCTGGTGGTGCACGCCTGTAATTCCAGCACTCTGGAGGCTGAGGCAGGAGGATTACTGCAAGTTCAAAGCCAGCCTGGGCTCCATAGTGAGTTTAAAGCCAGCCTGAACTACATAGTGAGATCCTGTCTGAAAAAAAAGTCCAACTCAGAGAACAGAGAGGTAGCAAATCAGTTCATCTTAAGAGAAGAAAATGGAATGTGGCAGGAAGCAGGGTTCCCAGAGGGCCAGTAGTCCTGCCACTGTCCAGCAGACAGGTACATACTTGTTGCACTAATTCAGTTAGGGGCACTGAGTGGGTGTTGATTTGAGGCAGAAAGACCTAAGCTGCCTATTTTTCATGTTGTTTAGAGCTTTACCATTGAGCAAACAGGAATTTGTTACTGAAAGTGTGTGGATTCTCAGCTCAGCTGGTTAGAATGGGGCCCAAGGGAGCCAGAATTGCTCTGCCAAAGAGCAGGATGCTGTTGTTTTCTTTTCTCCCAAACTCTAAATATTTGCAGAGTGTGGCCAGGGAGAGCATCCCGGAAGGTGGGACATGAGAGTGTGGGCTGTCTAGCCTGGGCCATCAACAGGCCTAGAAAAATCTTTCAAAGCAGAGGGGCTGCATCTCTTCTGAGTGTAGTTTACAACCTGTTCTTTGAATGGATCTCCTTAAAAGTGCAGGTGCATCCATGGCCACAAACAAACAAAACAAAACAAAACAAAACCAACATTAAAAAGCAGAGGATATTAAAGCTAGCTTTAAAATAACTGCTAAAGAGTCTGGGGAAATTTTTTTGAAAGTACACATGCTGAGATTAAGCATTCTGTGATCCCCAATTTATGATTAATCATTTGGGGCAGGTGACCAAGTGCAGGTAATGTCAGTAGGCTGCTCAGGCTAGCACGCAATCCGAATCTCCACAAACCCATTACCGTGTGCGGTTCTCTGGCTAGGGATCTACAACATACAAAGACAAAAGTTCTTCTGACAGCCCCAAATGACTTGGGGTGCTCCCTCATACCAGTGACTACCTGAAGACATCTGTGAAAATAAATTCAAACAGAGGAGGGGACTGTACTTGGCTTCCTTCTTAATGGGAGGGATACTTGGGTAACAGAGTAAATCCGGTCCTTGCAGGAAAGTTTTATAGGAGTGTGTCAAATTGGAGATGGGAAGCTGGCAGGGGTTGGGTTCAAATCCCTGCACCAGCACTTCTTACCTGGTCTCCTCTGGGCCTCATACTCTTGCCCGGCAGGCTTTCTAGGAGACTAAACTGAGAAACATAGCAAGCGCCTGACACCAGTGTGTGCTCAGATCACTCTGGGCACCCTTGCGCTATGCTATGCAGAGACCAGGCCTTTGCTCCTTCCACCTTGCCCACCACCACACAGGGTTAGCTCTGTTCTCCCACTTCAGTGCCTCTTCCTCCAGGAAGCCTCACCTGCCCCTCCAAGATGGGAACAGTCATTCCTTTGCACGGTGCTATGATGCCAACATTCACTTCCATTCCTGAATTTTCCTCACAGACTGCAACCAGGTCCTCTTTGTCCCTGGGAGTGAGCTCATGAGGATCTCCTGGGACCACTGCACCCAGGGCTGGCCCACCTGACACATGGAAGATGCTAGAAGTCCCCTAACAAGGGGATAGCTCTTTGAACTTTGCCTGTAACAAGCTGTTAGGGCACAGCCCTCTAGGGGCATGGCAGAGCCGCTGTTCATGTAAAGCTTGACTTTCTGCCTCTTGGCTTTCCCCTAGACCCTTCCTGCTCTTGTCTCACATGGAAGGAAGCAGCAGCCTGCTCAGCCAGAGACTTGCATTGGGTCCAGCTGGTTAGATCTCATTTTTTCCATCCATCACCCTTCTGTCAGCATGGGCCAGGGAATCCCGCATCTGGGGCCTTTGGCCTGACACAGTGAGGGACACAAACAGAAGTACTGAGGCATTGCTGAGAAAAATGAAATTGTTAACCACTTTGTCTTCAGGGAGGACAGATTTCTGAGTGATATTGGAGGAGGGCAAAGAAGAGGTAAGTCTGAGACTTTATATGTTTCCCAACCCGTACGACTGAGTGACAACAAAATCTACTCCCCTCTCCATAACAGAGCTTCTTTGTCATCTGTTCAACACTCTGGTTCTAGATAACCTTGGCTTTTGGGTGTGAAATTTCATGGTTAAAACAATCAAAAGGATAATCCATGGGCCACTCACAGCAAAGAGCATTATAATCCTATTGGAGTTGAATTGTCAGTATCAACACCAGGATTTTTCTGGCAGTTATTGGATCTCTGGGATCAATATGTCCCTTTGGTGGCCCTTCCCACCCCCACCTCCTGCCAACGCTGTGGAGTAGCTGGCCAAAAAGAGGGTTCACACACTCTCCTCTCTGGGAGAAGTGAGAAATCGCAGATTCGGGGGCGTCTACATCACCCTCATTTGACCTGCTCAGTTAGTCACTTGAGCTCACTGCAAAAGGTAGGGCCTTCTGTCAGTAGGAGCCTCAAAGGCGGTGTCAAATCAAGGATCCCAGGGCTGCCCCAGGTTTAGAATGCCCAAGGAGCCAGGTACTCACAGATAGGAAAAGCAGAGGTTACGCTTTTCAGGAACTCAATGTTTTCTTTTTAGCACAGAAAGCATAGATTTACATATGTAAGAGCTGTGTCCATAGCAGGGTTGACTTTCATAAAATGATTCACTCTAAAAAAAGGGAACATATTGCTGTGGAGTATCAGAAATCAGGGAGAAATGGAAAAGACTCTGAAACTAAGTTGAACAACTCTTCCATGCCCGTGATACTGACATGGGCCTGCAGGCTGGGTCTAGGCTGAGGATATACTTAAAACTGGCTCACTCCCATTTGACCGAGGCAATGAATTCATGTCATTATTTAAAAATTGTATGGTTTTTATATTTGAAAAAAATATATATATCTTTTTTGCAAAATTGGCTCTTATTTCTGTGTGGCACCATTCATGGGGACATTAATATTGGATGTCCCTTACAGATGAGGTATGGACACTCTGACATTTTTTATTGATTTCCTTATGCTGGGGACATAAGCCCAGTTTGATGTATCATCTTATACACAAACAACTTCATTCATTTATTCTACCTGCCCAGCACCCACAAGCATTAGCAATTGTCCTAGTTTATGACATTTAATTATTAATAGGCTTCAATCTCCAAATTCCTGATGAGTGAGCCAGAGAGCAGTCCCACTTAGCATGAATCCCATCACCAGGAAAAACAGAGACATGGAAGGACAAAGTTGACAGTTGTTCTTTATCTGCCAATGAGTCTGTGAAATGGGAAAATATTTCCTACCAATAACAAAAAGGAGTTTCATTTCTAATCTTCAGCCATAGGTTGACTAAGTAGAGTGAGCCTGGGTGATGGCATATCCTCAGTGAGTCACATCTGTGAGTCTTCTAATGGTCTTCAAAGGAGAGGCTGAATCAGAAAACAACACCCTTGACCATGAAATTATTGCCTTCTCACGTTCCCATAACAAAGATAGAGAACATTAGTTTATCCTCATAGATGTGCAGCTGCTGGTCACTGGCATGTGAGGTCTCTGTTTCAGTGACGTGTCTGGAAGCATGGACGGACAGATGGACCTGAGCCCTCTACCTGAATGGCCATGTGCACCACAACACCCGTTGAGCAAGATGGCCGAGCACAGATGCAGCTCTCATGCGGACAGAATGAGCGATGCCTACACAGCTAAGTGGGGCCAGGACCTGGACTCTGGCCTTCTGCCCTCACCCATTGGCTGTGGGCCTAAATGCAGTCTGTGGCTGAGTGCCAGCAGAGAGAGAAGCACAAACCAAAATATAGGCAGGCAGATTATTTATGAGGCATGAAACTAAATGTTCATTGGTTTTTATGCAACTCAAGCTGAGCTCCATGGCGGTTGATGGGCCTCAGTTGTGAGGAGCCCACAGGCAGGGAGCTGTGTTCCTCTGTCCCCTGCTCCTAACCACAAGAATGGAATCTGCCCAACAAATATTTACAAAGCATCTTTTCCTTGTTAGGTACTCCACTGAGATGAAAGTTTGCTGAATGTCAATGGACTAAGAACAAAATATTAGCGAAGTGAATCCAACAATGTGTAAAACCACATAGCTACCCTGACTGATTGGAATATGTTCCAGGTATTCAAAACTGGGTCAATATTCTGAAAATCAATCAATCAATCTATCGCAACTAGTTAAAGAGGAGAAATCTTATGATAGTACTATCTGGGATAGGAAAAAGCTGTTGACAAAATGGAATACTCATTTATGATTTTTAAAAAGCTTTTGGCACATTAGCAACAAAAGAGATTTACTTGCTAGAGTAGTTTATTTACAAAATCCTCCTGCTACCATCATATTCAGTGGTAAAATGTGAGTGACTGACTTCTTCCCAAAGATCAGTACCAAGGTAGGAAGTCTCACCACCCTTACTCAGTATAGTACAGAAAGTTATTACCACTCTAATGAGGCAAGAAAGAATTCATATTGGAAAGGAAGAAATTAAAATCCATTTGCATACGGCATGGCAGGCTACACAGAAAGTCCCAAGGAGTCTCAAGCCAAAAAATAAAAATAAAATAAAATAAAAAACAAGAAAGTACTAGAACTAATAAGTGAGTTCAGTAAGGTCACAGGATCAAGATCAATACACTAAATTCAGTCACATTTTATATACATGTGAAAAGCAAAATTAAAAACACTACAACAACTACAATAACTCCAAAGAACATGAATAGGTATATTTTGGAGACATACACTAAACTAATGGGAAGACATACCATGTCCATGGATGGAAGGCTCAACATAGTAAACTCTCCCCAACCTTCCATATAGGCCTAATGTTAGACTGATACATTTAAATCCTACTGAACCTGCAGCAAAATTTTTGGTGAATGTATACAATTTTACTCTTAGATTTATATGAAAACCACAGGCCAAAATAAGCTCAACAAAATAAAACAAATTAAGAAGAATTCCTTGGCTTCATATCAAGCCTTATTATAGTGCCACAGTAATCAAGACAGTGTATATAACTGTCAAACAGACAAAGATATAGACAAGAAAACCAAATATGACCCATGGAAACTCAAAAGCAGACCTTCACAAATATGATCAGCTGGGTTTTTATAGAGATGGAAAAGAAATTAAGGAGGAGAGTAACTTTCAATTCATGGAGCTGAAACCATTGTTCTGTTTTACTTAGAGGCATTGTTTTGTTGTTGTTTTGTATTGCTGTTGCTGCTTGCTTGCTTCTACTGTGACTACTGAATTTGAGCAAATGGCTTTCTGGCATCATTGAACCATAAAGTTGTTGTTTAATTTGTTGATGCAATAAATTACATTGATACAGAATAAGCACAATAAGTAAATAAAGAAATGACATGAAAATTTAATTAGTTCTAATAAATAATGCATTAATACCCTTTCAACGTGCTTCAACACATAGTAAGTGGTAACCTTCAACTAAATCTCAAGAAGCTCTCACTTCTAGGCCAAGGCTTATCTAGAACTTTATTCCAGAAGTCAGTAATATTTATATAAAAATCTAGAAGAGATACTATGAACTTATTATTGTAAAAATAAAGGTATTTTCCCCCTAAGACATATCTTCTTTCCACTCAAGACTCCTTTTCAATGCATTTGAACATTTCCTAGCCTGCGGCTTGCACCATGCTGCAAAGAAGATGCTGAGATAGAGCAGGGAAAGGAATTAGCACTGGTCCTTCTCTAAAAGGCAAGCAGGATGCCAGACCCTTTTGTGTCCCTTCTTTCCTTTGCTCCTCAGCTCCTTCAGCTCTCTCTGGACATGCAGCGAGCAGCGGCCACTGAGGAGTGCTAGGCTTGCATAATTTCCCCCTCTATCAGTTGAGGGCTCTGAGCTTTAGAGAAGTGAAACCCACCCGGCAAGTGGTAGAGCTGCACGGCCTGGGCTTCGAACCAGCAGACAGGGACCTGGATATCAACCCAGGCTGCTGGCAGCTGTGTTCTTGTACTAGTTCCTTAACCCCACTGTGGGCTGGTTTTTCATGAGAAGAAATGATTAAGACAACCTATTATCTGTGTCACAGTGCTGCTAGTCTTTCAAATGAGCTATCATGCACAATGCCTAGGGTCTGAGCATAGGAAGGCATTCAATATATGCTGGCTAATCTATTTATTGTCATTCAATTATCATGATTTTTATCATCATTCAAACTATTTTTCCCAAAGGCACCAATGAGTAAATCACCATTGGTAACAAGAATAAAACTCCAACAGAAGCCACTCAAATGACTCTCCCTAGCTAATAAAATCTATTAGAATCCAAGCATACACTTAGCCCTGCCTCAGACTGTACCACTGTTCAGGCAAGTCGTAAAGTCTTCCCTGCAGCTGTTACAATGATTGATCCTCAGGCACAATTAAAATGCAAGAAATACACCGACGTTTTAACAGAACAAATAATTTAAATACACTTAATGTGTTAGGTGGTAACAGCTTTTGTTAAATACACCTGCAGATTTGGGCACTTCCCCCAAAAAAGCATAGAGAAAAGCCTCATTCAGGGACAGAGAGCCAGGGTTGACATTCTTTGAGAGAAACCATAAAACCGACCACTATCTGGAATGGGGCACGTAATACGGAAGATTAGGCCTGATGAAAAGTAGTCCTTTAAGTCTACAAATGTTCTCTTGTCTTCATTTTTTTCTATTGTCTCAAAAGTTCTATTAAGGAAAACTGATTAAGACATTTCTTGCATTTCTTTAAAAAAAAAACTGTGTGGTGAAACAGTGATTCCAGGAGGACTTGAAGAAATGAGCCTCTGGTTGTCCTGCTGAAATGCAGAATGCCAGTTCTCTCTAATAAAGAGTAATTTCGGCGATGCGTCCTCTTCGACACATTCCAGCAAGTTCTATACGAGCTTCACGGTCAGTTCCAGTGGAGAAGAGGGACCGAGATGTGCAGCACTTGTCAGTTTCCGTCCCCCACTGTGGCTGAATTCTGGCCACTAACGTGACGTCACTGAGCTAGGGAGATGGTTCCATCAGCTCTAGCTGCCGTGACCACTTCCGGCACACCACGGCAGTGCTCTCTCCCTAGCCTTCTATCTCAGGAGCCTGTTGTGCTCAGAGGCACCATCACAACTGGAAATCCTCTTACAGATTGTGAGTCCCTTGCCTGCTGTCTCAGTCCCCACCGAATGGGAGCCCCGCAGGATACAGAAAGGTGCCTGCTTTGTTTCCTGCACACAGCACCTAAACCATCCCCTCAGATTTGGTCCTGACATGGAACAAGTGCTCCCTAAATGCCCACAGAATGAATAAGTTATGGGGAAGTGGAAGGAATGGAGAAGAGGAAAAACGAAGAGAAACAGAGAAGATCAGAGGTACATGTGCCAGGGGCCCAAATCCCGCCCTTGCTGCTCTGTCCCTGGCAGTCAGGATGACATGTTGCCATCTCCTCTGGCAAAGGCAGGCTCAGCACCACTGCCAGGCAGTCAAGGGGGCGTTTTTGCTTCTGTCCAAATATAGACAAGAAATTGTTCTGTGTTTATTTTTACACTTTCTGGGGAACATTTCTTTTTCTTTGAAAGTTAGAGACTTTGATCTCCTTGAATGAAAAAAAAAATCTGGTAAAATCTCATAGATTAAAATAAAATTATTGGAAATGGTATTATTGCCACTAAACCTCCATGTATACAGGTCCGTTAGAAGTGCAATGTGTGTGTGTTGTTGTGGTTTTTTCTTTGAATTTTAACTTTCTACCACTGAAAGTCAGAAGTCCAACCACCTCTATTCCAAATCCCAGACAAAGCATCCCTCTGATGGAGACTTACAGAACAGCTGCGTCACACTGGCGTGTGGGAGATACTGGGTGCCAGGGAGGGTCTCTAGCTACACATGAATTTGCTCATTTTCAGACTGAAATAACAAGGAGCTCATCCTCTCAGAAGTACAGATGTCAGCTGAATGTCACGGGCAGACATCACTGCCTCTGCGCAACTCACCTTGAAAGCTTATGTCTAACAGACAAAAGATCACGGCCCGCTTCCTGAGCGTGAGATGTGTTCAGAGGCCGACTGGCCTATAAATTTAGATTGGAAGGATTTTGTGTGGGCTTCCTCAATCACTGCGTGGCAGTCTGTGGGCTCCCACTCCTCACTCCCTGAATGCAGTCCCAGTGGGGAGAGATTTGTGACATTCAGGACAAATTAAGAAGAGTTCACATTGTTTTCTGCTGATTTCCTAAACAGCAAGAACCCGCTGAGCCAAAAGGACTGCACAGCTCAGGTGCCAGGGCCGCAGGGCACAGAATGCAGCTAAACACTAGCCATCAGCAAAGAGCAAGTGATGGACAGAGAGGCCAAGGGGATCCACGGGCTCATGTCAATGCTCAAGCAACACAGCAGGTCTGAGGAAGCATCGATCACCCCTCTCCACCTGATGGGCTAACTTGCAGTGTGCATTTTGGGGACATGTCCAAAACCACATTGGAAGAGTCACTGAGTTAGGTGCAACTGAGCGACATCCACACACTCTGCCGACTTCTTAGGCCTGCAGATAAGTCCCTTAAAACGGGGAAAACCAGGTAAGGAGCTTAATGTTTCCGGCAGAGTTGAGATCATGCGGCACTGTGAATATGAAAACACCCAGAAATGCTTTATCAGGGCCCACGTGCTGACAGCACAGCACAGCTCAGCTGGAACTGTGGTCAGCTGCCAAACTCGAATCAATGTTGGTGCTAAAACAATCAGAACCGTACAAGTTCCTGCTCGGGGAATTATAGCTTTATTTCTTTCAAATAGTTCACGGGGAGGGCCTTAGTTATGTGTTGTAACATGTGACAAAATTAATATCAGTTTTAAAGACTGTCTTTAAAGTCATCTAGGCAAATGCCCAGGGGTTTTTTTAATGGTCATTTCTAACTTTTTTACTTACTACCCCTTACTCAAGATGAGTTTAAACCATTTTGTGGAAAGGCAGTTAAGCGAACACTGTAATTTTTTTTTTTTTTTTTTTGTGGTACCTGGGGTTAAACACAAGCCCTTCATGATGGGCTACATCCTTGACACCTTTTTATATTTTATATCAAGGCAGGATCTTGCTAAATCACTGAGGTTAGGCTAGCACATGTAATCCTCCTGCCTCAGCCTCTCAGGGTGATGAGATTATAGGTGTGTGTCACCATTCCTAGCTCAGTCACCAATTCTGTTATTTGGAAATTCTTTAAACATTGCAACAAGATAATCTGAATGCTCTGTTTCTGTGATTCTTTAAAAAGAATAAAAAAAGAAAGAAAGAAAAAGAAAAGAGCTCATGTGATTTTCACAGTTCGATTCCAAAGAAGTAAAAGACACTAGTGTTCCAACATCAGTAAAAATGATGGACAAATCTTTTTGCAAAAATTGCAACCTAGTTTGTCCTGAGAAATAGAAAGCAGCTCCCTGGCACTTGATGTCACATTAATTGCAGACAAAGTGTGTTACAGTAATTCACTTGGCAGTTTAAGCAAAATCAAGAGAATGGCACTAAAGCTGAGCCCCATATGCCAAGGAGGCACCGGTGCTTTGCTTCTGTAGATGGAATTTGACTGTAAATCTTCCTTGCCTTAACTTGATCACAGCAGCACAAAGAAGATCTGTCCTTCTCTCTGCATTGTGTAAAATGGTTTATTTGCCCTCTTAGGAGGCACGCTGATATATAAATCCCAGGTATGATTATTATTATTTTGAACTATTATTATGAGTTACTATTATTACTTTCCTGAGACAGAGGGAATGGGACATGGGAAGCTGGCGGGTGAGATGGAACCGCGTGTGAATGCTGAGGAGGGACCATCTGTCTTCGTTCAGGGCAGTTTCTGTAATATTTCAGGAGAGAAAGGTCATCAATACTAAAGGGAGTTAAGTGTGTAGGTGGGGGAAGACTTGGCTGTGAATGGATTGTCTGTGAGCCTTACCCTGGTTGAGTTATCCTTGGCATCCAGCCTGCTTTACTTTCGAGTCCTGTGAATTAAATACATTGAAGACCTGTATGGGAAATCTACCCTCTGCAATATTCTCAGATTACCTACTGTGTGCTGGGGCCCCTGCTACCACTGCACATTCAGAGAGAAACGAGATGTGAACTCAGCCTCAAAGTCCACAATCTAATTAGTAGGTGGGTAGAGACATCTAAGCGAGAAAGAGGGCTTCGGACAATGGCTGGACTTGGTCAGTCCCTCCAAGGGCTAGCAGGAAAGCGACACCCACTGGACAGGCTCTCGGAATTTTCAGCCAGGCATAATGGTAGGGCCTGGGTTCTGTAACCTGAATTCTGCTTAGTGGAGCCACAGGAGTGAGGAGGTGCTTCGTCCAACAGAAAGGAGATGAGGAAAGTTAAGCAAGGCCTCCTGGAGGAAGTGATGTTTAACCTGTGCCAGGAAAGGCCAGTCAGATGGGGAATGGACTCTGGGGAGGTGGGGGGTGGTGGGGAAGGTACCAGGGAGTCCACTTGTGATTCACTAAGAGGCTCCAGGCTGAGACCCTCAAATGTCATCCTGGCCAAGCCAAAAAGATTGTGACTAATTACACACTTCCTATGAGTACAGCACCTTGC
Source organism: Hydrochoerus hydrochaeris (assembly GCA_004027455.1). NCBI lineage: Eukaryota > Metazoa > Chordata > Mammalia > Rodentia > Hydrochaeridae > Hydrochoerus > Hydrochoerus hydrochaeris. The sequence goes on along the minus strand of PVLA01001298.1, from coordinate 267,056 downwards.
CCTGAGAGCATAAAATCTTCCCAAATTTTAATGACTCCCTGAAAGTGTTTCTGGCCTTTGAAAAGTGGGGCATCCAAGAAAAACAATCAAGGACCATGTGAAGGCACACATGGCGTTCTGGGGGAGTTATTTCTGGCCGTGGCCCCTACCCTGGACCACAGGCCTTAGGCCCTCAATCACGAGGTTGAAAGGTATCTACAAGGCCCTGCTACAGCCAGGGAAACAGTTTTCATAAAACCTTTTCCTTTCTTGGAATGTAAACGGGCCTGTCTTCATCTGGAAGTATTTCTACCAATTTCATCCTCCCAACTTCAAAGTTCTGGTTTTTTTTCCTTCTCCCAGTGTCGTATTTATGCCCACCCAGCCCCAGTTTGGGGAGTGTGCTTGCAGAGGCAAAGAGCCAGCACCCCAGGATGGGGCCAGGGGCGCCATCTAGCAGGCATACAGGAGTGCTTAAGGGTTCAGGAGGAGGAAGGGGCGAGAGGGAGGAAGAAGAGGAGAAGGAAGGGCGAGGAGAGGGGACCGGAAGGGAGGGAAGTGGAGGGAGGGGAAGCAGTAGAAGAACACTATCTCCTTCCCAGCACATCAACATTCTTTTTCCATTATGACAAACTTTCGCCAAAGGTGAAATGTTCCGAGCAGTGAACAAACACTTTCTAAAACTTCTGTGATGTTGCCTCAGGATAATTCCAGGGATCCAACGAGTCATTCTAAGTGAGAGAAAGAAAGGGAACCTGGAGACCAGCCTAAATTTTCTGAGATTCTTGAACATTCTTAAGTGATTTAGATCTGTAAATGCTCATTTACTTCAATGTCCCCAAGTTATCGGCCATGAAGAAAATGAATTCAAATCAAACTTATGTTGCTTTAAGGCCAACCCATATGAATTTCTTCTCGATGAATCTTGCCAAGATTGTGCAGCTCCTTAGCCTGTGCTGAATTTGATACCCTCCTTCCTTCTAAGAGGAAGTGCAGTGATTTTTATTAGGCCTATCGAGGAAATATTGGACATAGCTTTTAATGTGATGAGATGCGGAATAAAAGTGCCACATTACTAGAAGGGAAGCATTAGAGTTGCATGTGTCTGCCACAGAGATCCATAAAGTTCAAGGAATTTCCTTCCTGAAGCTTGAGGATATTCATATTAATGAAACTGGAATTAGCTGGTAGAATGGAGAATTGCAAGGGACCCCTGGCAGTTTATGGTAATAAAATATCACAGTAGCCTCCATTTATTCCCCTCCCCTCTATTTTCTTTCATATATGGGAAGGATTAATTTAATTTAATTGATTTATTTGATACATCTTCCAGTTTGGACAGTACATGTATATATTATTTCATATTGCAAATGACAAACGTGATTATGTATTTTGCAGACTGCCAAGGGGTCCCTCTTGTGTGCCCGTGGAATGTTTTGCTTGCAAGGATGCCATTTCTCCCGTCACACGCTGGAGGCTGAGTCAGCCACACTGGGTCACAGCACTGGGAAGGGCTCCGTGAGAGAATGTCTCCAGCCTGTCTCTAGGTTCATATCGCGACCGCCAGTTCAGGTGCAGAATGTCAGCTTCCTGTTGCTGGCCCTGTGTTCCGGTTACCTTTTCTCTTAGCTATAGCTTCACAGAAGTATTAGTGGCACAGGTGTGACATACACTCATTCCTTTCCTCACTCTCACCCAGATGTTCTTCCTGCTCATCAAGGTCAGTGGCCAGGCTTTCACCTGATTCTGAGCATACAAGATCAAATGATACCCCTCACACTCGGTGTAGTCAAGCTGTTCTTGATGGTGTAGAAGTGCTAGGTGGGAAAAAATTATAAACTTAAAACAAATGAGAAGGACCAGGGATTTAGCTCAGTGGTGCAAGCACCTGCCTGGCAAGCGTGAGGTCCTGAGTTCGATCCCCGGTACAAAAAAAAAAAAAAAGAGAAACAGAAAATACTTACAACAGATGGCCATGGGCCGGTTTCCTTAATTTACACAGATCCTCATCAATAACTAAAAACAATCTAATATAAAACTGGACCAGGCATAAAGAAGTAATAGGAGAAATGCAAATGGCCTATAAAGATGTAAAAATCTACTCAACCGCACTCAAAACTACAAAATGAAATTAAGAAATGTTGGTGATTTTTTGTTTCCATGACTGGCTGCTACATTTTTAAGTGGTAATATTCCAAATTATCATGTGTGCTGGATATAGATACTTAAATTTGGTGAGATGTGGAAGCATTTTGGGAGGTCAGTTTTGACATATCTATCCAAATATTAAAGCATATAACTCATGGACCTAAAAATTAAGGCTACTAGGAATTTATCTACTGATGTACATGCCTAAATAGGCCAAGGTAAATGGTGAAGGGTATTTATTGAAAGTACAACTTACAAAAGACAAAATTAGGCCTAAGTCAAATATCCTCTAGCAGATGGTTAGATATATAAAATGATAGAACAGACAATGGAATACTAAATACTCTTTTAAAAGAATGCTTATGTCTGGAAACTTAATTTGTAAAATTAGAAGAAAATGAAAAGAATAAAATGATGTATATGAACAGAAACCACATGTGTAAATTTAAAAATTGTTACATATATAGAAATGTAAATGAAATTTTTTGGCAAAGTTCCCCGTGTACTATCACTAGAGGTTATCTTGCATGAATTCAGAAAATATTTCCAGACAAGGAAATTCTTTTTTTTTTTTAATTGTGGCTGGACTTTCTGAACATGTCTGTGTATTAATTAGATGTGATTTTCATTTATAAGACAGTGAAATAAATCCAACAAGCAACCTAAGACTGCCCTTCACTTTCAGATGTGTGTGGCTTGTGTCTACCCACCCAGATCCTATTTTGAACTAGCAACGGGGCATGCAGTGCACTTGCTACCCTGACTTCCAGAGGGAATGCAATTACTTTCCACTATCCAAGTTGCCCCTGGTAGAGACCAATTAGAACTCCTTGTGTCCAGTGAAAGTAAACAGATAAGGGAAGCCATTCCTGGGTTGCAGTCCTGTGTCCCAGCTGGGTACTGAGTGAATTTGGCTGACTTCTCTGAGCCCATAGGATTGTGAGGAAATCATAACTTAAGTGTGCAGGTGACTGTATGTTTATATAAGGATATGACAGTCAGTAGGTGTTTAGAATAACTCGGATTCCTTCTCTTTTTCCCTTTAAGAAACAAACACACATAAAACAACGGTAGGAGAATTCCAGTCTTTCGCCTCCAGAGAACGGCGGCAGGTTGGTTTGCCCAGCTCAGCTTTTATGAATACAGGGCTTTCCCTGTGACAAACTGATCACTCTGACTGTGGCAGGACAGCCATGGTGGGACAGCTGTTTCTTACAGGTTTATGTAGACAAACTCCATCAAGACCCGGGTTTGGGTATCTGCTCCTAAACTTTTTCTACTTGAGAACTGAATTCATCAAGTTTTATGTTAATCTCTCTCCAGGCAAATGCCAAAAGAAACCCACATAGCCTTATGATTTGGCACAATTTCTTGGTAGCAAGGCTTTGGAAAGAGATGTTTGTTGAGGACTGACCAATGGCACTTCGTTATTTTCCATACTTCACTACAATTTTACACACCTATTTAAGTGGTACGTTTGAGCAGCTACTGTTACAAAACCATCATGAACTGGTAGAATACTTTCAGGCCTTTAAAATTACTGATACAATATATAGCTCCCTAGCGCAGGCCACCGCCAAGGACGGGAGGAATATATAGTAGTGCTTAGCTTTATAAGCCCACATTCCACATCATCAAACAGACAGCACCTCGCACTCCATTAAAATAATAAAAAATAGAATGTAGGGAAAATAAAGGCATGTTTAAAGGCGCTAGAGTTTAAACACTACTAAAACGAGAACCACCTGTCTTGGCCTTATGGTTAAAAACTGTACGCCTCCTTGGGAAGGATTTCTTCTCCCTCCCACAATATGAGCTGGGGTTATGGTTCATGATCAGCACTCTTTGCTCCTGTTGAAGAAGCAGATGTTGGGGTTCCCTGTGAATCTCGAGGCCAACAGCAAATCTGGAAAGGTAGGAAGTTGCTCTGTGACCTTCCAGATCCAAAAGCGAAGGACAAAGTGAAAAGATGAAGGGCAGAGGAGACTATGAGAAGTTTTTCATTAGATCAATAAAATGTATGACTTCACACACTTAATTACATAAGTAAAGTTATTAAAAAGAAAATAAACTCAGGCACACACCATGCTACATTAGCAGGGGCATTATGTAAGGGTAAGAAACCAGACACAAGCTAGAAAGGTCACTCACATATATGCGGTTTCTTTGTAAAAGCTTCATGCAGAGCCAGAAGGAAAATCTTGTGGAGGCTTGAGCTTGCCAGCACGGTTAGATCCAAACGGAGAACAGACCCGGGCAATACCGAGGAGGCCGGAACTCGGGATCAGCCAGGCAGGCCCGCCTCTAATCCAGTTCTCTGGCCATCTGGTTCAAATCGTGGTGTGAAGCATATTTATGCGATAAAGAATTAAAGCTGTTTCTCTTGGCCACCTAAATAATTGGGACACTCTCTTTTGGAAAGCCATTGACTCCAGGACAATGAGCATATTCAAAACTGAATTTAGAATGAAAGAGGCTGAGTGTGCTTAATGTTTTTAAAGCATGCCAGAGCCTCCTTCCAAAGCGCATGTGTTTTTACGACAGTGTAAGTAATAACTTAGCAAGATCGTAAAGGATTTTTTTTTTTCTTAAGAAAGAAAAAAGAAAGTTTGAGGCAGAAAGAGACAGGGACACTACAGAGAGATAAAATAAAAAGGGTGTTCTGAATAAGACACAATTCAGAATATTCCCCCCAAATAGCCCACCTTATCTGCAAATCATGTGACATGTAGCAAGAAACTATCCTGAATGAATACTGTTACTTCAATAAAGTATACCATTTGTTTAACACCTACTGTGGCTTTATTTAGGCTGTCTACTGTGAACAGTTCTTTGAGGAGGGAATTATTGTTGAGTGGAATCCATCAAGTGGAAGTTCTAACACTGGGACCTAATATAATCCTGCCTGAAATAAGAGCTGATATGTATTTTTGCAACTGTGCCTTGCTGCCTTTTTAATACAAAAAGTGTAATTTATAAAGTCAACTGAAGCCCCATCCGCAAAGAGTTAAGGTATGATTGCTTTCCAAATGCAGGGCTATTGGGGTGTGTGTGTGTATGTGTTTTTGGAAGTGTTGGGGTAGGGGAGCAAAAGGAGACACAGCAACTTGATCACTCATGCCCGGGTTTTGAAAAAGTTAAGGATCCCTTAGTTAATTCATGGATGCTGAGATTGCAGAAGGAACGAAACCTCAATATATCCTTTTGGTGTGACTTTAAATCTGACAAGGTTATCACTGACTACACCATCACTCGGCGACTGATTTGTAGGCTTTTGGGTGTCCACCCTTGTACTCAACTTGGGACATTCCTGGGATTATGATATTTGGGAACGTTTCCTAAAATTTCATAAATTACTGAAAAGTATTCTGGGGATCTAATTTGTGCAGATTTACAGAAACATTTTAATCCCCACCCCAATATCTGAAACATCTCAGAGCCTCTCGTGCATTAAGCTCTTTGTGTTCATTTACAAGTAAGTTTCATTCGTTCAGACAGATAGATAGATAGGTAGATCACTCAAAGATCCATGCCTCTTGGCAGGACAGCTTCTTTTTCACTTACACTGAGTCTCCCACTAGCAAACAAACCTTGAGAAAGGGAAAGAACAGCAGATGTGTGCATAACCCCTCCTAATTATTTGCACAGAGAGGGCCACTCGTTGGAAGGAAGCAGGGATGGGATGGAGTCTGTCCAATGCCTATTTTTCAGGAATGAAATCAAACAAAGATAAGCCTGCTGGCTATTGTGTGCTCTGACTAGGATACAACTTCTTCCAGAAAAAGATTATGCAAATATCCCTTTTACCCCAATCATCTCTGTGGCTCCACTGAAAGCCAAGAATATGGTGGTCTCTTTGTTTGGCACGCAGCCCTCTCTCCTTTTCTGCTGCAAAAGCAACAGGTCCTCCCAAGCCAACATATCAGCAGTGGCTCATTACCATGCTGAGAACATGGAAATCCACCAGAGCGGCCAGGGAGCACATGGATGGATCCCACGTTCCTCTACTGCAGCAAACACAATTTCAACGTTGAAGAACCTGAGTCCTGGAGCACTTCATTGGGGTCACTGGCCACCTTTTTCTTTTGCTCTGGGTTTATTTGTTCTGGGCTTCCTAAATGACCAGTCCTAGAGTATAAAGTCCATGAAGGCAATGTCCTCTGCATGTCCTGACTGTGGATAGGGTGCTAGGCTATGACAAGCCTGTGTTCTGCAGCCCTGTCTGATCTCCTGGGCCTCATGACTCAGTCTCTCCTCTCAGAAGCCTCAAATGACTGCCTGTCATGGAGAACTGACTGCACCTTCTGCAGGACCCAAGCTATACTTTGGACCCTCTTTCACACCCATAAACTAAAGCACTTGTTTATTAGCAGTATTACCCCTAATGCTGTACAATGTTTAATGTTTCATTATCCAATGAAAATAGTATCTGCCAAGCATCGAGCAGCAATTTCTGTGCCCAGCAGTGAATGACTTATCCTGGGCAGCCTGACCTCAGCTCTGTGTCTGCTCCAGTTGGACCCATGTTTCTTTCCATTCAGTAGGACCATGAGTCCTCTGGGAATTCTGGGGCACCAGCTGTGAACAAGCATGAGGGCCAACACATGCAGAGATACACCATTAAATTCACTGGTTGAATAATTATTTCTGAATGGCAGAGAATGTTAGGATGCAATTGATGAAATGAATTTCACTTAATAATTTAACTTTAATAAAAGTTCTGATGTGTCCCCAAAACTTTCCAAGGTGGAAGTCACCTTCATTTCTTAAGCATCAATAGACAGTCCTTAAAAATAAACTATTTTCTGCAATCTGAAAGAATGCAGCTATTAAAAGGATCCTGGGTTTTTTGCTCCCTTTAAGGGATTTACTTCTCTGGTTTTGTCACAGGAAGACTTTTCCATGTAGGACAGTCTGCACTAAGCGGAACTCTGAGGCACCGAGAGGTATGCGCCTACATTCCTACTGCATACAGCAGGAGTGTGGACCTTCATTACCTAATTCCTTAACACTGGGGACCCCCTGCAACCGAATCTCAGCTTTTCATGGAAGATTTTGCAAGCTCAAGCCCTGCTCTTATCAGCCCACTTTCTCTTAGACTTGTCTTGATACTTTGGAAGGGCAAATCCTTGAACATTCTTTGTTGAGATAAAACAGGCAACATTTTATAACTCCTTGTTCCTGAAACATTCCTATGTAGATCCTAACTTGCAAGGTCAAAGCATAAAAGGAGAAACAGAGTTCTTTGTCAAGACAGTGACACTTGGCCTGTTGGCCTGTTGTTTACCAGCAAATGGAAAACTGTTCTAACCCATACAAGGGACCCCTGGCCACCTTCAGTGATACCTCAGGTCCCATCACACTGGGTTAACAGTGGTGGTTTTGTGGAGGTTGAAAGATTGTGACACCAGTCAGCTCTTCTTGCTCGGACAACTACATCACAACCTTCATACTGGGGTATTTTTCCCTGTCATGTTGTGAACTAAATAATGCAAGGAGACCCCGCCTACATTGTCCCTCACTTGAAATTGAATCCAACTGGTTCACAAATGCATTTTGCCAAGTTAGGCAAACTCACCCCAACAATTAAAATATAAGTTAGAATTCCTAGTCAAGAAAATTAAGCTTTTGGAAGTAAATGCCCAGATCCTTTCGTCCCACTGTGTGTTCTGTGGACGTCATCCTGATACAAGGCTCAGGAACTAAAGTTAACCTGGACACCATCCTCACACGGTTGCATAATAGCTGTGTGACCTCCCTGCACTTGTTTTCTCACCTGTAACAGAGGAATGAGAATGACTTTATGGAGTTGCTGGGAGTGTTTAAGACACATTTGTAGTTTTATTAAACCTTTTTTTTAAAAATAGAAACTTTTATTAGAAGATTTTAGATTCACAAAATTAGGTGCTTGTCCAAACTACATGAATTGGGAGGGGTAGGGAAGAATTCTGGACAGGATGAAGAAAAGCGAGGTTGTCACCATGAACTGAGTTGCTGCTCAAATGATTTTTGTGGGCAGTACCATCAACATCAAGCCAAAACCAATGTCTTCTTCCTGCATTTGCCTCCCACCCTAAGTTCCTATTAGATAAGAGTTGGGACAAATGCCAAAAACTCATCAGGATGCCCCCACCTCGTTCTTCACACCCACCCCCTTAACCCCAAGGAGTCTCTCCAATGCTTTGCCTCTCTTGTTCCTCTGTTAGCCCAGGGCCTGCATAGCTCCCCCTGGTCTATTGCACACTGCACTCACACTCGTGTGGCCTTGAATCCAATGCCCTTCTTCCAACAGTCCATCAAAATCTCTGTGATCCACCAGAATCTCTCTCCTTAAAGCACCCTTGGGAGACACTCACTAGCATCCCACACTTGCAAAATACACCTGCCCACCAGCCGCAAACAGGAAGTCAGAAGCGCCTCCCTAACCTTGTTGAATTGCCCAGGGGGAAAGGAAATCAGAAAAACCTCCACTGAGGGCAATTAGGCAATCCCTATGAAAATGGCCATGGTATGCATTCGGTGAGCCCACTGCTGCAACTCCTAGGACTCAGTCCTGGAAACACTTGTGCTCGTGGGAAATGGCGTGGACCCAAGGTTACACACTGCAGTACAATTCGCAGTGGCAAAAGACTGGGAACAACCCAAACGTCTATCAACCAGGAATTGATTCAGTGAATTATGAAACATCCACACAGTTGCATAGTTGGTAGTTGTTTAAAAAAATGGAGAAATCATTTATATGCTGATTTGGAGCCATCTCTAAGATACATTGTCAAGTAAAAAGAGCAAGGTGTGCGCATTGCACAGGGAGGGGAGGTGAAGGGATGATATACTAACATATCGTCTTGCAAATGAATAAAATGTCTGCAAGGATACACAAGGAAGTGATCACACCGGCTGAGGAGAAGAACGAGGTGCTACGGGAAAGGAGTAAAGGGAAAATTTAAAACATGGGGAAAGTATGTGTGTATACAAGGATTACATATGCTATTTTCTGTCATCTAATTTTGATTTTGAACTGTGTAAGGGTATTATCTATTGAAATGTAAATATTTTGATTCTGTATAATAACATTTTAAGTCTAAAAAAGTCAAAATTTTAGAAGAATGAAATGACACATCGTTAGGTGCCTACTGTGTGTCTTCAAGACAATGGTGAGACACAAAGGGCTTTTCCACCACATCCCTTCCTCATTTTACACATAGAGGACTTATTTGCCTCCTTGGAATACAGCTTAGGTGTAATTTCCTGTTCCAAAGCTCCCCATGGTTTTATATATCCTACAGGACAGAGTCCAAGTTCCTCATACGATGACCAGGATTCATCACAGACTCCCCAACTCAGCCATCCCATCTCCCTGATCTACCCTCCTTCCTAGGGCTGTCTCGCAAATCTCAGTTATTTATGATCAAAAGTGTGGTGAACATTGAAAAATTTTCTAAAACAATTACTGCAGCGAAAGTCACATTGCTATTCATCCCCCTCAAAAATGCTCCTCCCTGCCTTAAATACACATACCACCATTCTTGCCACTTTCTGAGCACTTCTGGAAGTCCACTGTCATGAGTGTCATCACGGGGTATGATAAAAATTAAGGTACATGCTTCTGCTAAATGCCATCCAAGAGAAAGGTGGGCTAGTAAGCACATTATGTTGTGTCCCCATCTACCTTATTCACTGGTCCGCACCATACCACCTCTGGCTCTTCCTCAGGGTAAAAAGAAACATGAAAGACATGTTTTGAATTCACTCAGGACATGGAGGCAGCTATGATAGCTCAACTAAAGATACTCTGGAAAGAGGACTTCCAGAAGTGCTGCAGGAAGTGGCAAGAATGATGGGATAAGCATATCTGAGGCAAGGAATATTTTTGAGAGGGATAAATGGCCATGTATCTTTTACTTTAATGCATTTCACAAATTTTAAATAAACACGGTATTTTTTGATCATATATCATTGGGTGTGCTGGTTTTCCCTCACTCCTGCTGCTGTCTTCCATTCTACTTTTCTGGTCCTGAGCTCCTCAAAACCAAGTTCTACTTGATTCCAAAGCTCAGCTTAAATCTTCCTACCTCCAACTGGAAGAAGTCTCTTCTCTGGGGAAGAACAACTGGAAGGTACAACTGGAAGAATACCTTCCTTAACTGGAAGAAGTCTCTTCTCTGAATTCCCAGGGCATACTTGTTTTACCTCCTTATATTACTCATCACTTTCCAAGGGGTCACAGTTAATTCTAAACATTTTTGTCCACTCATTCAGTAAACACAGAACACCTTCTCTATGCCAGAAACAAAAAACAAAACAAACAAACAAAAAAAACCCACAACAAACTACCCCCCACAGAAGGATTCCTGTCCTCACAGAAACGAGTCTCATGGGCAAGAAATAAGGAACCAAACCTTTAGATGATCATTTTTCATGATGTCAACATGAAGAGGGAAAGAAAGCTTCCAGTGCTTTTTGTTTGCCCAAGACAATACCATAATGTAATTAGGAACTGGGGGCTCTGAAGGAAAAAAACTCATGTTTGAATCCCAATACTGCCTCAAAGCTATACAACTCCAAGCCAGCTCTTTTTGGCCCCAGCTCTGGTGATATTTGCAGTCTGCTAATTCTCTGGGGGCGGAGGCTGTCTTCTACACTGTCCTTAGCAGTGTCCCTGGCCTCTACTCACTAGATACTAGAAGCACCCTATACTCATTTCCAACTATCCCTCAGGGAAGGCAGCACTAACTCCCTCTCTGGAGAACCTCTTCTCTAGGCAAAGTGCTTCATGTTTCTGATCATCAGTTTATTTGTGCTGGGTTATTTGTTAGAAAACTCAGCAAATATTTGAAAAGTGAAAAATTAATCTATATCATGAGGAGCATAGCACCTATCCAAGAAGATCAGGGCAAGAATGAATCAGAAAACTGTGCTTAAAACTTTTATTGCTCTTGTCCTAAGAATAGTAAGATAAGGTTGGCTCATCCCCACCACCACCACCCAGGAAGGAGGTTCAAGATAGTTGCTCAGGACCTCTCAGTTGAAACTAATGCTAAGTCCACAATGTGCCAGCAAGGCAGACATTGAGTCTACCTGCATTCAAGAGAGGAACTCTAAAGTTATTGTCCTGAGCCTGTCTTCTTGGAGGACACAGGGGAGGTCACCTGGCCCAGGGTCGAGCCATGTTTGTCACACAGATGTACCGAGCTCAGGCCAAAGCTATGCTCCCTGCACTTGGACGTAGGCTGAAAGTTACATCATCTGAGGCCCAATGTTCTGGATCCATGCAAACGTCCCCTGAAAGATGGCAGGGTTTCCTGGCTGTTCTAATGCAGTCTTTACATGGTACTCTCTTCAAAAGCCTCATTTGCAAGTCATCCTTGTAAACCATTCATTTTCCCACACTATTGGATGCAGTGAGCGTTTAGGAAGTGTTCTCAGGGTGTTTGAAATCAACAAAGCAATTAGGGATGTTTTAGAGGAATCAAAAAATACAATCAACAGTACTTTGAAAATGTCAATAGAAATTTCATCCTGCAAGTCCATGACTGTAATATACATTTGTAAGGAAAGTTTAAGAGGAATTTAGGTATGTATCATTCTGAATTCCGGAATTTACTTTCAAATCCAGAAACAGACTGGACAGTAGAAAGTCTCTAGCAAGATCCCTTGTACACTTGGGAGAATCCTTTCCCTGAAAATAATGTGCCTCTCTGTGTTTCTCTCTCTCTCCCTCTCTCTCTCTCTCTCTCTCTCTCTCTCTCTCTCTCTCTCTCTGTGTGTATGAGACAGAAACAGAGAGAGAGAAAAAGATTTTGAGTCAGATAGACATAGATTATAATCCAAGCTGTGTGAACAAAAACTGGGTAATTTGGAGAAAATCATTAATTCTCAGAGTTTGGCTTCACCAGCATTAGAACGAGCACAGTAATGTTACTTTAAAATAAACTACAGAGGCATCCGGCAAAGGGTCTGCTAGCTTTCTTTCTCATCTCTTGCAGGGAACAGAGGACAGAATCATTGGTTTATATTTTTATAACACCTACAAAATTGCACACTTTCTAACCAAGTTAGTTCTCTCTTGACCAAAATGCTTTAAGACACAAATGTTTCCCATCTGCGCTGCTCCACTGAATGACACGATCCCAACCTTCACCCCCTCTTTCTTCCCGTGGGAGCCCCGTTAACTTTTGCCCATTGCACCAGGAGTGGTGCTTGCCCCCAAAGCCTTTCTTTCTAAGCCAGGGAGGCCGGGGAGTGTTGGGGGAGGAACGACGTGGGTGGGGGACGGTAAGAATGAATTGCGTCCCCCAAGTGGCAGCTCACGGGGAGACATCTTCATGCAGCTCCCCCTTCCTGCCCGCTTCCTACTCGCCCTTAACCTAGCACGATCAGGCGGTTCAGTTGTGTCTTTAAAAGCACAATAATGACTTATATTTCTCATGATTTCCAATAGTTCTGTGATTTTTTCCCCCCCAAAAGTCCATGAATAAAACAAACCCCGTCACCATTGGAGATGCATTTCCATGCCAGCGCGGATGCTTTTAAGACCATTTGCAGAGCGCTCCGCACCGTTTGACCAGTTCTGGGGCAGGGGGCACGCTCTAATTACTGATTGTGGAGTTCGGTATCTATAGCAACAGGCAGAATTGACAACAGGAAGCTCTGCCCTGTGGGGCACCATCCGAAGTTTATAAAATCAACGTGAGGCCAAGGCTACAGTTAATCAGGAGGGCTTCCAGAGCGGGAGAACTCCGAGCCCACACTTAAGAGGCAAAGAAATTATTTAATAAGACAATCACAGGGCTGGGAAGGCAGAGTTTATTTAGCTTAGCTTTGCAGTGCCTCTTGTAGTAATTTATCCTAATGGCTCCAATTACTCGTGATCTGATATGAGATCTAGGATTCCGGTTTCATCCAGCCTCCGTGGGTGCTGTGTGTTTCTGAGCTATTGTTGCTGTAGATCAATCAGTTTCACTTGATTCACTGATCGGATGACGCGGGGATATGAATTTTCTCAGGACTCAGGAATCAGGCCGACATAACTCTTTATAACGTGCCTGCTTTTGAATGGCACTATTTCACCCCACTCACATTTCATGTACTGGCAGCTGACAGGTAAGGGGGCAAGATTCCAGTCAGCTGCTGGTGCAGGTATGGTAGGACATCTGGGTCAAACTATTTTGATTGCTGGCTCTATGACCTATGAGATGTTACCATGGGCAAGTTACTAAACTCCTCTGGGTCCCTGGGTTCTTAGTAATTACACTGGGGAACAATTTACTGTCACAGAGCCATTATGAAGATGAATGAACTAGTGTACAAGAGCCCAGCACAGTGCCTTGCAAGCAGGAGAAAGAACCTCAACCAATAGTCGTTTCATTCCCCACCTGGCACCATTTCCATCTCATAGGAGAGGAAGTGGGTGGAGGGAGGGTGAATCTAGATTATTTAAAAACAGTTTTTAATTAGTGCATGATTGATTGAGATATGTAATGATTACAATCTTCTAGGTTGCTAGCACATTACACATGACACATAAGGTGAGATGCTAAATTTTGTTGAGTTTTGTGTACTGGCTTTCACATTCCCCGAGCATCTACACTGGCATTCAGGCCAAGGCCAGAGGTCGAAATTCCTACCTTACTTCATACCCCTGGTGCTGGGCTGGGTGACACACTGCAGAGCACCCCTCATTAAGGGGATGCAGCTACTTTCCCAAAACTTCCCCTTCCTTTCTCACACACCAGGGAGTCTGACTGAGGACCATGGCCAGGCACAGATGAGAAACTACAATATCCGTACCTCCTTGAGGGAGGGCTGCAGCAGTAAAAAGGAAAGAATGGCCATCTTCATGTTTTGATCATATTGTTCAAGAAACGGGGAACACAGGGCCATTTGAACCCCAAAGTTTTAAGCATTGACAGCAAGGCCACAGACAGGAAGGGTTCAACCACTGCTGTGCCACCTGAGAGTGGAGCATGGTCACCTGGAGCCTCAGCTATGGATTCTGTTGTGGGAGAGTGATCACGTGGGGTTGCCATGGCAACAAACCAAGCTCCTCCACCCTTCTCCACCCTGTAGGAAGCAGTGAAGTCAGCTCACTTCCCACGGTGGACTGGAAGAGGAGTTTTGGTACCCTGGGCTTTGTCCTAGTTATGCTCACCAAGGACTTCCCTGAAGACGGCCTTTGAAGACCAACTGAGACAAACAAAGGGAGAAGAAAGGAGGGAAGAAAAAATGAGAAGAAAAATATAGGAAAGAGGGAGGGAGGGAAGGAAGGAAGGAAGGAAGGAAGAAAGGAGAGAAAAAGAAAATTTAAAACAGGAGAAAAGAGGAAAAGGAAGGAAAGAAGACCTGGCTCTGTGACATGGTTCCCACACTCCCTCTCTCCGTTTGTGCTGGGGGTTTTGTGTAGTGTTTACAAGCTTTATGGTTTCAATAGCCAGGGTAAGGAGGTTAATGCTGCCCTAACAAGGGAGTCGTTTTTTTCCTCCCTCCCACCTTCTCCCTTTTCTTTTTTGGCTCAGCCTAAATTTCTAACACTACCCGATGAAATGTAGTATACAGCTTTTAATTGTACCCAGAGGCAGTACAACTTCATAGAGGTTTCTAAGCAAGTGGCGGAGGATTTGAGAAACAGCTGTGTTCCTGGCCCCTGCGCTCCGAGGTGGAACAGCCCCGTCAGCACCTGGGCCGCGGAGCGCACACCCTCACACCCTACCTGCGTGTGCACAGCTGGGACCCATCAGGGCTGCAAGGAATTAATACTCTTAACTTAGTATTTTATTGTACCTGAAGGAGCCCAACGCTATATTAAATTCGGAGCATATAAGTAGGATTTTGTTCAATCTTAAGAGTTACTGGGGTGGGGCTTGGTGGGATGGTCGAGATATTAAATACACACACACACACACTACACACGACCTCTTTTCTGATGTTGAGAACAAATTGTTTTAATATCCCAATGTTTGGTTTATTTATTATTAGAGATGAGTGGCCGCTTTTGAAGAGTAATGGACTTTTTTCAGCACTAACCTGGTGGCCCCTTGGAAGAATAGCCACCAAACTCTCAAATGGAGTTTTTCCATTTGAATCTCCCTGGGAATCCCAGCAGCTGTGGAAGAAGGAATCTGACTTCTGAATAATTTTTACTCATGCTCAGTTTGTCTGAGAACTTGCCCCCAAAACACACCTCTCACTCTTTGGACTCTAATACAACCATCAAACTGATCACAACTCCACCCTCACAATGCCCATCTTGTGTTCTTTCCTTGGGTGCCCTTGGAATCCCTGGACATTCAACAGGGTGAGTGTCTGTGTGCCCATTCTAAAGTCCTGAAAACAGGTTCAGAGAAGCCACTGCCCAAGTCATGGGAAAATGAACCACAAACCTTGGAATTCGGTCTACTGAGCTGAAGCCAACACCTTTCTCTGAGCCATGTGATGAACCCTGTTGCAAACACAGTGGGAAGTTTATTGCAGAGATCTGGTACTGTCAGTCTGCCTCCACAAAGTAGGCATCACAAGGGCTTTTTCACAAATGCTAGATTCATGTAATTAGCAATGAACTTCAGGGTGTGTGGCAGGTAGAGAAATGGCCCCCAAAAGAGATTCGCACCAGATCCCTACAATCTCTGACCTCATTGAGAAAGGGTATGTGCAGATGTCACAAAGGACCTTGAGATAAGATAGTGCTGTATTTATGAGGTGGGTCCTGAACTGCGGGACAAGAATGCTTTAAGAAAAAGGCAGAGGGAGATCTGAGTCAGACAGAATAGAGGAGGCATCTGACTTCAGAGGCAGGGATTGGAGTGATGTGACCACAAGCCAAGGAGTGCCCAAGCAACTGAAGCCAGGAGGGGCAGCCTGGGTTCTCCCTTAGAGCTCAGAAAGTCAGTATTAGACTTCTGGACTCCAAAACTATGAACAAAGACATACTGTTATTTTAGGCCATTCAGTTTGTGGGAGTTTGTTCCAGCATCCCTGGTATGCTAACATACTGCTTTTCATTCTGGGCACCATGTTAGATAGACTTGGCTGCTGACAGATCCCCTTGGGTACCCAATACACCAGGTGTCATGGAAATGAAGAGAGGACACTGGCCCCTTGGAAGAATAGCCACGCTGCCCTCTTGTTTCTAGTCCTTCTCTGCCTTCAGGGAGACCCCAGTTCAGTGCCATGCCATGGAGAAGCCAGCCACTGGGATTGTGAGTCACACCAATTAGGTGTCAGAAAAGGGGACACAGGGAAATGTCCTCCCTGTTGGAAGGTCCAATTCTTGTGAGTGTTTTCTACATGTGTGTTCAGCAAGTCACTCAAACCACAACCCAGTTACTTGTTAGCCAAATGAATTAACACACTTTGAAAAACTGCAAAACACTTTGAATATTGATTATTTGCTATAACACCTACTTATGAATATTGATTATTTGCTATAACACCTACTTATGAAGCATTTAGAAAGAACTGGCCTCCTGAATTGCAGGTGGGGTTCCAATGTCAAGAAAGGACACAATCTCCAGCAGGTATGACTGCCAACTCCTCCAAAATATGCTTTCTCTCAAGTACATGCTTATCATCCATTAACATAAATGAAATTTCCTTAGAAGCCATCTAATTCAAAATGCTAGGTTAATGCAGCCTGCAAATTAAGTTTCTGCTGTGTTTCGCTGGCTTCTCCAAATTTCCCTCTTTTAAGCATTGAACAATAGGGACCCCAAACCAACAATAACATGCAGTTTGTTTGTTTATTACATTAGTAATGATTTTTTTTAATGAGCACTCAATACTAGCTTGAAGAAAGCGACCTCTGAAAGGCTGCTTTTGATCATTTCAGTTGCTGCAAACCTTCTGGAGAGCAATTTGGCAATTTGTCTCAGGAACCTTTAAAAAATCATGCTCAACCTTTGACCCAGTAATGCCATTTCTGGGAATGTACCCTAAAGACATAATGGGAACTATGGAAACTGCTTTATGCACAAAGATGTTTATCAGAACACTCTTTCTGAAAGCAAAAGTATTTAAAACCATCTAAATGCCCAACAATGCAGAAGTAGATAAATAAACAGCAAAGTGTCCCCTCTGCAGACTACCACACAGCCTCTAAGAACAGCAGTTAAGAAGCCCTTGTAACAATATGATGAAATGTGTACCATTTGGAACAATACACATCAGTGTACCAAATGGTATTTGGTGCCATTTCGATATGGCACAGATAAAAGGACCATAAGTCACAAATACTTTAATTATTGTTACCTATGGCTAGCAAAGTAATGAGTGTCACTTTTCTTCTTTTTAAAAATGTTTAAGGTATCCTCCACTGACCTGCATGATTTTTAAATGGAGGAAAAACATTTAAAAATGAGAGCACTGTCATTTCAACACAGAGTGATTGGGTAGAGAAAGCTTATATATAAGTCCTCAAGTTTTTTTGTGACATTAATGACATGAATGATTTGGGTCTCACTATAGTCTTTTCCTTGAGACTTCAAAATTCTCTACCCTGGTCAGAATATCCCTGGCCATGTTCCATCTTCTACAGGCTTGGTTGTCTCAGTGGAAATAGACAGGAAGCCCTGGACAGCCCATCAGAGATGCTGCCCCAGAACTGTCTGCACACATACTCTGCTGTCCCCACTTTCTGAAAAATGCTCAGCTGTTCCTGAGTCACTGGGCTGTTTCCTATTTAGAGACACTTTACAGTGCACACCTGATGGGTTCTCCAAGTTGTGGTGGCTGCTGGGAGCCTCCGAGACAAATGGGTGGCTTGCTTGAAACACGAGAACCTGACATTCTGGGTTCTTGCCTTGTGTGGGGCTTCCTGTTCATTTCCTTAAGCTAGCCCTGATGGGTTGCTCCAAATCCATATTGTATGGAACACAGAATAAACTTTTTGTTTTCGTTTTTTTTTTTGCACAGTAGATGGGTGACGTGCACCCTCATGAATTGGGCTTCCATTGACTGCTGGAAGAGAATCTCAGTGAAGAACAAGACTCATCAATGCCAAGGGCCCTATTTGAAAACAAGTCACAATCACAGTGCTGGATATTTAAGACCATGAGGAGCAAGAGAAGTTGAGTCCATGTGGCAGTACAGGGTGGGAGTCGCATGCCTGGGGAGGCAGCTATGGGCATGTGGTCGTGTTGGGAAGCAGGTGTGGCACACACTATAGCCATCCTGTGGCGAGCTCATGTCTGACTGCCCTGCAGATGGGGCCATTCTGTCTGCTGCCCCAGCTCCGCCCTCTGTCTGTATCCTCACCAATGGGCAGAAAACAAGACCAACGTCTATGCCTAAGAGAGGCAGTCAGCCACCTCTGTTGATCTAGCTGCAATACTGTTGCCTGGGTGGTTTATTAGTTAGGGTAAAGGGCCCATTTCTGGGTGTCCTATGCTAAGCTGAGGAGGGGTGCTGTGTTCATTTCCTGGAGCTGTGTGGCAAAATACTACCAAATGAGTGGCTTAAAACAGCATAGGTAGAGACTCTCCTATTTCACAGCCCAGAAGTCTGAAATCAAGACGTCTGTAAGACTGCACTTCCTCCAAAGGCTCAAGAGGAGAATCTTTTTGGCATGCCTTGGCTTGTGGAAGCATCCAGCTCTGCTTCCAACTTCATGTGGCTTCTCCTCTTCTGAGAGAGAGAGAGAGAGAGAGAGAGAGAGACAGAGACAGAGACAGAGAGACAGAGAGAATGCCTCTGGATTTAGGGGTCACTCTAATCCAGCACGACCGCACCTTTGATTACATCTCAAAAGACCTTCAAGGTCACATATGCAGGTACTGTGGGTGCATGAACATGTCTTTTTGGAGGATAAAGTTCGCCCCACAGTAGATGCATTTGACAATTAAATAGCAATTAGAAGCATGGTCTCTGAAGTATACTGAGTTCAGTCCTGGCTCTACCCACTCTCTTGCAGCCCCTTTGCCTCATTTGGAAACTGGGCCAGATCCCAGTATCTTCTGTGGTCCATAGGGAAAAATAAGTGTGATCAGGTACTGTGAGAGCTCACTGTGAGACACAGGATCTGTACCCGAGTATGAGCAGTGATCCTGCCTTTAGGAGCATCCTGCAGCCCTGTGGCCTCAACTCACATATAACTGCCAATGCTGGGAAATCCTGGCTCAACTTATCAGGGGCCAAAAGCAGCTTTTTACACACGCTACATAGTCAATGGGAGTTGGGAGCTTTCATCTCTGCCTTCCCCAACTCTCTTCCTTGCTGTGTGACAAGCTGGCTCCTTCCCAGTCTCCAGCTTCCTGATGACTGACATCTCCTCTCCAAAATCTCCCCAGTTCCCCTGCTGAGAGCAGCTTAGCACAACTGCTGCTCAGCCCCTCATCCAGCAGGCAACTGCTGCAGGAGCTCACTCTGGCTTCCTGGTCATCCTCCTCCAGCCGGAGCCGGGGCCTAGGGCTATCCCATAAAATACAGGACATCCAGCTCGATTTGAATTCCAGATAAATAAATGAATAATTTCCTTTGTAAATTTATATTGCATCAAGGCATGGGCCAGACTCTGGGTGCCTTTTGCAAGTCACAAGATATGGGGAGAGGTGGGAAGTGCCCAGGGCATTGGCTCTACTGAGGGCCTGGTATGTCTCTAATGTCCCCTGCAATGACTTGTTTTCCTGCTCCTTCTGTTTCCCACTCTTTGGGAAAACACAAGTGAAAGATTCCCCGCTATGCCAGGAGAATCTCACCACTATTCACACTGTGCTTGTTTAGCTCCCTCAGACAGTCCATGGCTGGGTATTGTCTATAAACCAGAACCCACTGTTGTTTAGGTGAAACTCTAGCCTGATGAGCCTAATCACACGTGCCATTGTGGCCCCCTGATTTTTTTCCACCCCTCTGCCTACTTCCTGCAACGTGTAACTCGTGTGAGTATGTTTGTCTATTTGCCCAGTCTCTCTGGGGCTATGAGCTCTGTCACCATATCTGTACCATTCCTCTTTTTCTCTTGCACCTTATAAGAGCTACCTAGACAATGAACAGGAAGGAGATCAGGAGACTGGGAGCAGGAATGCACTGCCTGTGACAGCAGAGGGCAAGGGTGGTTTTCAGCTGCACAGAACTAGGCAGAGCTGCATTCCACAAAGGCCACTCTGCCTGTACTTGGCTTTGGGTTTTCCTGGTGACATTCTCTCAGGACGTGACCTTGGGCAGTCTCCCAAGCTCTCCCCAACTCGGTTTCCTCATCTGTAAAATGAGGACCTGAAACTGGATGATTTCGCTGGTGTCTTCTAGCTTTAAAATTCAATGACTCTATATTCTAGGTAATAAAGTTTATGACTATGAATAAATTAATGGAAATGAATATTTAAATGATGTGCAAACATTCATGCAAATGCTTTCTTAGTCTTTTATGTAGTGGGAGACTGAGAAATAAAGCCAAGACGTGAAGAACCAGAAACGTCAGCACTAGTAGAGCCGCTGTCTGGCTCCCAACTTGTCCGTGAAGGGTGGGTATAAGAGGGTGCATTAAACCACTCCTGGGGCAAAAGGGCAAAAGAAATGCAAGCAGCTGCAGAAGATAGAGGCCCTCATTTGTGTATTCCTGGTAACAGTTCCTGAGCCATGGGTAAAAGCAGAGGCAATGGGAATTCACACACTGTCCATCTCTCTGGCTCTTGGGATCTGTCAGGAGTCCAGCAATGCCCACCCTAACAAGAGGGTGACTTGACACCTGAATGCTTCATTTATTCATCAAGGTGGTCTCCTACCTTCCAGACAGTTCTGTGCCCTTCTGCTGACTGGTAGATCTAAGACTCTTGACTTTCAGACCTATAAATGCCTAAGAGGAGAGATGGCCAGAGTACTTAGAGGTGAGACTCTGTATCTTCTCATGGTAGAAGGACAGGCAAACTGAGAAAAAAGAAGGGAAAGATTCTCAGTCTGAGCTTGTGCTGTGTCCAGTCCTGGGGGTCAGGCAAGTCTGGACATGAAGATATGGCCAGAAAGCCATTTGGAGTGTCCCCCAGAAAGGATCGTGCTGTTGTTGGGGCCTAGCCAGGTCCTGTGAGACAACTCACCACCAAGGCAACAGGTCTGGTTAGCTTTTTCCACTTAGAAAGTGTGAGCTGATAGGGTGAGAATTTGAATTCAGAACAGAGGCTATTACAATCTGTCCCCTGTGAGGTCCAGAGGAGAGCCTGGGTTCATGGGATTGTGTTATCTAAAATCAGAACCAGTTGTCCTTTGGGCAAACCTCTAATAAGATGAGCCCAAATGCTTGTGCCACTGTGACTTCCTGATCATTTTTACCCCTTTGCTTGACCATCAGCCATGCTGATTTCCCCTTGAATTACCCACCTGTCTACTTTTTGGTCACTTGCCAATTGCAGCTCTTTAAAATAAATTGGCCACCCCTCACCACATTCTCTCAAAGATGTTCCTAAAGAAGTGGAGCCAAGATGATCACATATGAATGAACTAAAAACAATACAGGGTACTGAGTACATAACTTCAAGCAGACTGAATTTTCTTTCCTCAATGATGTTGAAACCAGAGTGTCTTCTTGCCAGTGAGGGATTAGGGAAAAGGGATTATCCTGGATAAGGTACTGCTAAAAGTCAAACAAAAATTACGCAATGATCAAGGAAACAAGCTGCAGGTCTCCTCTACCCTGTGTCTCAGCGTCTGAGCTACTTGTAAATCACAAACCCCTTTTCCTATCACAAAGATGCCTGAACCAACAGACGCTTGCCCCTCCCAGCACTGGGCAGTATTTCTATGACTTGACTTGTTTACATATCACCAGGGAGCCTTGGAATTCCATCCTTGAGCCAAAGCATGCATGACTGTGTGGATGTTAAAGGTATAAATGAACTCTACTTGTTAATTCAAATGACAAATATCTGCTGAGAGCCTGCCTGTGACATTTAGATGCATCCCAGTGATAGATGGATGGGGATTGGATTATGGGGGCTTATAACTGACTTTCTATTAGCAGGTGAGGCTTGGTGGGAACAGGCAGGTCATGGGGTGGAGTGGGGTCCTGGAAGAATTTATTTTCCCTCCTTAGCTCCTCCCTTGACCCTCTCTGCTTCCTGGATGTCAGGCCACCAGTGGATCGCCTCTGCCAAGCCCCTTTGCCAGGCTGTTCCAAAATAAGCCTCGCCTTCCCTGAGTGGTGAGGGCCAGGTATTTTGTCCCAGCAATGAGGGAAGTGACTAGGACTGTACCTGTCAGGTATGACGGTAGAGGCAGGTGAGCGAGGAGCTAGCATGTCTTGAGTGTGAAGACAGGCAGGGTACAGATGACCTCAGGATCCTACTTCTCATAACAACCCCCAAGGGCCTTCACGGCACTGCCGGCTTACTGATGAGAAAGCTCCGAGAGGGCTGGTAACTCCACCAATGCCCAGCAGACAGGAGGCACAGCTGGGATTCTGTAGACTCCAGAAGCTCCTGCTCCCATCACTCCTGCTTCCCACCCAGAGCAAAACAGACCACTTCTTCAGAACTCCTAAATGAGCCACCTCTGTCCCCCTCACAGCAACTGGAGCAGACACGGACCAGAGACAGGATGGGGAGAGTGTAGTGGGAAATGACTGCTGCCATCCCTCCACACAGGGACAGGAACGACTCGAGGTACAAACTATTAAGTCTCTTCACCAGTTAGAACTGGGTCAAGTATTCTAGCAGGGAGAACAGCTTGTTCGCTGCTCCAGCTGTTATCTGAGCTGCACAGCTGGGGGGAGGACTTCAACATGCTCCTGGAGCTCAGAGCTCAGGGCTTCTACATCTCCCCAAGCTGCCTTTGATGGCCTCTCCCAGCTGGGCTGAGGAGGACAGAGGGGAAGAGAGCAGAGGCAGAGGAGGAGGGGGAGGGCAGGGGCGTTCTCCTTTCCAGCAATGTAACCAATTATAACGTGAGTCGAAACTACCTGCCTCGCAGATGGCAGTCAGTGACAATTTTCTGCCAGATGTTCGTGAGTGAGAAGCTGAATTATTTAACAGAGAACCCCCAACAGCCATCGGGAATGCTGAGGAAATGGGGGATTTTGGGTGCAGTGGTGTTGCTAAAGTCTGGAAGTTTGACCATGGGGTCACCTCTGCTCACCATCTACCAGGCTGGGCCAGTAGGGATTTCCCAAAGCCCTTGGGATCTAGAGGGCTGGACTTTTCCTTTGCTGGCCCATGCTTTCATTTTCACAGAGCTGGGATAGTTGGGTTCAAACCCCACTTATCTGTTCTGCTTCCAAATGGTCCTGACATGTGTGATGCCTAATCTCAGGCCCCAGCCACACACCTGCTGGAAAACTTCTGCTTTTGAGCAGAACACTGGGTCTTTCTTAAATGCAGTAGAGAGAAATTACTCAGATTGCTTCCTAATTCTCCGATGCCATAGCTCCCTAACTCTGGGTTGTTGGTGAAAAAGCAAGCAGTTGTTATATGAATTTCATAATTCAGAGATAAATAATGAACACCAAACTTGGAAGGAAATACCCTAGTGTTCATTTTATTTAATATTCTCCATTGGTGGAAATAAATTAAAGATGAACAAGGCTTGTTTATGCCTGCCTCACACTGCCCTCCACTTTTGAATAGCAACCGCATATTAATTTGCCAAGAACCCATAAATTATAATTAGCCCGGAGGATTAACAACATAAATCCTTGAATTTAAAACCAACCTGCCCGGCTCTCTCTTCCCTATGCCCTAAAGTAAAAAAGAGCCATAAAACCTATCACCGCTACTTGATCCATTAAACTCCGGAGACGTTCTTATTTCAGCTTAGCTAGTGGAGGTAGTCTTTGTTCAATATTTTTAAAGTTACAGTAGCTCGGTAGGAGCTGGGAGACGAGGATGTGTGTGTTGAAACCCAACCATGGTGCACACGGCCTGACAGCCAGAATGTGGGTTAGCAAGAAGGCGGAGAAGGAGACAAAGGACTCTGTTTTGGCTTAGCACCCTTGACATGTGTGGTCTGCGAGGAAAAGTGTCCCCTGTTAACCCACCGCATGTCACGTATTCTCAAGAGCCCTGGAGTACTTGGACAGTACAACACACACTCGGGTCAGCATCTGAGTTTGCGTCTGCCTGGTTTGTGTCAGCCTGGTTTGGGGAGATGAAGAAAGATAATGTGGCTCAGAGGACAAAGTATTTAACATAAGACTGTGGCAGATTTTAAGGCATGGGGAAAATGGCGAGCCACTCTTAGGTATCAGCGGTGCCAAGGTGCCAAGATGGTGGATGCTCCAGGGGTCCCATGATTGACCTCTAAAGCATACCTACCATTCACTCAGCTTGGAACTGGCTGCTTCCCTGCAGCAGTGGTCAGTTGTGGCTAGACCTGCACAATGCAGACCACACAACTAAGTGGCTTGGGACATGGTTGACATGCAACCTGGGACCCAGGAGACATGTGCCACGCTTGACTTGCTGAGGAAAAGATGGGCTGCTAAGGGGAACTGCTGCCTCTTTTCCTCCCTGCTTTCAGACTCACTTGGCTCCTGCTTCCCAGTCTGAGCTTGGGGATCCACTTCCAAGGCTGGATTCTGTATTCTGTTCTCCCAGGGCTTCCTTTCCTGGCTGTTTTGGCAGAACTGCTCCATGCCATGGTGCATCCCTCCATCCTACTACCCCAGGTTCCACGCTAGACAGAATTCAGAAAGGAGAGGGATGCTGTCTTCTTCATCTCTTTCACAGCCCACTCCAACACTGCCCAACATGCAGCAAGGGCTCAAGTAACACTTGCCGATGCCACGTGGTCATAGAAAGGAACAAAGACCTAACTATAAATCATGCATCTCTCTTGGGCCTCCAACACTGCTGAGGCCTCTTACACAAAGGATTTTGAAAAGGCCATCCTGATCTTATACAGCCACAACCAAGGTTTCCAGTAGTTTTTTAGCTTTGGTATTTCCCAAGCATTTATGGTGATTTTTTTATTGGTGCTCACAACCACCTTTTGGGATAAGAGTCGCGGTTCCATTTCACAGATGAGAACATGGAGAATCAATGAGAGACAGTGACTTGCTCCCTTGCTCTGTATAACAGCCCCAGATTGACAAGTCCCAGAAGAGGAAGAGAGATTCTCCATGAACCAGTCACCTAACCCCCTTTGATTTACACACATACAATGGATGATTTCCAAGCACTTGCAAAAGAGTAGAAACCCTCATGCAGTACCAGTAGGTGACAATCATACAGGAATAATCATGATCACTGGTTGAATGCCAGTCTGCTGCTCCAACTGTGGGATCCAGTTACCAGGACAGGGTCTGGTGGCTCCCTACTGTAGTTCCTGAAAGCCAGATTTCCATAAAATACTCAACACTTATTTGTTGAATAAAACTATAAAACAGTCAACTGGTAGGGCTACTAGTGTGCTTCTAAAAATTAGGCTGTGACTGCTGAACAGAGTGTGCTTTATAAACAAACCAGGCAGGAAGCAGGACATAAAATAAATGGACAGTTCCCAAATTCTCCAACGGGTTTCTACTCTCTTTATCACGACATAATAGATAACAGAGTCCTGGAACCTGTTGCCTCCTAGGCAGGCCAAGTCAAAGAGGGCTTTGCATCATGGAACATTCCAGAGCACAGATGAGGGAGCCTGGATGAAGGTAAGTCAGTGCCCTATCTGCTCCTTGGCAACTCGTCCTCCTCGCTAGAGAGCACTCTGGCACTTCCGCCATGATCACACTGCTCTGGCCTACAGCACGAAGCTGGGGCTCTGGGTCCAGCTCTGGCAATGTGGCAGGAAGGCACCGTGTGCTCCAGATGATGCTTCTGCAGAAGAAATGGCCTTGCTTATAAAAGAAGATCTAGTTTAAACCAGTCATAGGGTGAAAATCCATGTACTATTTAGGTGATAAGTGGTAGGCTTCATGGCCACCAGCACTGTGTCTTTTCTTTCTTTCTCTCGATCTTTCTTTCTTGACAGTATTGTGGACTGAATCTAGGGCTGTGTCCCCACTCTTTTTAATATTTTATATTTTGAGGCTGGGTTTTGTTAGATCACTTAGTTGCCTGGGTTGGTCTCTGACTTGTGATCCTCTCTCAGTTTCTCAGCCTGTCTATGATTTCAGTACTTTGGAAGGCTGAAATAGGGGGCTTGTAAGTTAGAGTCCTGCCTAGACAATTTAGGGAGATCTTGTCTAAAAACAAACAAACAAACAAATAAACAAAGGACTGGGGATGTGACTCAGTGCAAAAAGCCCTAGGTTCTGTCTCCAGTACCTCCAAAAAATGTATCTATTGTTTAATCTATATTTTTCCTGATTATAAATACATTAATGTTCACTGAAGGAAATCTTGAAAATGGAGAAGAATAATAAAGAAAAGGACAATGTCAACACTCAGTCTCCTTCTTCCCACAAATATTTTAATAGACAGGCTAAATTAGGGTATATATGTT
Organism: Hydrochoerus hydrochaeris; assembly: GCA_004027455.1. Lineage (NCBI taxonomy): Eukaryota > Metazoa > Chordata > Mammalia > Rodentia > Hydrochaeridae > Hydrochoerus > Hydrochoerus hydrochaeris. The sequence continues at coordinate 240,575 of PVLA01001298.1, read as the reverse complement.
CTAAACTATAACCTGTTTTTTGATTTAACATTATTCCAAGAATACTTTACCACATCCCTAACCATTTTCTAAAAACTCCAGTTTTAACAATCCATCTGATGTAATCTCTGACTAATGTCTTATTAGACATTCAGACTATTTCTATTTTTTCATTATAAATAGTTTTATGATAAGTCACCTTATGTAAAAACTTTCACATGTACCTGATTATTATCTTGGAGGATACTGATAGATCTAGAATTTCTGGGTGAAGGATACAGACATTTTCAGGAGACATTCCATGTTGAGTTGTGGCCTAAAAACATGGCTGCTCCCCACTGCAGAGGCTCAGGGTGCAGCTAGCAGATTCCACTTGTCCAGAAAAGACAAGGGGCGCTGGCCTCTGGGGAATCTAAGGACGGGAAGTGAGAAGAGCTTCCCCACCGAGCTCTGCAGTATACACAACACATTCCTGAGTAGATTTCTTTCTCTTTATTTCGTTGAAATAACTACGAAGAGCAAATCAAGAAGCGGAAAAAACAAAAATAAACTAGAAGTTACATTAGGGTCATGGACTTTTTGAAAATATGATGATCGTGTTTTCCCCAAATACATACATACTCATTTTTCAAATTTTCTATATAACTTTCAGGATAAGGCCCAAATTCATTCTTACATCTGCTAATTGAGATTAATTCGGTGGAATTCATAGGTAAAGAGGAAGGCAGATGTGAACACAGGACATTGCTTTCTAAAGATTCCTTCATCTGAATGTAGGGAGCTCAGGTAAAAGTTTTGAGGCCTTACAGACTGAGACCAAAAATTCAAAATGTGCTTTTATAGGAACGTGGGAGAGAGACCAACAAGAGAGTTTAAAGCGGTGGTCCTCAAAGTTCCCCAGTTAAAATACAGATGGCTGGACGGCACTCCAGGTCCATTAGGTCTCCGCTGGGGCTTCAGAATTTGCATTCCTAACAAGTGCCTAGGAAATACTGATGTCGCTCATCCAGGAAGCTCATCTTAGGAATCAGTTTAAACTTATTACCGGAAACCATATGATGGCATAGTAGAGTCACTGAAAATGATGTAGAAAAATGTTATTAACATAGAAAGATATTCACAATATCCTACAAACAACATCAACAAAAAGAAAGCCTTATAGGATCATGCACATATAATTCTGCTTCAGGGTGGAGTGTACAAGCAAAAATAGCTATATGTGCATTCATATTCCCATCATGTATCTATGTATCTATAGAGTTACATGGGTGTGTGAACTTAGCATAGGTACAGATAAGAATATAGGTGTGCATATAGACATGGATATGAATAAGGATGTGTATGGGTGTGGATATGTGTGTGGATATGAATATAGAGTTAGCTTCCTCTTCTGTGACTTTTGAGCTTATGGCTGTCTTGCTTGTGTTAGTTTTGCTCATCTGCATTTTCTGCCTTTACACCACTGAACGTAAATTTTTTCATTATAAGATAATAAAAGGTCCTCATAATCACTGAAAACAACAGAAGACTGCCATCACTTCTCAGTACCCATGTACCCATCGCTACCCAGGAGGTGCTTGTTCCAAGTTCCCAGAGGCTTTGGAGAGGACAAAGGCCCCACCTGAGGACCTAAAGCAGCTGTAAGGTGCACCCCAGTCAGTGCATCCAAGTGTAGTGTCCACTCTCTCTGCCTCCACTGACTGAGATCTACAGCCCCAGCCCGGTGCTGTGATGGACAGCTCTGTCCCAGCAGGAGGAAGCTGGGGTGGTGGGCAGGTGCTGTCTCCCCACCTTGGCTGCCTGCTTGCTCCCCGAGGCAGCGGCCTGAGCACACAGCAGGCTGGGTGACCAAGGCAGGTGTCCTCCTGCTGCTGTGTCCAAAGTGTGGCCCGCTTCAGTGTGCTGGGGACTGAACGTAAGCATGGTATTCGACTGTCCTAACATCACTTCGCGAACTAGCAGCAGGTGTTCGTCGATTGTCTTCAGCTGGTCCCAAAACTTTCTGAGAACTCTTCATGCTGGGACTCTTGACATTTGTCTTCACAGATCAAAAGGAATTGGGATTAAAAACGCTGACACATTTGCTTTGTTTGCTTGTTCAATAAATGTATTTTATTCTACTCTGCTTTCCTGTACAATTTCACCAGGTAAGTTTTGTTTCTAAATCAAAAAGGATCTGAGTGATTTTAAGTGACTTCAGCACTGACTCAGTTCAGTTCTTCATGAATAGTAGAATGAAATATTAATGGTATTGATTATGATATTATGATATCCTAAAGATGCATGTATATATAAATGTGTACATACACACATTTGTTTACACACTCTCTCTCTATAGATATAGATTAGATATAGATATAGATGTAAAGTTGTCAGTCTTTCTTGGGAATGACTGAGATTATAGCCTCTCTCTATTTTGGCATTTAAAATTTTTTTTACAATACAACAAACAGATAGATGGATAAATACATGATAAAGCAATTATAATACAGTGTTAATAGTAGGTCATTGCAAAATTTTTTCAATTTCAATATAGTTTTATAAATTTTTATTATTTTAGTTTGGGGAGAATTGATATGTGTTATGAAACAATGGTTATAACAGATAATAAATGAGGTTTTATAGAATTATTAATGTCCTTATGCACCAAAAGAAGATGCAGGTGACCCACAGGACCTCATTTTTTAAAATGTCATGATATTTCAAGGCCTGAAAACCATTGCTATAAAGTAATGGGGTGGAGAATTCCTTTGAATCCAATGGTAAGAGTTTCCCAGGAGTGAAATTAGATGGTTGGTTATCTTGGGCAAGGTCCTCAATGAGTTTTCCCGGTAAAAAGAAAAACAGCCACTACAAAATTGGTACCTATATCTCAGACTAGGTTGTTGGTTATGGTGTCTAAGCTACATTTCTGGATATCTCTCTTGAAATTTCACACATGATTTTTCTAAATCAAGGAATTCTTTGCCTAAGAGGGTCACCTGCTGTCCTCCAAGTCCTACAAAATAAGCATTCAGGCATATGGGGGACATGCAGGGCGTCAGTTAATGGCCTGTGTTTGGAGAACTCCAACTTCCCATCTCCTTACCAGTCTGGGTCATGCAGAACTTGAATCTTTTTGAGGGATCTAATTGTTTAAGTAATATCTAGAATTAAGAGTGAATGTTAAAACTCTATGCATAGCTATGCAGCTGGACTGGACAGGTAATGTTAAATGTTTCTGGATTTGTTAGGGTCTTAATAATTAACTACTAGCAAAGGTGAACTACATATTAAACCAAATAGTATATACAGAATAAAATGAAAGTGGGCTATTGCCCTTGAATTCAGCTAGTGCTCTTCCCGCTCTGTACACTAGGAGATGGCAGCCAGCATAAGGGTCCCCAGACAGGGTCTCAGGAGAGGGTGAAGGTTATGGAATCGGGGACGGAGTGAGTCTGGGTAGTTCCCCATTGAGCCTCTGAACATCCTCCACTAATGCCTTTGTCTTGTGATACTCTAAGCATTTTTTCTTACAGAGGATTTCAGCTGCTGGATTCCCCTAAAGGTACTTTAATACCTGTGCTGAAGAACATTCACTTCATAGAGAAATTAAATACATAAATTAATAGATGCCTCTTCAGAAAACCTTTCAAACAGGGAGTCCAGCTGCTTCAGGGACTTCGCAGTCAATAGGTCGGGGCCTGGGCTAATGTATAGGGGAAGGCAAAAGAGGGATTAAAACATTCTGTGAGGTTTAGCAGAGTTCGCCAGTTACATCCTCAGATTTAACCACTTAGATGACTAAGTTCACCTTTGTCAGGCAATGTCTGGGAGTGTCACGCTGAGGGCTTGCCAAAAGCCAGGGGACAGATGCAAACAAGACTAGTCCTGCTTTCCTCTTTGCTCCTGGTCAAGGGCTTGACTGATTGGTTCAGGAGCTGCTGGAGGAGGAGAAGGAGGAAGAAGAGGAAGAGGAGAACACCTGGCTGGAAGTAAAGGTGGATGCCCAATCCTGGAGGCTTTCTGCCCTTCACTTGTCCTCTTCGATGAAGAGAAAAGAAGGTAACCATCAGGCTGTGTCTTTGACACCAATGAGTTGGACAGACTTTTGGGTGTTTGATGAAAAAGTGCTTTTAAACATGTAAGCTTTTGGCTTCAGAATCTCCGAGATCACAGAATTCCACCCCAGAGGCTTGAAAGCTTTACTGAGTGGACAGAGGGGCTGTGGTATTCCCCTGCTCTTTTCTGGATAGGCCTTGCACATATATTTAATATCAGATCATTTGCAAACTTTTAGCTGCTTTTACCATCTGATAGGTAATCTGGCTTTAGAGTCTGAGTCTCTTCAACAAAGGGCATCAGCAATTCTTGCAAACGTTGAAAAGCTTGATGTTTGCTACACACACGCAGGAGAGCCGTGTTTCTCTCCCTCTTCCTGATGCTCCAAATCAGCATCCAGCTCCTGCCACCTCCACATTCCATAGCATCATAAAAGCCTCAGTGGAAGGAGACCCCATGCCTAGATGCACTCAGCTGGTGTGCCCAGTTCACAGACAAGGTAGCTGAGGCCTACACCACAACACCTCTTGTCCAGTTACATGGTGCTGGCTTAAGTAAACTGAGGAGATTACATGCATTTTTCCTGGCATATTCTTTTCGGAAGAGATTTAGATGAGACATTCAGATTGGATTGTAGAATTTGTAACAGATTCCTCGAACAAACTATAAGAACCTCAAGACACTGGATTTGCCTATGGGGGAGTCTCCATCCAGTGGGAGGAGGGGTCTGGCACACCCACAGTGGGATGGTAGCTCCAGATAACTCCGGGGTTCTCTGGCTTGGCTCTTGACCTCCCTGAGGTATCCACGCACTAGTCTTTCACTCCCTCTGAAATGCTCCACTTCTTGAAAATACAAAGCATTTCTCTAGGAGGAAATATTTACAAAATAGGTGCAGAAGCAAAAATTCAATATTAGCCTTTTTAAGGGCAAAAAGTTTGGAAAGACAGAGTGAATGAGAAAGGAACTGAGAGAATTTCCCATTGTTTTCTCTTTCTAGAAGACCTAGACAGTTCTGTGGACTTTTGTTTTACAGCAGTACTGCTTTGCATTTTCTTAAGTAAAAGGACTCCCCAGGGATGTTTGTAAAGCTATGAATCCCCAAATTCCTGGGTGCCTCCTAGATCCACCTGACTACATTCATCCCCAGCTGAGACTTGAGAGTTTGCCATTTTAAGACTCTCCCTCCAAATGACCTTTGTCATAAAATAAATTGTGGGAACTCATCAAATTTCCAACTTTGAAAGTACCTTACCTGACAAAACAAATCTCTCTAAAATCTGGGCATGATCATGCTTTAGCAGCAGGGCTCAGGGGCTAAGATGCATGGGTAAACAGCATCAAGTTCATTTCACAATATTGTGCTGTCACACACTGAATTTGAGACTATGTTTGCATACAAGCCTTTCCAAAGGTCACTAAGGATTTCTCTTCCCATAGGACCATTTGAAACAAGGCCAATTCCTGGGTACTCTTTCTCATCTATCGTTCCTGTGCAAAATGCAGAATAAAAAACATTCACCAGATGCCATTTTAAAGGGAGGCTTCTAAAAGTGATCTTTGCCAAACTCTTATCCTGGGTGCCCTTGCCCGGCCTTTTCCATCCATGACTGCTCTTCCTACAGGTGCCAAGTCTATGAAGAAAATGATGCCCACCCTCCAAAGGAGAAAACCCACTGGGTGCAACTCGCACATGGCACTCCATTTTGCTGGTGGCCGTCTTGTTAATGAATTCCACTGCCCTCCAGTCTGAAAAGGAGATCTTGTTTGCTCCATGGGAGTCCAGAAAATGCACTGTGCATTCCAAAGGGAATAGGGACTATTTGTGCAAGCCCAGCCCCAGTCCCTGAATTATTTTAATTGCAGCCCAGCGGTGCCAAGGTGCTGAAGCACCCCCTTAGGCTGAGTGCTTAGCTAGAAGGTACTGAATTAAACTGTCAGAACATGCAGAAAAATTGCAACGCAGCCTGTCAACAACATTTGTTAAGAGACACGGGTGAAGCTGGTGACTTGTGGAGAAAAAGAGCTGCTTGTGCAGAGCCATCAAAGCACAGCCTGGAACTAATGGGGTATTCAGAGGTCTTGTTCTACTTCATTGGTCAAAGCCAACATGAGCCTGTAAGATTTGGGGCCGTTTGCTGTTTATTACTATGGTAATAAAGGCCACTTAAAGATACAAGCCCATCTTGTATTGGCTCAGACCCAAAGCTTCTTTGCTAAATCCGATCACCAGGGTTTCATGTCTCAGGTTGTTTAAAACAATCTCCTTCAAAAACAAATCTCGAAAAATTAAGACACTCATCAAAGGATGGCATAATGATCGTGATCTTATTTATCTAGGGTTAATTTTTTTTGTTGAGCACCTCTCCTCAGGGGCGAGGGTCGGTTTTATGTGCCGGCTTGGCTAGCCATAGTTTGCAGTTATTCCACCAAAAGGGAGTCAAGGTGCTGCTGGGAAGGTGTTTTGCGGAGGGGGTCTGAAGCTCAAGTCATTTCACTTATAGTAAGGGAGAATATCGCAGCTAAGCTAGGTGGGCCTGGGTCAGCTGGTTATAGGGCTTTAAGGGGAGAACTGGGCTATTCCTGGGGAAAAAGAGATCTGCCCTGTGTTTGGTAGCAGCTGTCAAGGGCATGCTGGGAGCCTCAGGTTCCCTCGCTGGCTGCCTATGGCACCGACTGCAGACTTGCCCAGACAAACCTACAATTCTGAAAGCTGATTCCTTAAAATAAATCTCTTTCTCTGTATCTCCCACTGGCTGTTTCTCTGACTGACCCTGGCTAGTCTCTGTCCCCAGAAAGTCCCTTGTCCTTTATGCTTCAGCCAAATATCTTCTAGTTGGAAGTCTCAGAGTGCAGGTCTGCGAGCTGTGAAGAGTTCCTGTTGTTTCTGTCCCATACCCAGGAATTTGGTGCCACATGTTAAAGACGAAAATGAATTAGATGCCAACATTTAAACATCCTGAAGATCACACACACACACACACACACACACACCTGCCTTTATAGTTTCTCTTGGAAAATGACAGGATCTGGCTGCTCTATCTATCCCTGTATGACAAGGAGCTAGACTCCTTTCAGCAAAGGGCATTTCTGCAGTTTACCACATTCTCCACCACCCCTCCTGTCTCCTCAGCAGTGAGCCTAATTTTCATAAGTCTGGACACATTCTTACTGTAAAGACAACTGTGAAAGTTGTCTTTATCAAAAATCAAAAATTTAAAAGGTAGAAGCTATATATTTCAAGAAAAATGTGGAAGTTTTTTTTTTGTTTTGTTTTCCAGAAATAAAGCCTGTTTCTCTGCTTTCTGTTTTCCAACAAAGTGCACGATAGGTTATCATCTACCTCAGTCATTTACGAGTTTCCTGATACGCATGTGATGTTTGTTAATTCTTCCTTAAATCTCGCATATTTTAGGAAAAATTCACTTTGAAACAATCCTTGTTCCTCTTTAACTGAAGAAAAGCCCAAGGTGATCACTGGGGAAGTTCGCTCAACACACAGGAGCACCATAAAAATTGCTTCTGGAGAAATCCACTGAAACGTGACCAGGGTTCCAGGGCAGGGATGGAGAAGATCCCAGCGCTGCTGTTTCCAGGCAATCATTGCGTGTACTTTTTCTGCTCATGGTGATCCTTGATCGCTCAGTTAATGAGGTTTCTCCTGGCGAAGAAGCAAGAAATGTGGTTCTAGAGAAAAAGCTTTTCCCTGGGAATCTGGGTGTTTGTGTTCAACCTCTACTCTCTGTTTCGGGAAGACAGTTTCTTCCTGTATGAAATAACTGTGGTTCTGGATATGATTGTGCCTCTGCTTGGAGGACCAGTGTCCCACCCAAGATGGGATAAGGTTGTCCATCTGGAAGGTGAAGCCCAGGATTCATCTGCCTTCTTCACAGTTCCCATATGATCCTGCTGAACAGGCAAGTTTGGAATTTGCTGGACTAGAAGGCATCTCAAGTTTCTCCCAGCTCGAAAACTCGATGTACCTCGGAATCAAATTCTGCGGGCACCTCTCTCAACAGTGAGCAGGCAGTGCTCCAAGCGTATTAATGCTTTGGGGCCATTGGGATATGGTTTTAAAGACTTGAAGCATTGCCATGTGCCTTAGTCACCTGGCACGACCTGACATCATTTTGCCTGTAATTTATGTGGCCTGGTGGTTTGGAAATGCACTCCCAAGTTCAGGTCCAGGGCAGATTCAATGGTCGAAACCAATAGATTGGAAATGTGATAGCCTGAAGAAAGCCTCGGACCTCCTCTGCTCCCATTCGGAAAGCCCCTGCCCTCATTTGGCCAGTGCCAATAACTTGGGCGAGAACACCCCAAAAAGGGAAAGATGATCACCTTTCCTAAGTAATGGATGGAAAGTCCCCTTTGTCCTCCACAGCTCATTTGGAAAGAGAATTGGTTTTGCAGCGTTCACCCAGCACACTGACCTAAGCCCCTCTAGAGTACACTTTTGAATATCATTCTATTGGAAACTGAGGGGCCCTTTCAGGTTATCAGTAGGAGTCGGTTACATTTTTTTCCTAATGCAAACAAAAGGCATTCAGAAGCTTGTGGAGAATTTCATAGCAGGGTGATGTCACACAGAGAAAAATATGGATTTTGCTTTTGTCATGTGTGACTATTAGATCACAGTGTTGGTTACAATAAATTATCACTTTTGGTTCCTGCTAATTGCTGCAATCTTCTGCCATGGGTTGTACTAATATGGGCAAAAAAAAAAAAAAAAGTTTCAGAGCCAGATACAAATATGCATCCTGCTGGATTGTGAATGGCATCTCGGGCCCTTGAACAAATGCCTCAGGAAACAGCTGGGACAAGGATCTGAGAATCAGAGGACCATTATGCAGTTGTTGAGAAAAACAGGCTCTTTAGGAAAGACAGTTCTGACTTCTCTGTGAATCTTCTGACCCACGGCAGCCTCCACCTCCACAGATTCCTGACAATGTCCAGGGTACTCAGGGTATGACCAAGCCAGGTAGGTTAACTCCACTTAAAGGTTTTTTTTGTTTTGTTTTTAAATGTTTAAAAAAATCCAGCATGACCCTTTAAATGAAGAGCTACTGCTTTGCCAAGGGAAGCAAGGGTTCTCCCCAACCCCCTCTGCACCCCATTATTCCTCCTCCCCAGGTGGCATGGACCCCAGTGAAACCTGCTGGGCAAAAACCTTTGTTTCAGGTTCCTTCTTGTTATTCGGCTCTGCCGGAGAAAGTACACCAGTGATGGGGTTGGGATGTTTTGGTGGTGACAGGGGACAGAGCACCCGGCCTTTGGAGCCTGCATTCTCACAGAGGGGAGGAGAGAAGAGGAAGTAGCTGTCACTATGTGCTTGCCGGGATGCAGGCAACAAGGGGAAATAAGGCAGGTGATGGGGACAGGAGCTGTGGGGCAGCCGAGAGGACAGTGTGCCTGGTTCTCTGCAGGGACAGAGGACAATAGCTGGAACACAGTGGGTCAGGGGAAAAGCCAAGCAGGTGAGAACAGCCCTGGGGGGCAGGAGAGAACATGCAGGAGTCTTCAGGCCTTGTCAAGACCATGTTTGCCACACTGAGTGGAGCAGAGGCCTTTGGGACGTTTCACTGGACAGAGGAGAGATGGGGGTGAGAGCTTTCCATGGAGATGCAGGATTTCTGTGACTGACAGGAAAGAGGACTGGGACATCCTCTAAAATGTGGAAACCCAGGAAGGAGGGGAGCATTAGGCAAGGCAGAAGTCTGCTTTACCTCAGCGAGCACTCCTACTGGACACAATTGTCACTTGCCCCCTTCGCCAAATCCCACAGAAGAGAGTGCCAGGCCTCGTGATAAGTGCTGTCTGTGCCCAAGAGCCAAGCCTAGGATGCGGGCAGCATGGCATGATTGCCTGTGGAAATCCTGGCAGGCAACAGCCCCCCTCACCCACCAGGAAGACAGGTTTCTGCTGGGTGAACGGTAACTGCAGCTGACTTCATTTTCTTAGTCACCTGTGTGTGTTAGCTCCTGTCTGTTTCTTTCTCCTTATTTCTCCATCTTTCCTTCATATCTGGAGAGCACAGTTTGACCACAGCCCAAGATAAACAGTAGAGGCCTTCCACCCCCTCTGCCCACCTGCTACCTAGCTTTGACATTCCTCTGGCCATGTATTCTATCTGTGCCTCAATTTCTCAAGCAGAAAAGTTAGAATAATGCTGCCCAAAGGAACATCACGAGGAAGAACCAGGTAAGAAGGATGGGCCTGAAAGTAGCTTGTGCCTCTTGAAGAAACAGCCATGAAATAGGGCTGCCTTCCTCCATCTCTCCATCCTTTCCTGCTGAGGGAGAGAAGCCTGATACGGTGTCAGGGAAAGCAGCACAGGCCTTAAGACACCAGGGCCACCCTTGAGGAGATGCCAAGGCTTCTAAAGCAGACACCCTGGCTATAGCAGGCAAAAGGCAGAGAATGACCAAGTAATTGTAAAGATCATTTTGCCTCGACTTGGGGACCAAAAATGGCCTCAGGGGGACTTAGAAATAAGCCAGCATTGGGAAGCACCTCCCGTAAGTCCAAAGAATGAAGGGACTGATGAAGCAGCCTGGCAAATCCCCTCATCGGCAATGTGAGTAGAAATCACTCCAGAAGTCCATCTACTTCCGGTTCATGGCACTCTGGGGGAGAACAGCTCAGACCTGTTGAGTCAATAAATATTGGGCTCCTTTACTGAAAGAGACACTATCTTATGGTCATTAAAGGCTTCTTTTCCTGAAAAAGATTGCTGTGTTTCCCTATTTGAGGCAGATTGTCAGGTGGGCTCTGAGTTCATATCTTAATCTCTGCACCTATTTTATACCCAGACGTCTAGAAACTTCTATAAAACCTTTTTAAAAAACACCAGATGGATATTTGAAAGGGATACTTGAAAGAGCTGTGTTGTTGCTTTTTTGTTTGTTTGTTTGAATTTTGTTCTTTAGAATTTAAGAAACACAGATGAGTGTGCAGGGAAAATAAACACTACCAACCTGTGAGGAATTAAGGAAAGCAATCCCACCAGGGAGGTTGTTTACAAGCGACGCACATGAGTTTCCATGTTTACAGGATTGACGGGCAGGGAGATGGAGTGAAATCTTTGAGGGCAACCATTTGTCTGAATTATGCCACTGCTTCCAAGTGACTCATTCTTTCATTCAGCCAGTCAGTTGTCCCAGAGCTTACACTGGTGACTTTCTCCATAACACAGCACTGAAGGGGAGAGTGTTCTGGGAGGCGTCCTTCCCTTCTCTCTTGAAAAGAGGGAGCCAGAAGGGTGACCAGGAAGCTGTGGTGAGGCTTGCTCTTGTCTGAGTCACCAGCTGGCTTCACCTTACCCCTCTCGACTTCAAGCCTGTCACTCTCTGGTTGAAGGAGGGGAAGGCAGGAGAGAAAAGTATCAATGGTCTGAGAAAGAAGAACAGTATTAACTAATATCTGATTATCCTTTTGATGTTCATTCAAGAGACCACATAGGCTGAGGTCTCTCTCTCCTGGCCTCTGACAGGAAGTCTGTGGTAAATTAATGCTCCGATGTTTGTGGTGGGTGTGGATGGGCTGCCACTACCCTGGGTGCTAGAGAACCAACCAACCTTTTAGATAAGCCTCTCCCCACCCACCCGGTTCCCCATATTGTTGTGGCTGAGCCACTGTGATTGTAAAATGACTCTTTTCTTCATCAAAAGAAAAAAAACCTCATCCTCTGTATTGCAAGCACAATTTTATGCAAATAAAAGTTTCGTTTAAATTAAACAGAAAAATATTAGGTCAGAATAAGCCATGGAATATTTCTTTTTGATCTTGTAATTGAAAGTACTTGTCTTTTAATTAAGAAAATACAAAGAAAACTACATCCAGAGCTCCATGTTTCAAACAAAACTATTACAAATAAATTGGCATTTAGGGTCTTGGCATATTTTCCTTTCCCACTCTAATAGCTACCTTCCTACGTCCCCTCAACCATGCCCTGATATTTATTTTGTTTTTATCATAGACCCAAACACATACTTTTTTTGCATACTTTTTTTTTTTTGCCTTAGGAGACACATTCTTTTCTTTGGTGTAGAGGAGTCTATTGGTGTCTATAGCATAGTGATTTAGCCACTACTGTAGCTTCTTTACAGCTGGGGAATTATTCAGTAAAAAGTAAAAGGCAGAGTTATATTTGATGATTAAAAGTCATGGTCCAATGGGCACACGAGAATGGGCGCAGTGCTGGGTCAGAACCCGGGTCCCACCACTGAATGCACTCTGCATGGCCCGAGGATGTGGCACTCGGGATGGGGAGCCATGGAAGAATGTGCCTTAGGGAATATGGTCATCCATTCCAGAGAACTCCAAACACACTTCATCTGTGTGTCTAGTTCTGGGGAAATCTTGTCCCTGAAAGGTACAGAAATTGGTTTCTGCTTCCATCACAATTTGTTACCTTTTTTCCTTTTTTTTTTTTTTTTTTTTTTAACTGGGAAAGGAACATTACTGGGCTGAATCAGATTGGGCCACAGATCAATTACACAACACAGGACCGGGGCAACCGGCCTCTCCCCGTAGCAGCACTGTGACTCAGAACCAGCTCCAAAGGACAGAGAGCGGGGCTCCCGGGGGGTGAGCAGCATTGTGGGGCTGTGAGACTTTGATGAACTGAGGTTCGCACCCTAATCATATGAGGAATCAGTCATTTGGGGACAAGGAACTGATACTGCCTCTGGCTCAAAGGACCACAGACCAAAAGCTACCATTTTGCTGCTGAAATCTCAAGTGAACCAGCACCGTGGATTCCTGGCTCCCCAAGGTGTCCCTCTCTTTATTGATTTAGATTTTAATATTGTTAAAGCCTTATTAAAAGGCAGGCTAAGCACACATGCAATGAGTCCTGCTAATCATAAGCAGCTCCCTGTCCCCAGGAAAAGGACGGAAGAGATCACTTTCCTGTACATAGGGCAGCCTCCTGAATTCAGATGACCTGGAAGCATTCAGATGACCTGATTTAAATTATGCATTTCTTTTTTAAAAGTGCATGCACAAAGCAAACTTTGATCTACCTCAGTCCTTAGGGAAGGTTTTTTTTTTTGGTGCCAGGAATCGAACTGACAACCTCCTGCTTGCCAGACAGGCATTTATGCTGCTAAACTAAATCCTTGGCCCAGGGAAGCTTCTTAAAAAGATAGGTAAGAGGCAGGTGTTTCTGCATAAGGGTATGACTTTACAGGGGCTGTCTGGCTTGGCCTCCCCTTCCTCCAAGGTGAGCACAGAGGCTCCAGATCCAAAAGATCACAAACTCTGAACTAGGGGACCACACACTGGCAAAGGATGCAGTAGCTCTGCGAGCAAGAGGATCCGGCCTTCGAGTTTGCCTCTGATCACAAAAGCAACAGGAGGCCTTCCAAGCAGGAACCAGGTTACAGAGAAACATCTGCAATGGAGGCAGGAAAAAGTATGAGGTGAGCAAAAGAAGGGAAGAAAACCCCTTAACTACTTCACGGGGAGCACTTTGTGTTTTTGCTTTTCTTTTTTGAACTATTTTGTTTCAGAGGAAGGGGAAGTTAAAGTTGGAGGAAGGATATTATGGAACTGGAGGCTGATCATTCAGCAGAGTCAAATGAAACCTCAGAAGACCTCCCTGTCTCAATCAAATTAAAGTCCACCATCCTGAAGGCCAGGACTCCTCAGACTCTCCCTACTGGGCACTCGCCTCAGGACCATGGTACATGCTGCTCCCGCCTCCCCACTCTGCCTCTTCTCCTGGCTCTTTTTCCAGGCAGCTCCCACCTAAGGGGAAAGTTTCCCGAGTCTCACAGCCTCTCCTCCCAGCTTCCTCAAAGGCAGGCAAGGGTTATCCTGACTACTCCTACTTTCCCGGTAGGTCTTGATTGGATTCACATCCACTTTCCCAACCAGGATGAGCAGGCCCTGAGGGCAGGAGTCTCACTGCACCAGCAGGGCTGCTCACAGAGGGCAGATGAATGGACCCTCAGGAAAGGAAGCCGTGAATGAAAGCACTGAATGAGCCATCGGGCTATGAGCTGTGGATGCCTGTAGACACCTGTGTGGCACGACAGATGATGCACACACACACACACACACACACACACAGGAGGGGACAGACAGGGTGATGTCCCATGGGGCTGGGATCTTAGAATGACCTCGGCCCACTCAGACCCAAGTCAAGAAATGGCTCCTTAGATGCCTTCCAGTAACATCAATTGTTGGTCATAAAACTTCAAAGAAACAGATATATTTATAACTCTATTAAAGCCCTTTTTTCCACACACATTCACCACAGCACTTTCCAACTCAGTTCCCATGAGCAGACTGAAAACAGCCTCCTGCCCACTTCCTGTCTTGGCCGGTTCCTTAACCGCTTCGGTCCTGAAGCTCGCCGGGCCCTGCTCTTTTTTTTTTTCCAGTCTTCGGTCTTTCGGTTTGTCTTGGGTTTTCTCAGTTGGGTTTTTCACTCCTTTTCTCAGGCACCCGAGCCCCCGCCAAGCCGCCCCCGGATCCAGCGTGCCAACATGAAGAGCTAAGAACCCCAGGGGTGAACAAACCCATCTCAAAACATCCTTCGGAGGGAAAACAAGCAAGCATCGTGAGGTTTCGCAAGGTCCCCGCCACCAGGATGGTAATCTGTTTACCATGTCTGAAAACTTGAGGGGCTGGAAAGTAGTCAGTGAGCACCCCAGTTCCAAGAAGCAACTCCTGTTTTTATTTATGAAGATGGGTACGTATCCTGCTAGCGATTGACATGGTATCCTCGACCATTTGCTAGGAACGTGACAAGTAGGGTTTTCAATTGTGACAAAGATCTTGTAAGATGGAAAACATCTCTGTGTGAAGTGTGAGTAGGGAGTCTTGAAAAAATAAACAAACAAAGAGAAAAGGTTAAGGGAGCTGGTAGGCAGCTGGTTCTGGTACCCATTGCCTGGATAATTTCCTGATAAACTGCATCACTCTCTTGGGCTGGGAACACTCAGCACCAAAGAAATTGCAAGAATTATACTTAAAAAGGGGATCAAAGTGCCCCACTTTAGGGGATGTGCTGTGGACATGGAGTTCACCATATTCTCCCTCATAACACCAAGCATTAGGGCACAAAATATACAAGTTTAAAAACTAAAGTGAATAGTGTAATCCACTCAGCTTCTGGGGGAAGCAGTCAGAATGCATCCAGGGCTTCTCACAAGGTTGCTGTTTGGGGGACAGTTAATTCTCTTTGACAAGTCTTGGGGGATGCAGCTGAGGTGATCTGCCCAGCCCACAAGAAGTACAGACTGTGGTCATTAATAAGTACTGTGTGGTTCTCAACATGGTCCGCACGCTTGGAAAGTGATGTCTCCCAGTGCAAGGAGCCCCTCTGCGGATGGCATCGTCTGAGGAAATGGAAACTACAGTGGTCTCCACAGGATTAGGCTGCAAAACCCCTTTTGCTTTCAAAAAGAAACCCCCAAAAGAAAACACTGTGATTTTTTAGGTTGCCCTTTCTGTCACTGTCGTGCCGGAAGTGGCCTGGCTGTGTCTTTCTCTTCCCCATTACTCACTAGTAGCAGAGGAGGCAGGTGAGCAACGCTGCCCAGGCCCAAGGCTGGGCCCACAGAGTCACAGGCTTTGCCTTTGTCTTATGGAGACCTGGACCTCTAGAGCCCAGGGGAGTGACCTCCTTGTAGAATGCCTGGTGCAAATGAATTTTTCCTGGCTGGGCTACAGAAAACAGCCAATAGGTGCTTCCCCTTCCCCTTACAATGTCCCCCCCACAGGCTTAGAAAAGTGGATCTGAGAACCAACTGCACTGTGTGGAAGGTGAGCTGGTCCTACTGAAAGTTAGTCTTTCAGCAATGGAGGGAGTCTGCAGTAAAAGTGAGGTCCACACTTTAGAGTGGGGTCAAAGAGAAGAAGATCAGAAAGTCAGATTTAAGAGGATACAGACCCATAAATTCTTCTTCCACATCCTGCAGTGGGGTCTGTTCCTTCTGAGCAGAGAGAGAGGCATTTATCCCTTTAGCATGCAGGTAGCACTGACAATACTTTCTTCTTATGTCACAAGTTTTGATAAAGGAATTTTCTTTCAAAAGATCAACTCAGGTAAATGGCCCTGCATGAGAGCATTTCAGGAAACATTCTAGCAGAAGACATCCATTTCTGTGTCTATGCTTGTATTTCTTTGTATTTGGTCTCTGGATACCAACTGACTTAAAGTAGTCACAATAATAATTTGTATAAAGAAATTAAAAATGCATATCTGCTATCTACCTTTGCTAATTTGAAAATGAAATTCCAGGAGTAGAAAGAAGGCTTAATTTCTCAAACTATGGTGCTAACATTCATTGAGCTTCTCATACATGCTGGGAATTTTTGCATTCACACACACACACACACACACACACACACAGTGGCAGTGTAGTCATTTAAAGACCATCTTTGTCCTGTTTTTTTGTTTTGTCTTCTTTTTCTTTCTGACTCTATAGCAAATAATGCATTCTTTAGGTAGTAGCTATTGTAAAAATGGTTTAATTTTGTGATTGGAAATGGAGAAGTTAATTCTACTAGCATCACTCGTACCTACAAATGTTTGAGCAGATTTAATGCATTGAGAAAACTGCATTTCCAACAGGATTTTCTTTATAGTAAGTTAGTTTTCCATGTGATGAGGCAGCAAAGAAGAACAAGACCTGAGGCTGCACTCATATCTGCCCAGTGAGCAGGGAAGCATAGAAGCTCTTTCTCGAAGCTCAGCAAAGCAGACCTCCAGTGGAAACCTCCCAGACGGTTGCAGAGTTTGCAAGAGAAACAACTTAATACAGGAGAATAATTTAAAGAATTATCTTATAGTAGTCACCCAAAAAATCAAATGCAAGAGTGCAGAAAATGTGTCCACACACTAGAAACCCAAGGAATCCAACTGAGGGCCTGTGACAATGTCCTGCATGAATCCAGCTGAAGACCTAGGGCCCATAACAGTGTCTCACAGAAGTCTGTTTCATGGATCTGTGCTAGGAAGGCCCACAGGTCAGTGATGGGAGCTAGAAAGTCTGCACCAGTGGGATGAGGGATCTGTGCCGGCAGGCTGAGAGATCTGCACTGCACTCAGGAAGCAGTGCTCAAAGTAAGAACCAGAGCTCCCCAAAAGTGCTACAGCCATCGTCAGTGACAACAAGGTACTGAGCTCCTCTGATGATGAGAACAGCTGAGTTCATATCACGAAAGTGGTAATTCAGGCTAGCTTTGAACTCACTATGTAGTCCACACTGGCTCTGAACTCAAGGCTAAACTGCCTTTGCCTCCCTAATGCTGGGATCACATGTGGACACCCATATGCCTGCATATGGAATGTGCTTTAGAAAGAGAAGGAAAACAACATAGCTCCCAACGTAGCCTCGGGAGAGGTGGTACTTTTGCGGTTTTTTTCTCCTAAATATGCTTGTCCAGGCATATGAACAAATGGCTGAATGAGTAAATGAATACACATTCATCTTTATACCATTTATACTCTTCTTTGTGTAAAATACAGCAAACCCTTGCTTGTAGGGTTATTGAAAGAGAACAGGATAATTTATACATTGCTTAATGAAAGCTAGCATCACTACCACTTATTTTATTTATTCTTGGTATTATTCTGTTACTTATTCTGGCACTGCTGATCAGTCTCTACACATTAGCTGTACATATTAGGTTTATACCTCTGTCTGTTCAACACCCAGAACTGTCAGGGATCTTCCAAAGTCCTCCTTTGGAAGCAGAAAGCCACTGCAGACAGATATGTTTTTCTTCAAGGTGGCCTTCAGAAGGCCAAGGATACCCCAGGGCTGTGGCCAGTTTCCCCTCTGGGCTCCTGAATCAGCAACTCCTTCCTGTTTCTCTCTGGCATCTCTAACACTCTCCACCACAGTGTAAATCAAGAAGTTCACGATGGTCTGGCTCTTCCCATGGCGCCTTAAAACTGATGTGCGTGGTTAACCAAAACAGCCCCCACAGAAACTACAGGGGTGGGCTCCCGAGAAGGGGGCAGAAATTCTTTCTATGAAAATCTGAAGCACAACCTCATGAAAGAAACCCACCGCAGGAAGATGAAGAAATGTCAGTTTGCATTACAACAACATAGGAGGCTGAACATTGCAACCATCTGGCAAAAGAGCCTCCTATACGAATGCATAAAAGTTGCCAAGGAGTCAGACAAGACCTCAGTGGAGAATTGTAGAACTCTGCATGGCTCCCTTTGTGCTTGAGTAAAAGCTCTAAGAAAATCAGGGCCAAGTTAGTGATGGGTTTACTGCAGCAGTATAGTCCTTCTGTGCCACGCAGTTGTCTTTGTGTTACTATGAACTTGATTGTCTCACTGTGTGTCAGCCTGTAACACATTTGGAAAGATGCTAGAGTCAGAAGCATGCATAAGTAAACTGGTCAAATGAGACTGGTGCAAAAGCTTGTGGAAAGAAAGGGTTGGATGGGTGAAGATTGCTTAAGTTCTGCTGTGCTAACCAATACCTCTGAAATCTCAGTAACTTAACACATCATGGTTTTGTTCCTCACACTTCACAAGGGTCAGCAGGGAAGCTCTGTTAAAATGGTCACTGAAGGACTCAGGAAGACAGAGGCCCTCTCTGGATCCTGCTTCCCTGAATGCTGGGACATAGAAAGAAGTCATATTAAACCACACACTGGCTCTTGAAATATCCTCCTGGAAGTGACACATATCACTGTCACTCAAATTTCACTGACTCTAACACATCATATAGCAATATCTACTGCCAAAGAAAGAAGAAAAAGGCCTTACCCTTGGGCCTCATGAAGGGGAACCACGATGTTGAAGACTAACTATAATGATTCACACAGTGACCCAATTATAGATTGCCTAATATGTTCAGGAAATCTTGTCTTACCTTGTCTAAACTCATCACCGACATGAAAATGGCCAAACCAAACCAGTGAGAGCCAAATTCTAGAGTTCAGTCTTAGGCAAGGAAGCCAAGTCACTCACACAAATCTCTGACGAAGAGTTAAAACTATTAGAGAGATCTTCTACTATTCCTGGTCCTCCAAAATAAGCGCCGCCTGAACTTAAACACACCTGCAATGGATTATGCAAACAACAGTGAATGACAACCTCTGAAGCTTCCATGCTAAGGATTAAATGTAAAGCAAAAGCACAAGATGACAATAAACAATATCTGGTCTCATCCTATTCTCCCCACACCTTCCTTCTCCAGAACGTGCTTCAAATGAACAATTCTACACCTTTCACGCGGACTGCACAGATATTTATACAGAGCAGCACAACTCCACAGGACCACACCATGCATCTTGCAGAGACTGCGCCATAGTTATATGGTAAAATCAAGAGTAGGACCTTTCCGTGTGGCCATGATGTAGTCATATGCTCCATGCTGATGTATGTTATGAAGGTGACCTGGAGGCCAGGCACAAGTTTCCCTTGGGATACTTTGAACAACTTATAGAAAATGGCCAGAGAAGCCACTCATGAGCATCTGAGTCCTTTGAGGGTGATCTTATGGCTCTTTTGTGTTCAGTTTCAGATGCGAATCCACCTTTATTATCTGCATTTTACAAATAAAGACACTAAAGCCTGGAATTCAGCCGAGGTTACATCCTAGCAGGAAGCAGAAATATGCTGTAAAGCAGAAGACCATCTGACTGTTCTTTTCCTCTCCACTTCCTCCCTTTTCTGAAGGTGACATATTTTAATATCGCTTTCAATCATGCTTATTATTGTTTCTCAAGACTGTCAGGGAATCAGATGTGTCACCGTCTCCCCCGTGCTGAACCCACTAGGTGATGCCAAATTAAGAGGTTTCAAGGCCAGAGGATATGGTTGACAATGCTGTTTCCACCTGGCCCAGAATGGCTTCATTCCAACAGACTGTGACATAAACCACACTCTTGTGCTCACGGAATTTCTCACGAGTGGTCTTCTGCTTCTGGACTTTGAATCTGATACCACCCATCCCTTCGCACTTCAGCTCAACCTTGAGGTTTTGCAAAGGTTTCATTCTGAGTGAAGTTGCCAATCAGAGTGAAACCAGGATAGAGAAAGGGGTCCAAACCCACAAAAGTGGGAGGAAGCAATCTGCTTTGTCACTCAAGTAGAGCAAGTGTCTGTCGTAGGCCGGAGGCAGCCAGATGACTTAAAAATCTAGTGTGACAGTGAGGCCCCGCCGCTCAGTACTTGGTGTGGCCTGATTTCCTGAAGCGTGGTCTCCTGATGATCCCTGGCCTTGCATTTCTGAGAATCTGAATTCACTCTGTGGACAGGCCCCATTCATGGAATGCGGTGAGAACAGCCTGCATCCTGAAGGAAGCGAAAGCCACAGATAGTTATCATTTTCATCCAGGGTCCTCCGAACAGCGGATAGCAGAGTGGGGAGTGTCTGATTCTGAAGTACAGGGTCCATCTCGCTACACCCTATCATTGGGAAACCAACAGTTGGAAGCAGGTGACTTGATGCTGATAATGAACTTGGAACAAATAGACTAATCTTGCTTCACACTCCTCTGGGTCTTGGCTCTTAGATTCTTGCACACCGGGTAGGAATAATGATCCCTGAGAACGATATCCACAATTGAGACAACAGCTGCTTTCAACTTTGTTTTCATCACTATATAACTATAATGGAGGAGTTCACTTGCCAAATACATTATCTTGCTGGTATGGTGGCACACCCCTGTAATCCCAGAACTCAGGTGGCAGAGGTAGGCAATGTTTGAGGCCAGCCTGGGCTACATAGTGAACTACATAGTGAGACTCTGTCTCGAAAATAAAACAAAATAAAACAAAAAAATTACTTTAGAGGGGGTTGGTGATACCATCTTTTGGGATATCTGTCTGATTCACACATTCCACACTGTCTTAAAATCAAAGCCATGGTTTTCCAACAAAGCTCCAACTCTAGAATCAGAGGGCTGGCTCAAAGGGAGACTCTTTATCCATGTTAAGACTATCATATTTGCTTTTCTGAGGGTTTTGAATTGGGATTTGATGATGGATGGATTGGTCTGAGGTAGTGTTATGAATATAATGTGCAAATTATGGTTGCTATACTCTGAGCACAGAGCAGTAAAGCTAATCAGTGGAGAGAGAAGCAGTAAGCCAGGTCTACAGAGAAAAGCATGGGTGAGAGACAGAGAGAAGAGGCCTTGTGTGGGTTTCCTGTGCTGTGTTCATTCCTGATTTCATCCCTCCAGAGACCTAGTTGCTTCACTCTGAATTCTGAGGCATCATTGTGCTCTTGCATCCTTCATACAAGCTCTGGCTTTATTTCTTTATTTAGCTGGAAAAGTCTCTATTACTTGCAAGTGATAGAATCGATGAGGGCAATGGCTTTTATGATTTGAACTCTGATGTACCCCTAGTGTCTACCACAGTACCACATACCGTAAGGAATAAATACTCACCAAATACCTATGGGATAAATAAAATCTGGAATCTAAACTCAATCAACATCCCAGGGGGTGGAAGGAACAGCTTGAGGATCTCTCTCTGCTTATTTTCAGCCTGCCAAATTTTCTGTATTCATGCAACGGGGCAAAGCTATGCCCAGAGAAGCATATGTTGTAATTACATTTGTGTCCAACCCCTACTCCCTCATTCCAAAGACACATGCTTGCAGAATTTGTTGTGTCTGCAAAATAATGATAGAGTTCCCTGTTGCAAAGGCTGTGTTAGACATAAAGAAATATGTTGTAATCATAATTACAATCATTAAATTTATGAAATGTCACAAAATAAGGAAGTAAGACAAGTGAAGGATGGTGAAAGATGAAGTGAAAGAGAGGTCAAGGCCAAGCATTTAAGAAAATTTCAGACGGTTACTGGCAAAAATTAAAGCAACAGGTGACAGAGGAAGTACAAACAATGGGGACCATATGGTCCAGGAATGCAGTCAGAAAAGGGGCAAGCAACCTGGAGGGAGGAAGAGTGTCTCCAAGCATCACAGAGATGAGTCACATGGGTAGAGGGACGGATGGAGGGGTGTAAGGGTGGATGGGTGATACATCCATCATTGCCTTGGACAATCCAAGACAAAACAAACAGAGGCAACAACTGCATTGTCGTCAAGCAATTACCAAGTTTGACAGATGGAAGTAGGTCATGGTATGGTCATGTTGCTGGAAGGAGTCTCACATGATGTGTAAAAGGATGACCACTACTGATAAGATGTGCACTTTCTACAGCACATACCTTTACTTACGGGCCCATCATCACAAAATGACCATGCATTTCAGGGAAGAAAACTGAATATATCTTCAAGATTGATGACTTTGTGACTGTCAATATTCCTACTTAAATTTTTCTTGTTAAATTTTTTTTCTAAGAAAAAAATTACTTTTGCTCCCATGTCAGAGATGGCTAGTAGACAAGGATTCAAGATCCTCTCCCACAGGCCAGAGGTACTGCTGGATGTTTGTTCTTTCTCTCTCTCTCTCTCTCTCTCTCTCTCTCTCTCTCTCTCTCTCTCTCTCTCTGTGCCTGGAATCAAACTCATGACTTTGTGCTTGCCAGGCAGGTGCTGTGCCACTGAGCTATATCCTCAGCCCGGGTGCAACATTTCTTTGCCTCCTTGTATCTAAGCGCAGCCACACAGATAGTTCTCATCATTGTATAGTAATCAGAAGTGACACGAGTCATATCTGAACTGAGGTGGTTCAAAATCTCTGGTCATTTTCTCATTTTTTCCTTTTCCTGTTGCTAGGACCATGAGTGCCAAAAATAAAGATGGTAGTAAGAAAGATGGAAGGAGACCACATCCCTAAATCTTCAAACAGGGAACATCCTCACTGGACATTGTAAGATCAAGAAATAATATTTCATTAAGTAATGGCACTAATTTTAAAGTTGATTTTTATATCAGTCTACCTTGATCAGTACAAGTCAAGCATATTATATTTGAGAGTTTCTACTGATTCCTCCATGAAATTTTGTAGGAAAAAAATTACCAGAAAGGCAATATCCTCTGAACTTTAGTTGGAAGAGGACTAAGAGGGAAATAATTAAAAAGCTATTTGTTGAGTGTAAGGCTCAATTTGGACATGACACTGCCAATACCCAACCTGTCCACCAGCAGAGGCATTCTCAGCTCAGCACTAATGCCTTGGCAAACACAAGGTGTCCTAAAAGAGATAAGATGGACCGTGAAATCTTCCAAACACCTGGACATTTAAAAACACCCAAATGTTTTCACCAGATGCCTCAAGAACTTTGCCCACAAAGACAGCAGATATCCATGAGACATTTTGACCACTGATGTTCACTAAGATCTTCCTGACTAATGTCCCTTGCCTTCTTTCAAGCCCTAAGAAAAGCCCACTTCTCTTTTCCCTTTAGACAGCCTTTTCAGCCTCTGTCTTCCTACACACAGGCTCAGTAAATTCCATGCCACGTTGCCTTTACACTAAGCCTGGTGGCCCTGGAGGGACTCTGCCTTGCAGCATTCCTTACAATGAGCACCTACTATTTGCCTGGCATAGGCACAGACCACTTAGTACTTAATGCTTAGGGCTAGATCTCATTACCACTTGCAGAAATGAAAGGGTAGAAGAAAGCAAGCAACTTGTTGGAGGTTTCAAATACTCTGTGACTGAGGTTTTGAGGGCAGAGTTAAAAGAGAAAGAGAGAAAAATAAATTTAAAAGGAAGGAAGGTGAGAAAGAAAAAGAAAGAAAGAGAGACAGACAGACGAGAAAGAGAAAAAAATTAAGAGAAAAGAGACTTCCATGTAGGATGAACTTGGTTCTAAGAGGTGGACCAGCAATCCAAGCTAGGTCCACCTGAGTTACATTCTGTCACATCCCCCTTTTCCATCAAGTCCTTTAAATACATCGAACAAACTTGGTTCAGTCCAACAATCACTTATGATATTTTTACTCAAGGCCAGCAATGACATTAATAGCTGGGAATTTACTTCTTGAGAAGGCAAATCCTACCTCCCCAGGGACTCAGACTCTCCTATGGGTTAGACAAAGGATATTGTGTGGTTAATTGATTAACTGTCAACTTGAGTGGGGGATGCCCAGCTGAATTGAGTAAGCATGGTTCTGGAAATGGAAGACCCACTTTAGAATTGTTGTCTGAATGGTATAACAAGGAGAACGAAAAGGAAGGATTTCAGCTGATTTTCTTGGAAGAGTTTTGTTGCAACTGGTTTTCTTTGTAGGAGCTCCAGCCCTCACCACCAGTAAAGATGGTTGCTGTTCTCTTCTTACTCTGGTCCCCGCCTTTGCCTTGGGTGTCATCTCCTGGATTTCAGCTTCCAGCACTGGCCTGTCAGCCTGGTGATACAAACTCTTTAGCACTCTCTAGCACCATCCCTTTGGCCTTGGCACAGACCCCTCGGATCCTTTGGCCTTCCCGATGCTTCAGGACATTGTGGTGGGTTCTAGGCCTTTGGCTGGATCCTTCAAATTTCTATTGAGTGAACAAATTTTTTTGCAATCTGCTACATTGAGCTCTGTGGGTGCGTACTGCAGGGCAATCATAAATTTCTGTGCCCTGCATTAAACCTGATACAAGGTATGTGCAGCCTTTTGAGGAATCCTGCCCCAGTCCTATAAACTCTTGAAAGCATTGACTAATACAGATATACACGATGCTATGTAGTCAAGGGTACAAATGGAACTCTGCAGAGTACAATGGAGCCTAGAGGAAGAAGTTTTGTGTACCATTCATTCAAAATCTTTTGAACCCCAGCCATTCAGCTTTACAACCCACACAACACACATGTACACATTCTCCTGCTTGAGGTGTGAGAATCAGAGGACTGATCACAAAGCCATGCATGGTTAGGAGCAGACCTACAAAAGGTGGTTTGTGAGGGATAAATACCCAGCTCAAACTCAGGGGAATTTGCCAATCTTTGAATTCAGGGAAGACTTGAGTAAGCAAGCTGTGAGAAGGTCAGAGAAAGTGCAAAACCTAGAAGCGTACCTGAGCCAGGGACTTAAGCATCAGAAGGTCAGATGTTTCCTTTTTGCTTCTTCACATTGTGGGAAACCCAAAGGCTGGCAGCTCCCAAGTCTTAAACCTAAAGCTTCCACCAGTGAAAACAGATTGAAACTCCCAGTTCCAAAGCTCTGGGGAGGAGATTTTTGTTGGTGGAACGAATGGCAGATGCTTATCCATGCACCAGTATAGTAAGAATGGCCACAGGAGATTGTTAGGAGCAGAGAGTCAAGGAGGGAAGGGAGGTGGGCAGGTGCTGCTGGAAAATAACCTTACAGATGTCTACGACACCTCTTGAGAGCTCTGTAAGGAGAATGGTCTAGAACTCTAGGCAGCTTTCCTCACACGGAATTTTGACAGCATTTAAGAGACTTCAAGTTTCAAACTTTGAGTTTTTTTAAATCCTATTAACAAATGATAATGAAACCAAAGAATTAAGGGAAATCATTTTCATCATTTAATATCTCTAATATGGAATTTTTGTTGGTATTGCATTATATGCTAAAAGAGATATGAATCATGTGGCTTAAAAAACAAATCGGGACCATGTAAGGACATTGGATGAGGCCCTTCAGGCAACAATGGAACTTTAAGTACTTGACAATTTGTATGCTGCCGGTATGTAAGCATTGAGCCGCACAAACCCCACAGCTGCATGTTTACAGTTTAGACCATCTCTGTGAATTGCATCCTTATGTTCTGTATTTTAAAAGGCCATTTTCAGCTCATACTTAGCTACCACACAGAAAT
Source organism: Hydrochoerus hydrochaeris (assembly GCA_004027455.1). Taxonomy (NCBI): domain Eukaryota; kingdom Metazoa; phylum Chordata; class Mammalia; order Rodentia; family Hydrochaeridae; genus Hydrochoerus; species Hydrochoerus hydrochaeris. The sequence continues at coordinate 214,877 of PVLA01001298.1, read as the reverse complement.
ACCATTCAGATCAGGTCTCTGTGCATACTTGCTTGTTTTTTTTTTTTCCTCCCCAATTCGCACATTGTCGGGAGCAGCCATGGCAATTTTCCCCATTGTGTTTGCTCTGGATACCCTGTTCCACGCTGAAATTCGGAATTCTGATGTTTGTCACAATGCAGGGGGCCCTGCTTGATCTTGCAACTTGCGAGCATTTTCATGGCGGGCAAAAAACACAACGCGAGAAATGAATGGGTTTTTAAGTCTCTTAATTTGTGCCAGGCATGGTGCCAAAGTGCTTTTGAGTTCAGCTGGATACCAACAAGCGTGGGCTTCAGTGTTGCACAGCAGTGTGCGAAAAGCCTCGTTCTGCCACCTATTTGCTTGGATACCTGGCCCATGTGATACTGATGATAGGCAATACTGATCATTTCATATGGCTCAATCTAATCTCAACCCTCTTTAAGCTTCACCTGCAAAATAAGAATAATGACACTACCACTCAGAATAATAATGAGAAGAAACAGGATAATTTATATAAAATGATCAACAAAAAACGCCCAGTACATTTGGGCCATTTTTGTTATCACATATATATTAAATAATATCACTGACACTGCCAGATACCACCATAAGGACAGAGAATAGGAACATTTCTGGGCACTTAATCTATTGTTCACTAAAAATAGGAATTTTTTTTTTTGTTGTTGTTCTGAGGCAGTTGGGGGCTTAAAAATAGTTTTTACTAAAAACTGTAATTGTGGGGAGATACAGATATCTAACAAAGCTTGATCTTTGTTTTGTATCCTGTATTTCCCTACATCTTTGGATAGAGGTGTGTTAATCATGAAGACAAAGTTGACAAAACAAAGTTTATTAGCTGGAACTTTACCTAGACTGTATCATCCCCCCTCAAGGCTGAGATATGAAGACAGGAGTGTCCAGGGGTCCGCAGCTATGCCTGGAAGGCACATCGACTTCCAGTGGGGCTCCCGGGACTGGGTGTGCACCAAGCAAGAACAACCATCTATGGGAGTCAACTGCCTCTCAAGTTACAAGGGTTCCTCAGGAGCTAGGAACCCAGGGATCCAGGGCAGAGACCAAGACCAGCCTGACCACAGACCACCACAGCACCCCACAGAACTGGTCTCCATCCTGCCCTTTCCCGAGTAGGCCAATCCTACCCACCTCTCCAGACCTTTTTCTTATCTTTTGTTACTTTCTTATGTTGGGGGACCCACTGAATATTTGTCAGAGCTGTGTTTCCCCCTTATTTTCTCTCTTTCCAATTAAAGCTTATTCCTGTAATTCATGCTGAATGCTTCAGTTAGCCTGTGTCATCTTAAAACAGCTTTATAATAGTGTCATCTTTATAACAACCCTGTGTGATTAGTGTTGTTAGCATTATCATGCCTCTTTTGCAGGTCAGGAAACTGAAGCAAGAAAAGATTACAAACAATAGGACCACAGTCACACAAATGTGAAACTAAAGGCTCCATCTGACCTGTCCGGCTCTAAGGTTTGTGCTCCTTGTAGATTGGCTAATTTCCCATAGGTGTGGCTAGAATGACTGTGACAAGCTGATGGAAAGGCATGGGCAGGCCTGGGCACACCGGTGAGGTGGCCGAGACAGCGCTGCCACAGTGGTATCTGCCTGCTGGGTGCCTGAACAGCCATGGAGCCAGCTGCACTACTTTGAATTCTCTGAAACAGATATCATCTTAGGCCTTCTACCGATGAACTACAGCATCATGGACACCGATGGAGGAAAAGGGTGAGAAAGAACACTTTGTGAATTAAGATGAAAAGGCTTTGCTTTGGGGTTTCCAAGAGGGCCTGCTAGGTTGTGAGAAATCAAGTCATCCCACTACTAGGAAAAAGTGATTCTTTTGCTTAGATTTCTGTAAGGGGAACAAATGTGATACTGTGTGTGGTCATGCATAACCCACAGATTTAAATAAAATGTGACAGTTTGTTCCCTAATATGAGTTTGGGATGTGCTTTATAACATCACTTTGAGAAAATTATACATACTTTTGGCAGTGCTCTTACAAATCTCAGCAGTCTATCATTGGCTCAAGTCTTTTGATGGAGAATTCAATTTTTTAAGACATGTTTTCAAGAAAATAGTTCTGTCGAAAGGAAAGCTACTGCATGCAAATTGACTTGAGCAAATATTTTATTTACAATGATGAAAACTGGCAAGTCTGTGTGTTGTCCAACACTACAGCTGAAGCTGACTAAAGTCTGACATTTACTGTCCAAAGCAACAAGAAAAAACACTCACATATGAAAAATAATTTCATATGGCTTTTGATATAGGTCTAAAGGAAGGAAGCAAACTGCCTCTGTGTATGTAACCTTGTTTGTAAACTTCCTTACTTGTCAGATGGGCATAATACCACCTACCACTTGAGGAGGTTATTATAGAGAGGAAATTAGTTAACACATAAACAATAATGATGACAGCTAAGACTGTATGATAAAAAAAATAAACTCATGTGCCTTGTTGAAAAGACTGAAAAAAATTACTTCAAGGTCCTAAAATTTTCTAGGTCAAGATAATAGAGGTGTACAGGATTTTTTTCCCCTTCCCATTTTTGGTTAATGGTTTGAAAGAACATGCATTATTTTTATTCTGGACAAAAATAAATTTGGAATTAATACCTCTACTGCCAGGTGGGTCTCAAATTTTAGGGTTGGGGAGAACACTTGGGATTTTTTAGACAATGCAGTTTTCTAAGATGCATCCCAGAAAGCCTAATTCAGTCGGTTGTAATCTCCCAAGTGACTCAGGACCTATATTTGAGGGCTGTAATAGTGAATTGCAGACAAAGTAATGTCTACTACCTTTAGTGCAGTTATGCAGTGATTTTTCATGTTGAGTGTCTCTGGAGTCTTGGAGGTCCTTGAGGGTTGGAGAAGAGTCAAACTGGGAGAAGCTGGAAGTGCACAAGTGTCCTACTTTTAGGTTTAACAATGCCCTCACTCAGATCTGTGGTATAGATTAGATTTGGGTAAAATACTTAGCTTTTAAAAAAGGTTTTGCATCTAAAACCCAAAATCCAAAACCTTACCAACCATTTAACTTTTGTTTTCTGAGTTCAGAATGGAAAGATTTGATTTTGCAAAAACTTTACTATTTTTTGAGCTGGGGGCCTTGGCCTCGCTCCACATGGTTAAGCTTGAGCAGAGAAGAGGAGGCTCACTGACTGCTATGGGCTGTGGCTGCACGGTAGGGCTCGCTTGCCCAGCACGCATGAGGTCTGGGGTTCAATCCCTCGCACGCTAACATGAAAAGAGAAACAGAAGTCTTGCCGTTCAACTTATTATGTCCTAGTTGCTTTACCAACATCCTTGTCTGACCCTCATGGAGACCATACACTCTTAATATTCCTGTTATAAATGGAGCCACTGAAGCATAGGGTTGGTCCATTAGCAAGGAGCAGGATGGAAATTGAACCTTGGTCTTTTTCTGTTTCCAAAATGCCAAATCTTATCATGACCCAACACTGGCTGTTGATGGGTCAACTCTCCAAATAGAGGAAATATGAAAAAAAAAAAGATATCATGATGTCACAGTTAGGATACGGTTCAGGCGTAAGTGACAACAGTGGGATCTGTAAGAGGGAAGTATGTTTCTGGCAAAGTGCGGAAGTAACCCAGGTCCCCTCAGGAGCTGAGTTCTCCCGCCTCTGTGTTTTTTCTTCAGTTTTCAGGACCAGCTGTGGTCCCTGCTGTCCTCTTAAACCGTGACTTCTTTAAAGTGAGCCTACTGTCGACTAATCTCATGACATGGGCACCCATAACTGAAGTTTTGTAACATAGTGCCTCTGAAACTGGCCACAGTGAAAGACTTCTTTTACCCTGGGTCATTAACCAGTAATTTTGTGAAGAGTACCTTCCCCCCAAAAAAGAAAGAGAATTTCAAAATTTCTAGAAAAAAGGAAAATTAATAAAGGTGCACAAAACACAAGTTCATTTAAAAATATTAAAAATAATATATGAAAACTTAATTCTGTCAAATATCTACAGAAATTTCCCAAATGTTTCTCAAATTTTGAACTTGTCTCTTGAGGGACCAAAAACAAATGATATACCTACATGTGCTGCATAACACAGATAGATAATCACTCTAGCTGCAAGTGAGGAGAGAAAGAATAGTTCTTTCTCAGGTTGCTAAAAATTAAGGGTCTTATTAGTAATCAAGGAAGAGAAAAACAGATATTAGAAGACACATGTAGCCAGGGGTTGCAAGGAAAACAATTAGAAACAGGACACATAATTTATAGTATTATTTATATTGGTCACCCAAGGAGTCAAATATAAAGAAAGCACAGGAAATCTGCCCACAACACTGAAGCCTAGAAAATCCAGCTGAGAGTCTGAATTCCATGGCAATAATCTGCATGAATTCAGCTGAAAACCTAGAACATATGACAATGCCTCCCACAAGTCCGGCTGGAAGTCTAGAGCTCATGACAATGACTCATGTAAGTCTATTCCATGGCTCTGTGCTGGGAAGGCCCAAAGGGCAGTAATGGAAGCTAGAAAGTCTGTGCCAGTAGGCTGAGGGTTCTGCACCGGAGCCAAGAAGCGATGCTCAAAATAAGGACCAAGGCTTCCCTGAAAAGTACCACAGCCATCCTCAGCAGTAACAATATCCTGATCTCCTCCAATGATGGGGACAGCTGAGTTCATATCATTCAGCATGACAAGCTTCTCCTAGAGATTGAACAGCATACATCTTCCCCTCTGGAGCCAAGAAGCAATGCTCAGTGTAAGGGACCAGAGCTCCCCTAAAGTGAATGGCAGCCATTCTAAGTGGCAAGGTCCTGAGCTCCTCCAATGATGACAGCCAAGTTCATGTCAGAGAAGCCAGCATGACAAACTCTACAGGAGAACCAACAGCTCCACACAACAACACTTAGGAGAACACACAATGCTAAGCTCTTTTTCTCTACTTCTCCTTTGTATGCTAGCCACAGTCCTGAGCTAGAGCACCTACACTCAGCACCGCGCTGATTCAATCTAGCTGGTGCCTAAGCTGACCAGCAGTTTTCAATCCACCAAAACACATAACAATTTTTCCCACACTAATCTTCAAATGAAAGAGTCTATAGTTGTCTGAAGGAGAAATGAACTCACATCTCTGCAAAACTTGGTAGGTCCATACAATCCTATAGTAACTAATAACTACAATAATGTAAAAAAGCAATGGAAAACTATTTTGTGTAGTGCACTAAGGATTTCTAGACAAAGGAAATGAATACATAGATCCCCGAATTTTAACAGAGGATAGCACAATTTTAGTATTTTGGTGAAAAACAATGCTCATTTACTTTTCCATTGAAAACATCCATGTGGGCAGTAAATTATCTAAGCACAAAAGAGGCGAAAACATTCCTGACCACTGGGCCCTCCTACTTATGAGGGCAGTGAAAACCAATCAACCTGTTCAAATTTGTGTTTGTGTTTAATTAAGAAACTTAACAGAGAAGAGCAATCAACCTCTCAAATTTGTTTTTGGTTTTTCATTAAGAAAGGTAAGATAGATGGGTTCCAAAGATGGTGAGGGCCGGAGGGTATATTGTACTTTTCCCATACTGAGTTAGACAGAGGCCATCACAATCTATAGGTGTGTGCTAGCTTAGGCACAGCTGGAAGTGGTTCCTACCCTTACCATCTTGCCCCAAACTTATGCCAAAAAACAGCTATATACATGCTTGTTTTGAAGACATCTGTTTGAAAACAAGAAATCAAAGACTCAGCATGGACTGAACACTAGGATTATACGTTTGATGAATACACAGTGACTTAGAAAATGGCTGGAAGACTTAGGAAAAAAAACTATCATTGCCTCAGTGATTCTGATGATGAACAAAAAAGCATGGCTAATTTTTACCACTCATAATTGCAACTTCAATAATAAATTTAATAATAAATACCCTATATTTGTACAGTACTTTAATAAAGAAGACAAAGGCCAAGATCACAGAGCTAGATACATGGTTTTCAGAAAGGGCTCTTACCAGTTTCCTGGCCTAGATCCTGGAGTCTACATTGCAATTTAACGAAGTCAAGAATCACACATAGAACATAGAGGCCTTTTTTTCTAAAGGTGGTAGAGAAAAGTGTGGGAAATGGGCCCCACACCCTCCAGGGTGGGGAATATATATGATTAGAGTTTGCCAGTTAACAAATGAATGAATGAGTGACCAACAAGTAAGCCAGCCCAGAAAACACGTGGCCTCACACCACCCTGTGGGGCCATCTGGCATGCTGGACATGGATTTGGTTGCAAGACTACTGGCCACTGCCCCAGAAAAGCAGACCTCCCACCAACACTCATGTTCCTGAGCGGATTCCAGTTTAACTGCTACCTTTGAAATGAAATCACTAGTTGTTTGGCCAATAGATCAAAGAGAGCTACTTCTACAGCGCAAAGGGGAGGGAAGAGCTAGAGGCCAAGAAAGACCCAAGCAAGAGTGGTTTAGGAAAACCAGCAGAGAGCTTTGGACCACAAGCCTGAGCCTGCATGGGACACAGCTGGCAGTGAGACGCCAGGGACCTAAACCAGCTCACCTTCGAGGAGAGTCAAAGGAGAGTCATAGTAATACAAATTTCAGATAAAACAACATAAAAACGGGCTGGGGTCATTGCTGATCTTCTCGAGTGATAAGGAAGTCAACAGTGAGGGAGAAGAAATCTATTCCCTCTTCTGCATTTTCTACCCCTCAGCATCAAAATAATTGTTCTGTTGCCCTTGAACAAGTGTACTGACTCCAAAACCTACAAATTATGTTTTCTCTAAATAAAGAAGAGTCATCCTCAAGCTGTCAAACATGCATGTAGCAAATAACAATAAATTCACTTAGGGACAGCCCCAACGTACAACTTACTGGGTTACAAAGCTTCTTTTTTTTTTTTTTGAAAAATTTTTTTTTTATTTTTAAAAAGCAAAACAGAAAGCTTCTTAACCATGTGCATCACAACAGACTGATGACACATTTGATTAAAAACTAATCACTTGGCAAAGCAGATGCATATTTGACCATGTAGGAAATAAACAGAAGTCATAAATAGAAGTCACAAAAAGTCATAAAAAGCATGGGTCCCAGCCTTACACACTGCCTCCACCTGCGTGTGCCTCTGTGGGGTGCAGCCCTCAAGAGCAACCTCGCTTCCTACCTTCTGAGTGCCCACCTGGGTGAAGTGGGCGGCCACCAACATAAAATAACCACTTCGACAAGATGAGAAAACTTGATTGCTAGTGCTTTAAAGAAAAGAAAAATCAGGTCCATCCCATACCACTAGTGCTATGGAGACTGAGAAACGCAAGTCTCAGCCTGGCCCGGGCAGCTTAGCAAGGCCCTGTCTCAGCATAGACAGCAGAAAAGGAAATGCAGCTGTTCAATCCCCAGTGCTGGTTTTTTGTTTGTTTGTTTGTTTGTTTTAGGTCAAACTTTACAAAAGGTCTTTAAAAAGATGAGCTGGGAATTTTTTGAATGTGACATCGTTGACAAAACTAGTAAGCCAGATCCCTAGATCACTGGCATCTTTTGTTTCGGTTCTCAGGATCCAAATTTGATACTTTCCCCTTCTTCCGCAGCCGAGGTTTTACTCCTGCACTCCTCTAAGCCTGTCTTCTAAGTGGCTTCACTCCTTTGCTTTCCAACTACGACTGAGGCATGAATTCCATCCCTCCAGTCTATGCGAATTTGCTACTAGTGCTGAGTAAAATTCCTACCAGTCCATCAAAATATCATACATTAAAGGCATGTGGACTGACACAGCCCTTGTCAGACAGCCAAAAGATCTGGTTTGTTGAAAGACACTTCATAAGCACAGTTTGCTTCTCAGATGTTCCCCTAACTCACAGCCCTTCCTAGTTGGCTAAAATTTTAAATTTAAAAGAAAACCCAATCACATTCCTGAGAACTGGTGTTCTCTCACGGTAAGTGTGGGTTTCCATTGTTCATGGGTTTTATCAACTGTAGGCATTACCTTGGCATGAGGGAACAAACTTAACTTTTCTGCTTTAGTGTCCACTTACTCAACCTGGAATAATTCTTCAAAAAAACCCTGGAATAATAATTCTTTAAAAGAAACAGTCAAAACATGAGAGAAACATGCTGCATGGATCTGGGGCAGGAGCCAGATTCTTTTTTTGTAGATATTTCAAGATTGTTTTAGATGCTTACATGATATTTGATTGCCTTAAATATATAACACAAGGGTTGGGTAACTTTTTGGTTACATAGGAGGAAAAAAAAACCTTAATCAAGAGGATTTTCAATGAATCCGTATGGGCAGCCAGTTTGTTTGCACAGATCTTGTACCCAAGACTAAGTAGCTCCACCAGTACAACACAGATTAACCCTAGCCTCCTCCTCCTCTGGTTGTTTCCTTAGGAAGCGGAGACTTTGGCCAACTCTGCAGACTATGCATTGCCTCATTTAACTGGCTATTTTCTAGCTACACACTGACATTCAGAAGTTTTGTTTTCTTCACTGTTTTTAAGCTAAGAAGCCCATTTACTTCTGTAAGAGTTGATAACATGATAACTCCCATTAGCAATGTTTAGTATCTTTAAAAAAAACCTTCGAGCCAGGCGTGGTGGCTCACGCCTGTAATCCCAGCACTCGGGAGGCTGAGGCAGGAGGATCATTGCAAGTTCGAGACCAGCCTGGGCTACAAAGTGAGCTCAAGGCCAGCCTGAATGACATAGTGAGACCCTGTCTCAAAAAAAGAAACAAAACAAAATAAAACAAAACAAAACAAAACAAAACCTTTGAATGGAGCTTCTTTATTATGTGACCCTTCTACCACCAATAGGTTGTGATAAATAAGCTGGCTCTTGGTTCCTAGGTTTACATAAATATGAATGACTACAGTAATGTGTGAACGAGACAGAGATGTAAAAGGTTTTTAAACCAGAGTTTAACAAAAAGGTCCTGTCTGTCAGTGAAATGAAGCTGTTTTGAATTTGTTCCCAATCATTTGGCTCTTTTGCTAGAGCCGTGTTTGCTCGGTGGTGATTAATGCGCAGCGCGCAGCCTTCGCTGCCGAGTGCGCTGGAGAACTGGCAGCTCCAAGCGGCATTCATCACCCTCACGACCGGACAGGGGCCCTGGACTGAAGTTTTCTTTATTTCCTCTATTCCAGGTCATGGGGATACCTAGCTGCCTTTGCCTTTGCCAAAGGCAGCACCGCCAGGGGCCCGTGGCCCCATTGTGGCTTGTTGCACAAGGGAGACCTGAGGGCTGTTTCTCCCGGGGGAGTTTATCTGCCCTGAACATCACCAATCAAATGACTCAGAAGCCTGCCGAGCAGCGTCCTGCAATGCATAAAGAACTGCTTTATGAGTGCAATGCACCACAGACGCAGGCCTTATGCTTGGGGTAGAACAACTGGAAAGTGTGTGGGTGAGAGTTGGTGACCTACAGGCTTCTGCCACAAGGAACCACGTTTGAACCTCATGCCATAAGCTCCCCTCTCCAGCTGCTTCCACAAGAGATGCTCTCCGTGGGCTTCGTGACCCCAGGACTCCACGTGCAAATGAGAGGGTAAAGGTACAATATTGGCTGCTTCTTACAGAAAGAGCCCAACAAATATAGACATGTGACATATCCCTATATGCATCACAGGGGACACAAGTACCTTTACCCCCATGGTGGTTACAGGCTTCATGTGTGCTAAGCCACAGGAAAGCCCTGGCACCATTCTGACATTCTGAGGTTGGGTACAAATCTCAATGGTCACCCTTGCTGATATTTTTATAAGGATCCCAGAGACATTCACCTGATGCTGTTTCTCCCGTTTCCTGTATCAGATTCCAGTAACACTAATGATCTGTCTGCACTGCATTAGGAATCTCCTGTCACCACCACCCCATCCCAGGGGTGCTCACCAACATTTATCTGGCAGCCTTGTGTGGCCAGTGACCATGGCCAATACAAGGGGGGTGGACTGGACCAGAAGAGAAGAGAAGGACTGACTAGTCATTGGCAGATGACCTGCAACTTCTAAGTCAGCAGTCCATTCTCACCAGTCAACCCACACAGTTATTTACTGAGCACACCTGTATACTTGTGAAGCGCTTTGGCCAGCTCGGCTCCACAGCTGCTAGTAGAGAGCCCAGCCCCAAATCAACAGAAATAAAGCAGTGTGCTATGTATTGATATGCAGTATGGAAAAAACATACAAAACCGGGGCAGGGACAAGAGCCTGAAGGTGAGTTTTGCGTGATGGTGGTCAGGGAAGGGATTTCTAGTGAGGAGACAGACAAGCAGACTCTGGATGAGGTAGTAACCTTCACAGGAGCCAAGAAGAACAGCTCAGGCAGACAGAAGCCCATTCGCCCGCAGTCTCTGTCAACAAGCCAGTTCCCCGCGGTGGCCGGGATCACAATGATGGCTACCTTTGCAGCTGCAGCTGTAGTCCAAGATTCCATCAAGGCAGTAAAGCCTCCAGGAAGTTACACTAGAATGTGAGGACAAGCATGACTGCACGGTACCCTACTGGACCTGGATTGTTGGAAAAATTCTCCAAAGAGCAAAGGCCTTCTGCCAGCTGCAGCTGGTCCTGGGAGGAAGCAGGTATCAGTAGTGTGGAACTCAGGGGAGACAATTAACCCACTGAAGGAAGGTGGTGCCTGAATGCTTGCTAAGGGGACCAGGTTTTGTAGCTCTACAAGCTTGGGCAGCTACAAAGAGGTGAACCATTAGAAATAAGGTGGGGAATAAATCCAGGGAGGATTCCTGGAAATCATTCATTCATCCACTCATTCATTCATTCATTCATTCATTCAACAAACCCCATGAGGATCTCAACTGAGTACCCAGCAGTGTCCTTGACAATGATGCTAAAATGGTGACCAAGGCCAATCCCCTCTTCTCTGCAATGAAGTCTGTTTTATGTCACTGACTGACACAGGTTATAAACAAATAAGTAATTAAAACAATTACTGACTTTGGAAAGTGTGGCAGAGGACAGAGGGTGCAGTGATTGAGAATAACCAGAGCCAGGCATGTTTGTGGCTGATGGATGAAAACATCGTATCAGCCGGAGGATTTGTAAAGATCATTTACACAGAGCCAGACAGGTTGTTTAGAGCCTGTGGAAAGCTGGAGCATTTTGCACACTTCTGAGGCTTCTGAAATCCTGAAGCGTTTGGCCACTCACCTTCCAAAGGCCTGGCGAGGGTAATCCGGAGGATGAGGATTTGGATTCACCCAGTATTCCGGTTACTGAAAACTGCCAATGCTTTGTTCTGCATTCTTCTCTTTCATCTTTGACAGATCCCCCTTAAAATCTGATTTCCAGATGTGGAGCTAAACCTGCTCGCCACTCATTGTTTACGTTTTCTAAGTCCTTGAACCCCACAGAAATGGAACTTTGCTCTAATGGAGCATTCTTCATACTTAGTCTTCAGCTGGCTCTTGAAGGCCTCTGGACTTTTCAGAGGTTTTTTGAGGTGCTGGCCCATCAGGGAAGGAGGGGAAGGAAATGGGATTTTAATGGGCAAGATTTAGTTTTCTAGCAATGGCTGAAAGGCCAAAGTAGGCCAAACTGGCTCCTAAAGTAGTTCATGGAATTCTCCATTTGATTCTCCAGGCATCATGGAGAAGGGCTCAAACCTTTCAGGCTTTTGTTTGACTTGGCCAATTTTTTTTTTTTTTTTTTTTTGCTCTTCTTTTGCAGTTATGGTTCTTTCTGCAAACTGGGATAAAGTGCATAATTTTAACTAACATTCCATATCCAGATTGGCAACCTATGGACAGCATTCAGTCTGATGGGCTGTGAAGGGGGCCAAGGTATGCACACTAGGAAATCGCTAGATTTTGAAATAAAATTGAGAATGCTTTGGCACACTGCTCTTAAGAAAAAGCGGGGGCAGGCTGGGTAACTATATCTGAAACGCAAATGTTATTTCTGGTCCAAAATACCTTAAGGTCCACTCCACATAATGCGAGCAATGTGAACACTTCCTCTCCTGCTCCCTTTGCCAAAACGAATCCTTCTTCATCACAAGTGGGGAAATAGCCCAGAAGTGCTGGACAGATCTGGTGGGGGCTTTGGCACTGGACCTGGTTTCAAACAGTACGATGGTTTATCAGCCTCCCCAGCCTCCCCCTTCTTTGCCGTATTCAATAAGCAGAGTACCTGCCAAAACACAGCTAAAAATACCCTCAGCATCTGTAGCCCATCATCCATCTCAGGCTGATCTGGGTGGGTCCCTGACCTTCAGAGCAGGTGGAGAGCCAGAAATTTATTTTTTCCTGGATTGAGTCTGAGGTTGACTGAAAACAGATGTTCCCGGTTGCCGATCCGATGCGTATAATGGAAACACTATGGTTCACTGTTTGGGGAACCGGGCATATCCAGGCTGAACCAAAAGGGGAGCCGGGGCTGAAGGAGTTAAATCAAGCCACCTTTTTTCCAAGGGCTGAAAACCTGGCAGTGCCTCTTGCAGGGGAAATCGGAAAGGGAGCTGTCACTTCGCATTTTCAGGTTTGTAGAAAAGCCTTTTTTTAAAATGTAAACATTCATTAAACTAATTTGAAGTTGTCATTACTCTCCACCCCTGCTGTTTTATATCAGATTATTCCTAAGTGCTTGGTGAAGAATCCCATAAAGCCACACTCGATTCCTCTGCAGGGGATAATCGCATAGTTTGCACTGTGATTTACACCGTGTGGCACCGGGGAAGTGTCCTCAACTTTGAAAGGCCTTGGCTCCCTGGCAAACAGTCCCTGCTTTCCCCACAGAAATAAAATTCCAATAGTCCCTCACGACAATTATGAGGTCCCCATTACTTTTTCTCCATCCAACTGATGATAATTAACAGCAGTTCATAGCACACACCAGAAGGTACTGGGCATTTTATTAATAAATAGAGAACCAAGAAAACGATGCATTCCATTACGGTTTAAACCGTGAGATGATGCTTACACTCCTTGCTCCAGTGCTCTCTCCCCACCCTTCCTCACCTTGAATTTGGGGTGGCCCGCTATTCCATGTTCTGAAACCAAACGGGCCTGGCAAGTTCATTCCCTTTGCACTTTCGAGCTGTGGTGCCAGCTGTAAAGGCATCATTGTCCCTTGAAGAATATGATTACAAGGTGCAGGGGGAGGGGGTGCCTGAAAAGAATTCAGACACTAGAGGCAGAGAATAGTCAGCATCTCAACTCTAGCTTTGTGAATAGAACAGTGACCCTTGGGTACTGTACATTGTGAGCATGCTACAGAGTAACATGTGAGCATGTCTGAACTTGACATGAGGTGCAGAATGTACCCAAAGGGTCAGGACAGGGCCTGCCAGGGAGGCATATTAGCTATGATTGATATAGCTATTAATATGCTCAAAACATACTAAGAAGCACTGAGCAAAATTAGGACAGGGCAGATTGTTTTCAATGCATTTATAATGCCCACCTTCTGTTTTGTTCCTACTGTTGGGCACTACTGGCTCCCAGGAATCAGCATTGCTATGAATTTTTAAAATTTAAACTTTCACCATATTTCATGATCACACCTCATATACCAGCACACTCCTCTGCTGTGCTCCCTGCAGACATGGCAAAAAAAATCACAGGACCAGATCCTTTGGGATGCAGACAAGATCCCACAGTCTTTCTTAACACTTGGGGGAGCAAGGCAGGTTGGAGTTTGATATGCACCCCCACCCAATCTAGTCATCACTTCTCCTTTAACCTCAAATGAAGAGAGGTTCTGAGTTCTTCAGTGACTCAGTGTACCTCACTGGCAACCGTGGGGCATGTCCCCAGACAGGCTGTTCAAGGAAAGGTATGTAAGTGTGAGTTCCAGTGGTGAGCTTTTGCCATTTATTACCTATGGGACTTTGGCATATTCATTAACCTCTCTGTGCTTGTTTTATCATCAGTAAAACAACCCTGACTTCCTAGTGTTTAGGGTGGATGGAAGTTCTTAGAAGAGTCACTTGGGACACTAACCTTTGATCACCCATTGTTGGTTATAACTCCGGGCTCTCACAGCACAGCACGCACTTATCTCTGTGAAGAATGCAGAATCCTGAACAACAGAGAATGGACAAATGCTGTCCTCCGCCTGGACCTGGCATCAATGCTTGAATTAAACAAAATGTGACTGGAGCTCAATTTGTCACAAGACTAGGAAATACTCCTCAGGTGCCTAGTTATTTCTGAAGGGCTAAGAAACATTTAGCTGTAGTCTTTTTGGTTTGCCAAGTGCTGAGATAAAAGACAGGAATCCTGCTATTAATTAGTAGTCGGGGCTGGTCAACTGTAATGGGATTCCACTAAGCCCAAGCTGAAAAAATCCAGGTACACTGGCCAGAAGCAGAGGTTTCCATCCAGCCCCCATTTGTTGGCCTTGGCCTGAGACGCTCGGGGTATTCATGTCCTGTATCATCATGCAAGGTTTCACAGTTCTCACTGACCCACAGTCAGTGGCCAAAGCCTCACCAGAGAGGGGAATGTGTCGCAAAACCCATGCTATGTGCTTACCCTGCAGCCAGTGGGGTTCAACTGCAGCATTCTGCATTTTTCCAAAACTGGTTTTGGGACTCACTGCAGATAGGATTTCACCAAACCAAAGGAAATGGACTAGCAGAAAAATCAGCCTTACTGTGCTTTTATTCCCAGGACAGGTGGGATGAGGTAGCTGACGCAGCCACAGTAATGGGTTTGCTGTGCGTCTGATTTGTATCTAGAAATATATTCAGTTTGAGAGTTTTTGGTCACAGTTATTTTTTCAGCTTTGTATAAAATATAACATAAAATCAACTAAAATGGAACCTGTTCACTAAGAAATTTCCAAGGACAAATTTTAAATGAATGAGTTCAGAGGGTACCAAAAGTAGCATTTCTGGGAAGAAAAACAGAAACTAAACATGATAAATTACAAAAGTTGCTAATAAAACTCTGTGTGTATATCAGTCTCAAACACTTTTAAGAACAATGAAGTTAACACTGCCTTTAATAAGTGTGGTAGGATTATTAAGAGATCACTGTGCTAGAATGATTCAAGGTTACTCTTCTCTCCAGGTCTCCACATCTTCTCTGATAAAAAGATCAGGATGTAAGAGCAAATTCTCACCCACCACTAAGTTTCTACTCCATGTGCTGCAGGTGTCAAGCTCTCCTCCTTCTTCCTTGCAGTAAAGGTGTTTGCAAACAGGTAGTTGACAATGTAGTTAATGTATTTACTTAAGCAATTACACACTAAATTAAGGACTTCAGCATGAGAGTGTCTTTTACGCTGTATTTTATGGTTAAACAGTGCATTTCAGGATGACAACAAACTGTAACAGCATATTCATGTAATTTTAGGATGAAATCAATTTCTTGCAAACACAATTATTGTTACATAATTCTCCCACCTGTTTATGACTCCATGTGAATTAAATTAAAATGTAATTTCACATTAATTTAAAATGTCACTTTCTAAAGGAGACATTTCCTATAAAGCTTAACACTGATAACGATTTTCAGAAATCAGAGCTTTATTGATAGGAAGCCATAAATCTGTTCAATAGTCATTGTTTTACTTTCAACTCAGTTTTGAGGTACTATATGCCACTCTCAATTTCTGGAGTTTCTTGATTTCAACATGTCCAAGGTATGGGGAGATGAATGAGCCCCTCTTTGGTTGCTCTGTGAATAAGATTGCCAAAGCTAATAAATAAGAATATGGGATTCCAGGTCAAATTCTCAACTTTCAGACACACAACATTTTTCTTAGTATAAAATAGAATGGAATAAGCAGTTAACATAAGTATTTCCCAAACATTGCCAGTGAACTCACAGATACTGGTGGGCAAACCCAGAGATGGACATTTAGCTCCGCCAAAATAAGATCTAGCTGATTAATTACATAAATCTTATTCCCAAGGAAAAATTTTTTTTGGCTTCCAGGCACCAGGCCAATTTCATAAAGATCAAGTTATTTTCAGTCGCCACAGAGATGTGAAATTCTTTTAAATTCCATGTATCAGAGTTAATTTCCTGATCTCTCTTCCTTTCCCTTCCCCTTCCTTCCTTCCACTATATTCATCATTCGATTTCAGTGATCAATAAAAAAATCATGATAATCATGTCATTCACAAAGGTCTTCATTTATGCAGTGTTTACTACATGCCAAACATGGTAGTAAAGATAACCAGTTTTATGATCACAGCAACACTAGAAGCTAGTATTTATTACTCTTCCATTTTTTTTGGAGAAGGTATATAAATATGGCAGTGTTCATATGGGCCTGACTCTGGTCTAGGTATTTATCCTGAAAATGCATGAGGTGAAGAAGGAAGAATAAGTACCTTACTCAAAGTACATTTCTTACCTTGGCTAAGCTCACAGATAAGTATACAAAGGAAAGACATTTTCAGAAATTATGATTATGAAGAGTAGTCTAGGCCTACGGATGAAGTAGCTGTATTTTTAATAATATGGAGCTGCATTATGGACATGGAAAGAATTCAGATACTACAACAGGTGAGGAAACCAGGCTTAGTGCAACTTGGCAAGATGGTGGAGCTGGGATGGACAAAGCTGGGGTTCAAGGTCAGGTCCTGCGGATTCAGTCCCTGTCTGACACCCTGCGCAGCCTGAACTCCCTGAGAATGTAAATCACATGCTATCCTGCCATACCTCAGTGGGATGGATCCTCCAGTTCCTGGGTAGCAGAAACTTAGGGAAAAAAATCCAAATTCTTTTTTGAGGTTCAAGGCACTTTTTATTAGTGCTCCCAAGAAGTCACCTGCTTTCTGAAGGCAATGAAGGAGTTAAAGTAGATGGAATCTCCAAATTCAGTTCACCTCAGGTGCAGCAATGATAATAATGGTGTTTATAGAAAATCTTTGATGAGAAAGGCTGGAGAATTGAATCTATCACACTAAACTAATGCTTAGCAAAAGCAGTTGGTAAAAAAAAAATGCTATGGCCAGTGAATTATAGTGGTCTTCTTTCCTCTTTGATAATTTGGGGCAATTGTACCCTAATGCTAGTCCATTGATTTCCACTCCAATTCGTGCCCCATGCTGGGGAGGCTGGCTGGCAGACATATAGGTTTGCCACTGGAAGACTGGTGATGTGCTCTGAAAGAGGTCCAAGTGATTCTTGCCTCAACCATTAAAAGCAGAACTGTAAGGCTGCCTCGTACTACCGCCGAAGGACTCTCCATGCGTTACAGCACCTGCCTAATGCTCCCCAAGCAGTCATCAAAGATTAGTGGGGTAAGCTCTTCCATTAACCTCAAGACTACAAAATGACTTCTGGTATTTTCTAAAACTCCTTCGTATTTTTCCTTCATATGGATAATGGTCAATGGTGATACTGACAACAGGGTTTCCAAAAGCGATAGGTAATCGATATTTGGCTACACAAACACATTAGTATACCCTTCTTAATTGTAGCAACGCATTTTGTAGGTTGGAAGTGCTCTGCTTACCCAAAAGCTGTTTTAGTTTTGAATTATTTGTATAGCAATTTGGAAAAAGAAGAGTTATTTCTCCTGGAAAGAAAATCAAATTCAATTTTCCCATGATTTCAAGATAATATGAATGTAGCAATACAGATTTGTTGAATCAAAGTGGCTGGGACAGAGATGAATCTCAAGACACAGAGACATGACAGCATTTAGAGACATCTTTGGTTGTACTGCCTGGGAAGAGGAGTGCTCCAGGCAACGTAGAGTTCAAGGATGCAGCTGAACCCTGTGTTGACACAGGACAGCCCTCATTACAAACAAAGATCCAGCTTCATATTTTGGTAATGCCAATGTGGAAAAACCTGAACTTAAAGTCAACTGTGCAACAATATAACACTTTTGTTCCATGTAACTCTCTGCCCCAGATGAAATTTACCTACTCTTAAATCATGGTTCAGGATACTATTCTCTGGATGGAACCAAAGTGGGCTCTCTGTCCTTCAAATGTGATTCAATAAATGTACCAGTATTTGGGAAAATTCTCTCCTCCATGGGGTTTCTAGGTCCCAAGTTTGAGAGTTTGGGGAAAAGATCCAGTGGGAAGAAATCTTGCTTCTTGGGAGGCACTGCATTTTTCAGCACTAGAAGAATAGAAAAAAGAAAAGTTTGGTAAAAAAAAAAAATTAGTCTGTGCTGATAAGTGCTTTTCTAAGAAGAAAATTTAATGGGGGTGGTGAGATTTTTACAAGCTGATCTGTGTTAAGCTATGCTATTAAAATTAGTAATTCTACCAATTAAAGCCTTCTGTTTTGTGAAAAATACCTGCTAAACAGAAGATTAGGCAACAGATCACAGAACAGAAGAGTTACTACTGAAATGGAGCTCAAATATTTATGAGAAATTTACCTCTGGGAGGCTTCCTTCTTATTCCTGGGTCCAAAGGGAAATCCATAAACTATAAAGAGCAAAGAAATTATAAAATGCACTAGTAAGTGCAAGACTTAGAAATAATTTTAATTGTTAAAATAGAAGACACACATTCTGGAAGGCTGAGATAGGAGAATCATTTTAGTGATTTTGTGAGACCCTGTGTCAAAATTAAAAAAAAAAAAATTGAAGATGTAGCTCAGTACAAAAGCCTGACTTCAGTCTCCAGTTCAGCAGGAGACAGAGAGAAAAAGAAGAGAGAGTGAAAGAGAGAGACAGGCAGACACAGAGAGACATAGAGAGACAGAGATAGAGATATAAAGGCCAAAGTAGTCTCCAGCATCCCCAAGTAAAAGACAGTTGAATCACTCTGAGTTTTAGGAAAGGAGTGCATATACTTGGGGGTACCATATAATAATAATAATAATAATAATAATAATAATAATAATGTCTAGCAGCCATAGAGAAAAGTTAAATTCACTGTTCATAACTGCTTTCCCTGGAATGTGTTTGCTTTGGTTATTTAATCTGTTATGAGAAATAATCCAAAACATCATGTCTTTAAAGAGCAGTAATTGACTACTTGGTTTGCGCATCTGAAGTTTGGACAGGATCTTTGGATGGCAGCAGAGAGTGACTTATCTCTAACCCTCAAGATGTGGAGCCTCGCTTGGCTTACTCTTCATGAGAGAAGTCCAGCCAGCCACCTCTTCCATAAGCTGCTGCACATGGCTGCTTGCATTTCCTTCAACATGGCAGCCTCAGGGCAGTGGGTTTTACATGGTGGTTCAGAACTCCAAGAACAAGTAATCCAAGATATCTGGAAAGAAGCTTAAAGGCTTCTTGAAACATGTCTTTGGAATTCCTGGAGCACTATTTGGGCAATCTTCTATGGGTCAGTCAAATCCCTGAGTGTAGTCCTAATCCAAGAGAGGATGACTTCAACTCAACTCCTCAATGGGAGGCATAATAAAGAATTTGCATTCATTTTTCATCTATCACAATGTTCACTCAGCTCAAGTACAGTGTTGGGCAGGAAGGTTTGCTGAATACATGGCATAGACCAAAATGGCAGAAATGGCCAGTGTCCTGGTAATCTTTGTTATCATTTGCTTTATTCCATTAATGGTACAATCTGAGAAGAATTTTGTTTCCTCCTCTGTTCATTTTGTCTCATACTGATTATTCTGCTTCATATTCACTGGCTAATGTCAAACATATATGCTGTTTTAAGTCTTGTAAAACATGCAAGTCCTATGGGAAATCAATTTTCAGGTATTTCACTAGACTAATAACTTCAGTGGAAACATCTTACACATAAACTCAAAATATATAAAATCTCACTTGATATCTGTTACAATTGTTTCTAGTTCTTGAATTTTCTGCTGCATTCCACAACCTAATTCCTTTGGTTAATTTTCTATCACCTTTAAAAAATCTATAATTAGTTTTAGAAAATAATATACTCTGCTTATCGAAACTGAAATTCCAGCAAGTACCTTTTGGAAAGGCTTTTCCATACTGTCATGATTAAATGGAAATAGTCCAGAAAGGATTCTCCCCCTTTGTCAGGGTGTAGTTGTATAATTTCTGCAGAAGCCTGAGATTCCTGAGATGTCAAGTAAGGAAGATTAGGAACTGGGGTAGCCAGGGGATATGTTTTTCAGCCCTAACTAAAACAATAATGATTTCAGTAGCTATCATATAGACTCTTGGTGAATCCTTTTATTATCTCTAAAGATTTCCCCTTTGCAGCATGCTTTTGTGGGTAAAGAGTTATATATTGGTACATCAGCTCATAATTATGTCAGCCTAACCACAGCCAACCCTGACAGCCTAAAACATTAAAGATTTTATACAGCTAGTGTCGAATACAGCTTCTTTTATTGGCTCAGAGAGCAGGTATCAATTATAATGAGGTAATAAAATTTGCAAGCACTGTTCATGTCCTGCTCTGGTTTTTCCCCCCTCTCCTTGAGATACTAACAGCAGAAGAAGGAGGAAAACCTCTAAGTTCTACCTTATCACAGACTTCCAAAGCTCTTACTTTGTATGGCAGGGGTATCATAAAACTGTTTGTTTCTGCATGGCAAAGACTTCCTACCTAAATAGAAGCTGCAAATTTCTGAAACACACCTTGAAAGTCAGATCACTGAGGCTCTGGATTAATGGTGCGCATTTGCATAACTATAAATTTAAGGCAGAGCTTCCCAAGCCTGCATGCTATCCTCTAAATTGCACTTGCTGATGAGATGCAAAATCCTCTAAAAGGGTTCCCCAACCTAAACCAATTTGTAAGGTTGTTTTGTTATTTAAAACATTAAAGAAATTAAAGTGATCGGAATATAATTAGATTAATATTCATATCTTCCAAGTTGCTTTAATTCTAATATTAAAAAGATTAAATATCCACTCAGAGGATTAAGCAAAAAGTCAAGCAGTAGCAACACATTTACATTACCTTACTGTGCAAATTACAAACCTAATTAATCTAAAGTTTCCTACAAATTGAATTGGATATTCATTCACAGTCTAACACAACTTTAGGCACTTAAAATTCCCTCCGATACTGTTTCCTTATGTGTGCTGTGAGAGGTAGGGCTATGCTGCTGTGATGTACGAATCACATTAGAATGGCTTCATTTGGGTTCTAATTGGTGGAAATTAAATCTCAACATAAATTTATGTAGAGAAAAAACTAAAGACTTTGTAATTATCTATGTGTGCAATAATAAAACAACCCTTGCCCTCCCAACTAGTTTTTACAGATAAAACAGAAAAACCAATCTAGATGTTTCCTCCTAAAAGCATTGAGGTGTTTTTGTTTTTGTTTTTTATTCTGCACAGAACATGATCACAATAGTTCCACCTTTTTTTTATAGGTCCATAATAGGTGGCTTTGCTCTGAAACTGTCTCCCCATCTTTCTCTGCCACTTCCCTTTCCCATCAGATACATAAACACTCCCAGTGTCTCCCCAGATCAGTTAGATCAGTTGTATAGATTTCAGGCTAATTCCAGATATATCAATAATTTTCTTCTTGTCATCCAGTTCTTGTGCAATTGGATGGCAGTTATAATGTTTCAGCTTTCCTATAATACCTATACCTACAATATTTGATTATTCCTGGCATGGTGCTGTTTTTCCTGGGTTAATGAAATGGATGGGTTGACTTAGAATATGCTGCAATCTTCCAGCTTACTCTCTTTCCAGGCACATGGGCAGAGTTCCTTTCCTCAGATGAAGTGTAGTTCTCCAATTCCCTCTGGCCTATACTATGAGAGTGGAAATATTACTGGTTTCTTCCAAGGAGATACTTCAAGGGCCAATACATACGTTGCCAGGTTCTTTTTCCTCTGTGATGGAAACCTTTAACAATGCAGAAAGCTATTTGCACATAGATCTAAGTCCTGGCATATAAATGACACACAATGGACATAAAACATGAGTAAGAAACAAGACTTTGTGGTTTTTAAGTCTCTGAGATGTGAGGTATTATTTGTTACGTCAGCAATTGGTGGAGATATGATTTCCACCCATTAGAACCAAAATGAAATCATTCTAATGGGGTTCTTGGCTCTACATCTTGAAGCACATGTAAGGAATCAATATTGGAGTGAGGTATGATTTTCTTCCCTATTTACAAAAAGGTGAAAGAAAACCTACAGCTGAGCCTCAATTTTGTCGTCTGTAGGATGAGAGTATTATAGTACCTTTTTATAGCTACTTGGAGACTTGAGATAGTATGCGTTCAGTACCTAGTCCATGAATACTACCTGTCATTATGATTATTCCCTTATGCAGAAGTCAAGTTTAGTGTAAATTATTCAGTCACTGAAATGAGAGGATGCCATTTACAGAGTCTGATGCAGAAATTACCTACAATTTCACTAACCCTGTCTCCTGCCTTCTCCCTGAAGATAGAAAACTACATTTCCCAGACTTCCTTGGAGTAAGGCATAATCATGTGACTGAGCTGCAGCCAATGAAATATGAGCATTGGCGATGTGTGCCCCTTCAAACCCAGGCCAATTTAGCTCACAAATATTACTTCATTGAAGAACATGGCAACTTCAGAAGGTGTTTACTGATCATGGTGAAGCCAGAGAATGTAAGGAGCCTGGGCCTCTGAATCAGCACTTGGGGGAGAGTGTATTGCTTATCAGAGTACTTATTTTGTATTTTATATTAATGAAAAGCAAACTTTTATTGTACGTAAGACATTGCACTCTTAGGTTTTACATTTTCACTTGCACAATACACAAATAATTCATGAATCAATTCCAAAGAGGAGTCTTCCTTTCCCATAGTAAGCCAACACTTAGTTTTCTAAAGACAAATTTTTTCTTCTAACAGGATCAAACTTCAAGTCACACACAGGCTAATGGATGCATATGAAAATCCTAATGACCAGGGGTGGAGTTCACATTCTTTTATTTTATTGGGATAGCAACAAATATAATGGCTATATATTCCTTGGGAATAATCTTGCTATTTAGCACTGATAGTTAAAAAGGTTGTGATGTGTGATTCAGGTGACTACCCTAAGATCATGAGGCATACTCAAGGCTGCTAATCTGGGCAGTAATTTCTCATTGCTTCTTGACTACCTCACATTTTATGGGGTTTATATTGATGAATGGAGATGATATCTGTCACCTCACCTAGGAAAGCCCAGTTCCAAAAGTCTAACAATGCATCTCATCCTTCCCAAAAGCAGCACGAGAGAACTAGCCTTTGGGCTCCCACCAGGTTCACCCTGCCCTGTTCCCCAAACTGCTCTCTTACCACCTCCCCCACTACCTTCTGCTCCACACATTTTGTCAGATTAATAGTTTTCCAATATCAGTGCAAATCACATCACTTGTGTTTTGAAGGTGCTTCCACTTCAAATACAGCAGAAAGTTTTGCCATGGACTCCTTTCTTCTGCCTCTCTGGATCCAGGCCCTTGCTGTGGGCCATTGCCATGTCCTCCCCTTCTAGGCCTCATGACTTATTTTGGGCAGTAGGATATGGTAGAAAATAGGATGTTTGACCTTAAGAGTCTTCATGTGTTTCCACTTGCTGTCTCGTGCTTTTCCTGTTGCCACAAGAAATTCACTCCTAGTCCAGCCCTGCTGTTCCAAGAGGATGAGAGATACATGGGGAAGAGTCAGCCCAGCTAAAGAGCTTTATTCAAAGCCAGGCTAGGACAGGGCCTCAGGTGATGCAAACAAAGAAGCATGAGCAAAGCATAGAGCCACAGACTCAGGAGAAAGCCTGGCCCAGCCCGGCCCAGCTCTGCTGCTGAGCCCCAGATAGGAAACATGAGCAGGCTAGTGAGTGGCGCACAGCTCTGCTGGTACCCAGCACTTGCTTGTTACACAGCAGTAGCAGTCACCTCATTGGCCTTTGCTGTTTCCTAAGCTCGTGGTCTGTTTAATCTCCTTTTATTCCAAAGCTCCTCCTATGTGCACTGGCCTCTTTCCATTACATCGGCTCTTTCTGTTCTGAACTTGACATGCTGTTTTCTTGTCCTGGAGACTTGTTACATATACGTTCCCCATAACGGCACACTTTTACCACTCCGTCCTCTTCCCATGGCTGCCTCTGGTTCGTGATTCATGTCTCAAGTCAGATGCAATGTAAGAGGAGTCTCCTTTGTTATGCCATTTCACCTGGACCTCCCTGGTTCCTCTTGTTGGAGTTTCCTGGGTATGCAAGTGAGTCATATTAGGCACATATCAAGACTTTTTATTCCCCTGGAAATCTGGACTCTCTAGGTGCCAGTCTTGTGCAGCCTCATCAGGTAGCAAATTGTACTGAAATAAAATTTGATGTGTGAATGAGTTGACAAGTCCTGTTATATCACTGTGCTTTCTTCCCTTTAGTTACTTGACACAATCTTAAATTATCCTTGGGTTTTGAAAAACTAAATTATTTGCATATATTCTGTGCCTAAAGCCACTGCATTAAGGGCAAAACAATGGTCCAGTCCTTGATTTTGTAAATAAAGGTTTATTGGGACACAGTCAGTCATGCCCACCCATTTATGTATTATCCATGGGCTGCTTCTGAGTAGTCTGGACAGAGACTGTAGAGTGCACACAGCCTACCACATTGACACTCTAGCCCTTCACTGAAAAAGTTTATACTTTTCTGTTAAGACTGTTGGGAGGACACTAACCTTTTGGTTGCTTTTGTGCCTCTGGTGCCTAGCCCGCGCCTACCACCTGAAAGGTGCTCACTGCCCATTTTCCCAAGAAGCAGACACACTGCGAGTCCAGTAGATGCCTGTGTGGGGCTCTTATCTCCACATCAAGGCCGGTACCCCTTGGCTTGGGATAAAGGCAGAGATGTGCCAAACTGGAACTCAGCCTGGAGCATCAGGGCAGCTACAATGCTGGTGACCACTGTGTGGCACTTGCCTGTCTCAGCAAGAACACGGTGAGGCTACCTCCAAGGGCAGCTGAAAGAGTGCTTGGTCTGCATCTGCTGCAGGCGAAACAATTTGAAAGTCTGAAGAAGTAAGAAAAACTCAAAGTTTAATTTACTCGAATAAGCAATTGATGCTTTAGAGTATAATTATCAGAAAAAAGGAAGGGGGGAGAGAAAAAAACCACAACACATTGTTTAGCATACGTTATGTTAATGGCAGGTTAGGATGGCCCACTGTGCATAATTTAGTCAAACAATTGATACCAAATTTTAATACATATATATATGATTACTGCTACAGAAACGCAGCACCAAGACAAAACACAGGAGAGCTCATAATAGGCACACGTGAACTCTGAAGCCCTAATTACATCACGGGGGAGGGTAAACAGTTGCTGCTGAACCAAGCAGAAAATGGGGGTAATTTGTAAGCAGGTAGAGTGCCGTCCAGGTGCACAGCATGTGTGTGGGGCTGGGGGCCGGGGCCTCCATCTGGGCTTTGCAGCGATAGGAAGGTTCAGGATCACTTTTCTCAGCTGAAAACACATGCTCCGAGCCCCAGGCAGGTCAGTGCCCTCCTGGCCTGGCTCCTGGTTCAAAAAGACACGCTTCTCCAAGGAAGCTTCTCCATGCGCCATGAAATACAAAGTGACTTCCAGGTCCAGATCTGAGGCTTGTTACCCTGTGTCTTTGCCTGAGAGCCTCCAAGATGTGACTCCTGGAATTTTAGGGAAAAGAGGGAGGCCAACTGACAACCACTCTCCCCACAGGATGGATGTGACCAGGAGTACTGTGAGCCTCAGATCATCTGGAATATAGCTAACCATGAATTCTCTCATCTGCAACGCTGAAGATTGGAGATACCAAGTTAGGTGACTGTTTAGGTACCTTCTGGCTCCTAATATGACTCTGAATCCATGCATTACCATTGCCCCCAGACTGTAAACTTACTGATGGCATGGTCACCCTACGAGCCACTCAGTGAAACCAAACGTCCCTGAGGGCCTGGATCCAGCTGCCTGTGATGCTACTTTCCATCTGTGTCCACAAAACAAAAGAATCAGGGCAATGGCTTAGATAGATATTGGGCTCTGTCTCAGTATTTCTAATTGCTTTCATTTCCTAAATTGTAGAGGGAAGATATGCCTCTGAGAGTCTGTGTTTTCCTGGGTTGAACAGAATCTCCTCAACATGCATGCTCTTTCCAGAACTTCAGATCCTATTCGCAAATATGGCCTTTGAAGGTGTATAATCAATTACGATGAGGTTGCACTGGAGCAAGGTGAGCCCTAGTCCAACAGAACTGCTCTGCATATAAGAAGAGATGCAGAGGAGGCTGTGTAATGATGGAGGCAGAGATTGGAAGGATGTGTCTGTCTATGGCCTAAGGGACACTGCTGGCCACCACAGACTAGGAAGAGGTGAGGAAGGATCCGCCAGTGTTCAGGTGGCCTGACTACCACATGATTGGAAACATCTGGTCTCCAGATCTGTAAGAGAACAGACTTCTGTTTTAAGCCACCCAGATTGTACAACTTTATTACGGCAGCTCTGGAGAGCAGTACCAGGCCAGTTGTGTAATAAAATGGCAGAATTGGGGGCTAAAAAGTCATCATACACTTTTTCTATACCTTTGTTTTAATAGCTCAAGAAGCTGAGATACAAAGATGTCAAATGATTCCATGTGATTAAATCAGAGATCCAGGCTCGGCTACAACTCACGTCTCCAGATCTCCAGTGTCATTAACCTTCACTACCAAGAGGTTTTTTTTGTTTTTGTTTTTGTTTTTTTTTAATGGAGATGCACACCCATGAGCTATGTCACTATTTCATGTACAGACAGCGTGGTAGACAGAATAATCATGTCCCCACTTACCCACCCCCTAATTCTGGGAAACTGATAGGTGAAGGGGGACTTTGAATCCATAGCTAAGTTAAGGATCTTGAGATGGGGAGATTATTCAGAGGGAGGGTCCAAGTCAGAGTAGGTTATGTGATGTTGGGGCAGAGAACAAAAAGAAACTGCTACAACAGAAGCAGAGACTGGGTGACAGGCTCTGCAGTGGCAGGAAGGTGTCATAAGTCAGGCAATGTCAGTGCCCTCTAGGAGCCAGCAGAGGCCAGGGATGAATTCCATTCTAGGACCTGCTCTAGAACCTCCAGCTCTTGGGACACCTTCATGCTAGAACTTCCAACCTCCTTAACTGTCAGGAAATGAATGAGCATTATTTTATGCCACAAAATTTGTGATAATTTGTCACATAGCAGCCAAAGGAACCTGAGAGGGCTTGCAGAGGAAACAGATGCTTTGCATCCTGCATCCCTTGATCTGCTAGGCCTTCAGAAACCTCAGTAGCCTAGGATGACACCACTCAACTGATTATTCAACCAACATATGGATTGATCTTCATCTGGTCTAATACTGGTCTCATCAAATTCATTATCAGAACCACTGTAAGTTTTATAAGCATTGCTTTCCAGGACAATCTAAGAAAAGAATTCAGACTATGGAGATATTCTTTTTAGGTAACTATTTCTGAACTTTATTTTGTGCAGCAAAATACAGCGAGGATGGGACCTTATCAGTCTTGCTCCCTCCCTGACCTCCAGTGCACAGCATGTGTGTGCTTCTCAGTCATAATTATGGACTGAATGAAAGCATGCACCAGTGAACAAAGGCATACATGAGTGTTTGGAAGAGACGCATGGTGGCTGAAGGAAGAAACAGTATGTGGAGATGGCCAGGATGTTTGAGAATGAAATAGTCTCGCAAATTTCTGATGGGAGATCAGTTAAACCAGGGGGTCAAGTTGCTCAGCCTGGAAGTTTCTTTTAAAGAGAAGAGTACTGGGGAGCTGTGAGCCATTTAAGAACCAGAGTACCCTGTAGAACCAGGAAACTGGGAAGTGTGGAGAATAAGGGAAGAGGTAGAAATGGTAGGAGAAGAGCAGAAGGTAATGGCTGTGTGATCCTGGGACAAGGAGACCTGGCTCACGGTGACCTCACAGTCCCCTTGAGAGGGAGCCAGTTCAGATCTACACGGCTGAACTGAGCCGTCAAGGCCAGGACAATACTAGGCTTTATAGCTCTGCCTACTGGGAAGGACTGAGAGAAATACTCATGTTGCCAGCCTAACTGACCTGCATCAAGTATTTCAATGTGGCTCACTAAGCTTTTCCTCCCACTTTGGTTTTTGTCACAACCGTACAGAGTGGCCGACTTCAAGATTTTTTTTTTCTTGTTTTTCTTCCTTTCTGTTTTTTTTCCCCCATGCTGGGCAATGAACTCAGTCAGAGCCTCACACGTCCTGAGGAATCACGCTGCCACTCAGCTACACACTCGGCCGAGGACTGTTGTTTTCCCATTGGTGTAAAACTGAGCACTTGTTTTGTTCCACCCTTGTACAGAAAGTGCCCCCATTGCAAAAAAGACTTTGCCTGAGAGCCAACTAAAGACAGACTCAGGGCTGGGGATTTAGCTCAGTGGCATAAGCACCTGCCTGGCAGGTTCAATCCCCAGCACCAAAAATAAAATAAAATAAAATATAGACTCAAGACTTCAAATAATTTAATGTATCTGGCTCATAACTAGAAAAACATGTCATAAAGGAAAATCAGTGAAAAATAGACTTGCTTTATTATTGCTGTGTCTTTCATTCTCTAAACTGTTTGAGTGAAAAACTAACAATAACAACAAAAAACAGGTTACAAAATGCTTCTAGAAAGCCCTGTTCATTCCCAATGCAGCAACTTCTACTTTTTTACTATTAGCTAACTTATTACATAAAAACTGAGCTCATAAATTAGGTAAGATTTTAGACAGGAGGACCTGTGACCACAAAGACATTGTAGACCCTTTCACACCACACACACACACACACACACACACACACACACACACACACACACACACAAAAGCTACCAGCTCATAAGATCTGAAATCCTGCAAGCCAACTGATGTCATTTTGGCAGCTTGAAATTAACCATGGGAGTCAGGAGTGGGGGCCAACTTCCATCATCCCCGCTACTGAGAGGGGGATATGCTTCAGTGGTACAGCTCTTATGGAGCAGGTGCAAGGCCCTGGGCTCCATCTCCAGCACTCAGAGAAAAAAATCAGTCATGGCTGGGATATTTACAACACAGAAATTGGTGAATGCTACGAATAACAGCTTTTTTTATCCACATGATGACCTGTCCTTAAAACGTCAACAGGACCCTGTGGACCCAGGAGACTGGAGTCACCAAAGGCCTGCTCGGTTCCAATTTTTAATAAGAAAAGGCACACAAAATCTGGAGAGGAGATCCGAAGTGGTGATAAGGTGCAATCAGCAACCTCATGAAAAAAAAATCTCCCATCACCACAGAGAGCCTAATACAGACACCAGTGGGCTTGATTTTCATGCTTTGCAGGAGCAGGGACTTCTATACATTTCTACCTGGATGGGTGGTCAGCATCGCCTTGAGCTTTCTGCTCTTCACCACAACTTCTGAGACTTTCCTGGAGTTTTTTCTGAGTCTCTTTTTCTGATGTCTACTCAAGAGTTCATTGCTCATGGCCTAGCACCGCAGGCCCTGAGAGGTGAGGAGAATTTGCTAGGGACCTTGCTCAGACCTGGATGGTGGAACTGACAGTTTACCCTCAGTCTCTGAGAGGACCTCATCTTTCCACTCAATCTGGTCATGGTGGATGTGGTCCCAAGACATGGCCATTTCCTGACAGCTCCTCAGGGTCTCTGTTCCCAGCTGGGGTCACCCAGTGGCAAGGAACAGGACCTGACAACGTCCAGGTCAGGAGAAGTCTTCTTGAGGACCACTACTGACAAAACACTCATCATTCTCAGCTCTTTATGATATTTCTTTCCGATACTGTCTTAGTTATTTGTCTCATTGCTGAGATAACATACCCAACACCCCTGAGTTAAGTGAGGAAATGTTTTAATTAGCTCACAGTTTGTAGAGGTTTCAGCTCATAGCTGGCTAGCTCCAAGGAAGGGTGGAATAGCAGAGGGGCATTGTGGAGGATAAACAGTCCATGACAAAGCAGGGCAGGCAGAAGGCAGCAAGCAGCAAGCAAGTGACAAGGCCAGGTAGCACTCACACCCAGGGTGGGGCAGCCTTAATTCTAGCATTGCACCATGAATCAGTCTCAGCATCACAGCCTCAATCCCAGCAGCAGACACCCTAGATCCAGCCACATCTGAAAAGCCCCACCTATGACTGTATGAGGCTATGGAGGGACATCTTGACACAGCCATAACAGATACTAAAGACACAAATTAGCAGTGTGGCTAGCTTTCCTTCGGGGCTGTGATGCTTCCACCCATTCCTCAGGGTTGGAGCAGAACTGCTGGTTCTCCTGCATGCCACTCAGACTCCTGGCTCCTTAATAGGACAGCAGCTTATTTCTGCAGTACCTGAGACTCTGACAAAGGGCTTCAGCTCCTGCCAACACCTCCCTCAGGCGCCAGAGAGACAGGAGCACCAATCACTCTGGGCAGTGCTGAACCAATCAACAGATGGGCATGAGTGGATAAATATCACAACTTCCTGCATGTGGATAGAACAACCACGAGGTGTATTTGATCCTACCTCCCTAAGGTCCCAGTGATACCCACAATTGTCACTTTCTCACTTCTGTGTCATCTTTTCCCCTAGTCACCCCATTACTCTTCTCTTGGTGTTTCCTGGGATCCTGTCTTCAGTCAATCATACTCACCCAGATCCTTGCCTTAGGGCTCATTTCTGGGATGAGGTCAGGAAAAACTACTCAAAGTGCCTCACTCTCCATGTGTAAGGCTCTGTAGAGTGCCTACCCCTACCCTGGAGCAATGCCCTGAGTGCCTGTCTCATGCAATGTCATAGAAGGAAATCTTCACCCTCAAAGTGATGGTACATGAGATGGGGGCCTGGGCAAGGACCCCTCCCAGACGAAGTTAGTGCCCTTGTGAAAGGGAGTAGAAAAGATCTCTCACCCTCCTTGCCCCACATGAGGGCAAAGTGAGGAGACAGCATTATGAAACAGGAAGCAGGCCCTTCCCAGGCACTGAATCTCCTGGGACCTTGATTTTGGACTTTCCAGCCTTAAGAACTGAGTGATACAAATCTTTGCTGTTTAAAGCTCTCAGTCTGTGATATTGTGTCATAGCAACCTGAGCTGACAACAGCTCACAGAAGAAAAGGGAAAGAGGGGAAGACACTGAGAAAACAGCTATTCTTCCTTGATCATAGATTGAGTCCTAGTGATTCCATGTGCTTCTACTGGGAATCTCACAGTTCAATCCTGGGAAGGAAAGAGAAGTAGAAACGGAGGTGATAAACACACCCGTAATGATAACCAGGGCTGTCTTCCAGTGGGTGATTAACATGTACCAAGCACAGTCCTATGAAACCGGGTCCTCACATCCACCACTGGCAGAGTGAAACTGAAGGTGGGGAGGCGAAGCACTTCTCCACAGCGATGCACTAGTCAGTGGCTGGGCTGAGATGAGGAAGGGAAGGTCCTCCGTCACCAAACCGACCTGCTTACTTTAGTGAATGTCCGACTTAGCATGTGCCTTTACAGTTGGTCTCCACATCCTACTGGGAAACTGAGGAACGGATGGAGAGTTCTCCTGTGTGAGAGAGGGAAATCAGTCACACAGAGTCCTTTCAGGACAGGTTGGTTGCGACTCTGTCCATTCCTGAGAGCATGCTGTCTCCACAAAGCACTTGTGTGAGGCACACTCTGCACAACGGGGCTGGTCTCTGCCAGTGACAATGGGCTCCAGCCTGCTGTCCACCAGGTCACAGGCCCTGTGGCCTTGGGCAGTCTCAGAGGCTGTGTATTTAATTCTGTGCCTTCTGGAAGTCCTTTCTGAAATGAGGTACCCACACCACCTATGTGCCTGATTATCACACCTCCTTTGGGAGAAATGTATTAGTCTCCTCCCATGCTAGATTTTGAGACAAAGTCACATTGTCAGAAACAGAGACGATTTCTCCACAGAGCTTCACATCTTCCAGAACTTGCTGGTGCTACATTTGGATGATTACCCTTTACTGGGCAGGTACTATGTATGCAAACTCGCACCACTGTCTAATTGGTCATCTCAGCAACCACAGGCAATGGGAGTTATGATCATCCCCATCTTACACATGGGAAGACTGAGGTCTTGAGGAGACTAGGCAAATTCACAGGGGTCACAGAGTTGGTGAGTGGCAGCAGTGCCGTTGAAAAAAACCTGTTTATACTCGTTACCTTCACGCCACCCACCTCTTGTTGTTCTCCCAGCATCAGCCCCTCTAGGCTGAGACATCACCTACAGAGCTTCAGTATCTCCAATGTCGGTAGCATTTCTACTCCCTTACAAAGTGTTTGTTGAACACCCAAATTCAACACAAGCTGGAGGCCTAGTTTTGGGTTCCAAAGCTCTGTGCTTAACACGGTGGACATTTGCTGACTGAGTTCTCAGTACAGTTCCCTCGTGCTGCTGATAACATCCCAGACTCCACAGGGAGCTGTTCTTGGAGTGACTCTCAGGCCATGGGTTAGGGGGAGGCTGGCACCACACTGCCCATCTGTCTCTCACAGCAAGCATATAACTCAGGCCTTGTCAGTGAGAGTTTCACAGCCCTTGGCCACAGTGACTGGGCCCCAGGAACAAGTGATCAGAATCATCCAAGCAAAAGTGATGAGTAGCAGTCCTTTCCTTTTGCTGAAACTACTGGCAGTGGTGGCTAGAGGTCCTCTGTATGTCCCATGTGAGCCACTCAGAACAAAAAAAAGGACAGAACAAATAATGTTGAGAAATGGAGAAAGTCCTCTGATATCATCTAAGCACCTGGATCCAGCTATGCCTGATGTTAGCACTATCCCAAGAATTGTCAATTTGTGCTCCTATTTTTGAGCTGGTCTCAGTCCAGCACAAAAGACCTTTATCTTGATTTTTAGTTTTTTTCCCAAGGAAAAGCTTTGTATAAAACAAAAATCATTTTATAATTTCTAATTGATGCTATCATGCCATCATTTCTATTTATCTGATAGCTTTAATACATTAACTTCACTGTAAAGTTTCCAAACACCCTCACAGGAAACAAGTTATACATAGATTATTTTCTCATTTTCTTTTAAATGTATTTTGCCACTCAAAGCTACATCTCTCTCATATTCAGACACCAGCTGCCAAAGTCAGCACCTCTCACCTGCCCACGTGTCCAGGAAGCATCTGCCACAGAGGAAATGGCAGTGCCCAGGGATGATGGGAACTCTTTGTGACAGCAGAATTTGTCCCATGACATCACTAAGTAGAAAGACTCCAGAGAACAAGGCTCGGAGTGAATCTTAACAGATGGATAGGAAGAACGAGAACCAAGTGAGTCCAGGGTGGTCTGTTCAATGTGGAATCGTGAAGCACTGTGCAAAAATCCAGGAACACATGGACTGGAAGCTTTAAAACTTATTGTCATTTAATTTGGGTTACAGTTCTGGGTTTCTCCTTGTTTTGCTCTTTGTTACTTTCATGTTTTAACAGTGCATGGGGTAAACATGCATTTGAGAAGTCCACATTAAGAAGAAGAATGAACAGAAAAGAATTCTAGTTATTCTATTCCCTTCCCACAAAGTCTCCCTGAAATAATTCCTGCAGAACCTTCTGCCTGCTGGAACTGTGTGCATATGATTAACTGCACACGAGCCCAACAGCTTGCATGTGTAGTTAATTTACTCCAAATTTCCATGCTGCATTATAACCCTAATGATCACTAATAATAGACAAACCCACATTTTATTGAGTAAGTAATTTGAGACATTATGATTTTTATCATGCGAATAGGATCAGGCTGACCAATTTACACTGGGCAGAGGAAGATAAATAACCAGGGAATCAATCTCTCCAGCAGCAGACTCTGTCTCTTGGCAAAATGATATGCATTGATTAGGAAAGAAAGCAGCTCCAGGCCCTTGCTAGGCAATAAAGTCAATGGACTTCCATGTTCTGAGCCAAAAGGTGAGGCAGGGAGTGTGTGTCCACCCAGAGACAGGTGAGGAGCTTTGGGTGCTGTACAACCATGCAGGATGCAGGTGGGGGCTCTTGGCCCATCACAGGTACAGAGTGCAATGGCTCCTTTCCAAGAGGTTCTGGAACATTAAATCTGGGGTGCAAGAGGCACACATTTCACATCCATTTTACAGAAAGAACCAGGGTGATTTTTTCACTCTCATCTATGAAAGAATCCACCCAGGTCTTTGCAGAGGGGGAAATGATTGTGGGGCTCCTCTGGGTTATCTGAACTTGCATGAGAAAGTGGAGGGCAACCAGAGCTCTGAAGTCCATTATTTATGACTTCTAGATTTGCCTGAATTTGGTCTGGAAACTAGAGCAAGAGAAGTTGGAATAAAAACCAAGAGAAAAGCATAAAATCTCAAGCCCCCCAATTCAATCGAAGACAACCTGAATGATTTCAGCCCTTGTCATCTGTAATAAAGGGTTCTCTTGTGAGGCTGACTATATGCAATATAGCAAATAAGTGGGATTTCCTTCTACCATCTCTTTGAAGGCAAATATTTTTTATCATTGTTTTACTTTGTTCTGATTAATGGTATTGCTCTATTCAACATTCTATTTTGATAAGTTCCATAATGTTCTGTATTTTCTTTGCTTTTACTATACCTGATTGAAAGAACAACTATTGTGAAGAAAACGAAATATAATATGGTACCTATTGCTGTTATCCTGGTAACCTGCTGTGAAGTTCTGTACCAATTTCACCATGCTGTTTCAGTTGGCTTTGCTCTGTCTTGTTCTATGGTATTTTACTACTTTAAAAATAAATAAATAATAAAAAGTAAATAACAGGGCCAGGGGTTTAGCTCAGCAGCGTAAGTGCCTGCTTGGCAAACATGAGGTTGTGAGTTCGATCCCTGGTACCAAAAAAAAAAAAAAAAAAAAAAAAACCTCCTTTATCAGGGCTGTGGATATAAAATAGCTCAGTGGTAGAACACTTGCCTAGCATGTGCAGGGCCCTGGGCTGTGTCCCCAGTACCACAACAACTAAAACAAAAAAAACAAAAAATAAATAACAACAACAAAACAAATCAGTAAGGAACTGAGCAAGCTGAAACATGACATAACTAAATAGATAATGGACTTAAAAAAAGCAATAGGAGGAAAAGAAAGTGCCCCAGTTTGTCAATAATTTGCCCCCACTGGAAAGCCTTTCCACTTCCAGGGCATAAATACATGTATGTTTAAGTGTGTAGGA
Source organism: Hydrochoerus hydrochaeris (assembly GCA_004027455.1). Taxonomy (NCBI): domain Eukaryota; kingdom Metazoa; phylum Chordata; class Mammalia; order Rodentia; family Hydrochaeridae; genus Hydrochoerus; species Hydrochoerus hydrochaeris. Next base: position 179,881 of record PVLA01001298.1, on the reverse strand, counting down.
TTGATAACCATGTTGCTGAGGTATTATTGGATCATTGAACAGAAGTGTTTGCAGTCTCACTGTTTGAATGTCCACTTTGTGTGCTTTAATTATGTAACTTGAACAACTGTATCTAAGCAGACAATATGTAATTTATCAACTAGTGATTTTTTACTGTATTTTTTTGAAATTATGTATTGCTTTTTCCCTTTTTTCTGTTTTGCTTTTTTTTCCTCTTTAAATAAAATTTTTTTTAAAAAAAGGGTTCTGTCTTTCTGAGTGGGCAGGCTGTGTGTGGTCTTTACTTCTTTGTAATTCTGATGCTCTCAGGGGTGGGATGGTCCCCAGTCTTCCCATGCCTTGATCTTCCCAGATCCCCTCTAACATCTATAGATTTGATGAGCAGGATTCCTGCCCCATCAGCCAGTCTCCAAGGGAGCTCCTGGAGCCCACGGGCTTTGGGCTGACCAGAGCAGGACGTGACGCTGGAGTGGTAGGTGGAACCATTTCCCTGGCCTGGGAAGGTGGTTACTGGAGTGGAAAGTCTTTCCAGGGGGGGCAAATTATTGACAAACAGAGGTGACCAGAAAATGAAGAGGCTCGATGGGGAAACCATGGGCCTTGCCAGGGAGGCAGGCCAGGAATTAGTAGATGTCATACATGAGGGCAAAGAAAGTTTCTACCTTTGCATTGGTTTTAACTTTTATTTAAGCTGAAGACAGTTCATGAGGTCAATATTTATATCATGTTAGACACTGCTGGGAAGTACAATGGACATCATGACACAACAGCAGATGAAATGCATGATGTATGTGAGTGCACATTATCCTCACCATGGTTCTGCTGCACAGAGGGAGATCAGTAAAGGTGAAATGCCCTTGTCTGACCACCTAAAGGTGTCCGAGGACATCATTGTCTCCTAGACCCCCAAGGGTGTGCTCCAGCAAAGTTGTGACCTGCAACCCACAAGAAGCCTTTTCCCTGGGCACGTGTGCGGACAGCACTGGCTAAATTACTTCTGTGTTCAAAAAACAAGTCCCGATACAGCCATGCCCCACCCAAGCTCTCTACCGTGGGGGAAAGCACCCAGAAAGAGATCTAAGAGTCAGAGCTCCACCCCCGACAAGCCTAGAGGACTTCTGTGGTCTCTGTACACTAATGAGCTGAGACTGCTTTACACAGGTTCGGAAGGCTGAAAGGTGCCGCAGAGGATGGGAAATCAAACAACACCAACCCATTTCTCAGTAGCTGGGCATGCAAAAGCGAGGGGGAAATGATGCCAAATATCAGCTATGAAAGGATGAAAGGAAACAACCCAAGGCCAAGGACTGCTCTGAGGTTCCACGAACTTGGCCCTTGTAATACTCATGAGTACTAGCAGCTTTCTAGCCCCCACTTTTCTTACTTAAAAGAAAAGACAGCAAAACAGATAAAAGGGTAGGAATGATACAGAATTACAAAAAAAATTAGGAAGTCATCTCTAGTTGATATAACATATTAAGATAACATATTGTTATCTTAGAAGTAGTTGTTCAAGTTACAAAATCAAAGCATAAAAAATGAGCAGACAATCAAATAATGACAGCACAAACTATTAAGACTATCAAAAATATAGTAGTATGGTTATCCATCTTGCACACTTCAACATACATACATATGCACCTACAAGTTGTTCTTTCCTTTTGAGCACTTTCTTTCCCTTTCATTATTACAATATCTAGCCCCCCTTTTATACCCATCCCACTCCAAGAACTGCACGTGGCTGATGTGCTGCAAACCACCTTCCCAGCAGCCTGTGGGGTGAGTGCTGTCATTTGGCCTTATACACGAGGATTCGGACACACAGGAAGATGAGATTACTTGCCCAAGGCCATGCAATTGGCAGAGGAACAACTACTTTAATGTTGTCTGGAGGGACAGGTGTGGTCGCAAGCATTTACAACACATCATACACGCTTGAGATGACCCCAGAGTGACCAGGGGTGGGGGTGGGGAGCAGTCTATCAGTCCATCAGATGTGGTTTCCTGGAAGCAGAAACTTCTGCCCAGTAGACATGAGTCAGTTGACAACTGGAGGAAAGAGTAATTCAGGCAGAGAGATGAGGGCGGACAGAGGTTCAGAGAAAGGCACAAGTGAAACGGAAGCCAGAGTCATGGGAAGTAGACACGGTATGCTCTGGTTCCAATCAAGCACCACTCCACACCCCTTTGAGCTCTTTCAAGAAAAAAGGAGCAAGGGCCAATGGCCACCACTCAGGACTTTCCAGCACACTGAGTCCAGAAGCCTGTGTTAGGATGGCAAGGTGCTCACCAAGGTCAGCACGGGTTCATAGCTGGGTACAGTTGCAGCCGTGCCAGGGCCACCTTGACTGGGAAGCTGTGTGTCTTCTGGTGCTACTGCCCAGGCTAGGAGGAAGACACTGCTCCTGCACCAGGCCCACCCGCCTAGGGCTTCCTGAGCGATGGAGGGCTCCTTCCTGGCTTCCTCTCAGCTGGTCCTCATGAAAGTCTTCTTCAGGGAGCTGGACCAGCTTCTCTGGTAGGAGATGGATGAGAAAAGGCAAGGGACCAGTGGGTGTGTGGCTTGTCCGCAAAGACAAGGCCATACCTGTACAGGCCGATCAGGGCTCTGCAGTCCCTGAACAGACCCTTAGCATGGTGTCACCTTGGAAAAGAAATTTCCCTGGCACAGTAAAGCAGCCAGGACTTTCGTTTTTTAAAAAACACTTTTTTTATAGCAGATCAAGTTCAGTTTGCCTCTGTTAAACTCATGAATGCCAATGTAGAGGTTAAACACCAAATCATATTAATTATGAGTCATTAATATTTCCCTTTGTGGCAGGCATTAACTTTGAAAAAAAGCACTTGAGAAGTAATGTGATAGAAATATGTGGTCATGAAATGCATATTTGTAAATCTTTGCCCACATCTTCTTTTGCCTTTTTAAAAAATATATTTTTCTGATTGAGGTGTTATCTATATGTTCCAAAAATCTCCAGTTTTTAAAATCATAATTACATCACCCACAGAGTCATGAACAGCTCAGTAATTTCCTCCCAGTCTCTTATTTTCCTGTACATGTCAGGGACATGTTAGTACATACTTTAGTAATCTTCTCCATAATTAGAATAACTTCTTCCTCTGTTTTCCACCAAACACTGCACTGTGAACACTTCTTCCCATGTTTCCATTAGAATGAGTGTCTGCATCTGAAAATGGCCTTTGATGTATTTTATCTTCAGGGGATCATCCAGTAGTTCCATGGTGGAGTAACAACATGCACAAGGGAAACAAATATTTACAAAGGGCCAACGGGGTGCTAGGTGGTCAAAAAAATAAATAACTAAATAAAAGAAAGCGAATCCAAGTGCAGGTGGCCTTGCAGCCTGCCCTGAGGTTCACAGAGGGGACAGACCCTTTTGAACTCTGCGCCGCGCTCTCCCCATCGCTAATCTGAATTTATTGTTGAGGAGAGAAGCCGAGAGAATGCTAAAGAGGCTTCTTCACAAGAGAACTGGCAGATACTGCAGCCTGGTTGCCATCCCACGTTAATTAGCTTTTTCTTGTTCTGTAAGGGAGGAACTGCACCAGAAAGGAAATGTGAGACCTTGCGCTTTTCTGGGATGGGGCGCTGGTCCTCTTCACTGCAGCTGGTGCCTCTCTTGGCACAGCCAGTAGCCAGAGGGCAGGAAGAGTCAAGCTGAATCTACCCCTGGCAGAAAGACCTAGTGACATCGGGGACAAAGATGTCAGTATGACCTTGCAGGGGATAAAACTTGACTGGATCAGAAATGCAAACAAAGCCGACCTCTCCAAAAACAAGTTTCCCTGTCCTGGGACAGCAGGGCCTATTTCATAACCTTTCACTACAAAGTCAGCTTGCAGGGAGCTGGGCGGGGGTGGGGTGGACAATTTATCTCTCCTGTCTCAGCTCCTGGTAGGTGGCAGGGTGGGAACCTTATAAACAGAAATTTGGTCTCTGCCACTCACCAGTATCGTGGCCTTTGCTGGGTGACAACTGCAGAGTCCCAGTTTCCTACACCAACATCCATTCTGAGACCTCTCCATATCTTGCAGCCCAGTTCAGTCCCCAGCACACAGAACCTTCAGGAAAATCCCTCCCACCTTCAGTCAGCTGATAGGAACACACCCTTCCCCTCCCTCTTGGACTTGAGAATCAAAACTGTCCTGGTACTTGCAGGCAGGGTAGGGAAAGGGATGTGAGCAGACAGCAAAGCCAGTGAAAATGTAGTTGGTGATTCTGGGACAAGATTGCCATCATTTTTCTGAGAGCCCTGGCTGTCAATTCCTCTCAAACCTTGGAGAGAAGTCATAAACTCAAGATCATTGGTGATGATCATGGTGGCCTGACTTGAGTTGGAGGAGGATACCTGAATTCTCAACAGGCAGCCTGAGAAGCAGTGACAAAGAAATACGTCTAACACAAGAGCCTTGAGGGACAGGCCACAATATTCATAGTCCATTGGTGTGGCTGAAAGAAGTCCAGGAAATGAATAGAGGAGAAGTGCCTTCAAAATCACTTATCATCCATGTGGAACAACCCCTCCGGCACCTCCAGTGAATCTGATCCTTTCTTCTGTGTCTAACATCTTAGACAAACAATTCAGGGTTAGTTTTGCTAATACAGGATAAAAGCAGAGCCATAATTGTAGACATGAAGCATGCATAACTATTCTTTCTAATCCTCCACCCAATGCAGACATTGCTAATCAATTCCAGCATTCTTTCAGCCAAGGGCAGAGATAGCTTCATGGTTTATTCCCCAAAGCTCCAGAGAGCCACTGCCAGTTTAACGGAAGTGATAGCTCTGTCCTAGCGGGAAAGTTCAAAGGCTATGATCATCTCTTTCCCTCACTAGACTGAAGGTTCCAATAATTCAGGCAAAAAGAGGCCTTACCTCTGGTGTGTCCATCAGCCCTGCTCAGAGAAGGCTGCACCAAAGGAAGGCTGTCAAAAGCCCAGAACAGCATTAATAATGCAGAAACCCCAGACATTTATACGGAGATCAATTGGCAATAATTCTATGGGGCAAGACTGGGACTTAAATTGCAAAGTTGAATGTGAAGGGCATTGTCTGATTAATGCAGGGAGAGGGATGATTTTTGGATTATTCAGCAAGAAGTGACATCTGAGGGGCATGATGTGGAGGTGGTGCGGGCCAAGAGTGGGCCGGAAGGCGTGGTCACCAGAGTGGGGATTACAGGGGCTGTGTTGTTAGGAGACCACCCATCTGCACAGGGAGAAACACAAAGCCAAGGGATGTTACAGAGAGCAAAAGATCCAGCATCTGGAGAAGGATAACTGGGTAGAATGGGAAGAAGAAGCTGCTCAGCACTGTGCTGGGGGAGTCAGCAGGGAGAAGATGAGTCTTCATCCATGCAAGAAGCAAAGGATGCTGGTAGCAACGTACGCGTGGCTGTCCAGGCTCCGGGGACAGGTTCAAGCTGTGACGTCCTGCATCAGACACTTCTTGACCCTCAAACACAAGACATTAAAGGAGCAGCCAGTATACCCTTGGCTCATGAGGAAGTCACAAGCCACCAGCTCTGTCCCCAACCCCACTTTAGCCTGCCTCTCCTGGCCACTTTGTAATGGGCTTGGCCTTTTGTTTCTGATCAATACTCTAGACAGTCTAGAACGCCCATGAATTCCTCCACCACTGAAATCAAAGGGATGAGGGAGGGCATTGGATTTCCTGAAGTGTGACCAGGGCCACTGATTCTAGAAAGGTCAGCTGGAAGGTTTATTGTGACCTTTAGCAGGTGCTGGGAAATTCATGTTAAATGTGAATAAATTGGAACTACTGGTATCAGAAGGATGGGTTCTAGGTATTTCTGTTTTTTAAAGTGTCATTTCTTTCTTTGTCTGGATATTAGTGTAAAACATTTCATGCAGAGAATGTTGGCAAGTTAAAATTATTTGCAATAAAATTACTCCTTGATGGATAATTTTAATAGGAACATGAGTTATTTCCCTCTTGATTCTATACTTATCTTTAGTGCATTTCAATAATCTTGCTAGAAGACCATTTGCAAAATGTAGTTAATGCTGTAGTTCCATTATCTCTTATTTTTAAAACAATAATTTAGAAGACCATATGTAACTTAACAGACTGCTCAGTAGAATGAAAGGTATGTTTAGTGATATAGTGGGTAATTCCTTCCTGTAATATATACCATATTCCAGTAAGCAAGTGCTTTGAGTACTATGCAAGTGTATGCCCTGCTCTGATCAGAAAACTTTTTATGTTGTAGTTCTGGAGGTTGAACCCAGAGCCAGAGACATCCATCTCCCTGAGTTACATCTATAATCCCTTTTAAATTTTTTTAGTCCCTAAGTCACTAAGTTGCCCAGGCTGGGATAGAATGTGTGACCCTCTTAACTTAGCTTCCCAGAGCACTGAGATTACAGGCATGTGACACCATGCTTGGCTCTATTTTTCTTTTTTAAATAATTAAATGACTAAAAACAATTCATAGAACCATTGAAGGTGTTTGATACTGAAAAAGATAAATGTTTTGGAGACACATCCAGGTAATGATCCTTGTTCCACAACAGGGTAGATACCTGGGAATGCAACAGGGGAGGCGGGTCTTGGGGTCAAAGTCAGGGGCAGGAGATCAAAACTGGGCTGTGTGCATATAAGCGAAGAACTTGCTGAAGAGTTCGCAGGACATGTACACAGCCAGGCCGCACACCTTGGAGAAAATGCTGGCTGCATTCTGAGAGTTTGCACACAATTTCATCATGTATGTAACCCTATCAAAACATATAGCATGCCCATATGAAGGTAAGGAAAATTATTGTCATTACTAATAATGATGCTTTTCATTTATACAGAGTGCCTTTCTCTGAGACAGTGAAATATTTTTACACTGGATATGAGGCTTTTTAGGAGAATTAATGCTTAAAATGTACCTTTAGTGTAGTGTGTGGGGATGTTAAAGATGGAATAGGAAAAGAAAGATTAATATAAAGAAGTGTCAAGAGAGCATAATAAGAGGCACTCTGTTCAGCCCTGCCCCTCTATCACCGTCCACGCAGAGCAGCTGTGAGTCATGGGCCATTCTTGCCACCATGTTTGCCCCTTGACCAGGCTGGTCAGAGCCACCCAACTCCCAACTCCCTATGACTTGAACCCAGCCCCAGCTGCACCTGTCTAATGGTAAACAGACAGGCTTCATATGGAAGCTGTGGTATAAAGTGATGAAAATCTGTAAGACAGTTGAAACTCGAAGGCCCCTTGTGGAATGGAAGAAGCCAGTCACACACGGCCATGTGCTGCCTAACTCCGCCTAGGGGACGTCCCCAGGGTGCTCCAACTTAGAGACAGATAGTGGGAAGGTGTCGACCAGGGATGGGGGTAGGGAATGAGGAGTTAGTGCCTCACTGAATGGAATTTCAGTTTTTCAAGATGAAAAACATGGTGGAGATGGACATACAGCAATGTCAATATGCTTGACGTTGCTGTGCTACGCACTTGACAGTGGTGACAGTGTCACAGTGGAGTGGTGGAGGCTAGGGTGGAGGACAGCACAAATACAGGAACTCTTTGGACCTCCCACTCACTTTTACTGTGAACCTAAAACCACTACCTAGTACTGTTCTATAAAACTAGAAGGAAATACATCAACAATTCGATCATTTAAAGAAGGGCTACATGGTAAAAATTCCATTGTGTATATTTTGACACAAGTTTTAAAGGGAAGAAAGGAAGGAGGAAAGAAGGTAGGAAAGAAGGGGGAGAGGAAGAAAAGGAAGGAAGGAGGAGAAAAGAAAGAAGGGAGGGAGAGAGGAAAAAGGAACAGAGAAAGGAAGACAGGGAGGAAGACAAGAAAGGAGGGAGGAAAAGGAAGGGAGAAAGAGGAAGGAAGACAGGGAAGAAGGAGCAAAAAACAGAAGGGAGGAAAAAGAAGGAAGGAGCCAAACAAAAACAAAAACACCAGGAAGGTGTAAATACGGAAGGGGAAGAGAAGGGAAGGGGAGAGAGGTAGGAATAAATGCTGCTCCTGCTTGACACGTTGCATTTACAACTCAAATCCATGGGGTAGTTGAGGCTGATCTCTTTTTTCCCTTGGTCATCAGTGATTAATGTGTTTCAAATTCTTCAAAATCATGTCATCCTGAACCCAAAGCACTTAACAATCCTCCGCTTCAGCCCACCTGATGATGTCCAGTGCCCTCAACCTTGTGGACCAGTACAAGCAGATTGGAAATGAGGGAAGGGGCTTGGGGCAGTAGTGGTGTAGACAGCTAAAAGACACCAGTGTGAGGATGAGAAGCCACAAGGGGCACTGGCCAGCACCAAGCAGTGTCGCCATGGAAGGACTGCCACCTGTCACTCAATATCCCACCGTGGGCCCTGTGGAGACAGCGAACCAGCTGGATTGAGCTCATCGAAGGCCCAATGTCGTGGAGAGCAGGACGAGGCTCCTGTGACCCTGAACCTGTCCTTTGCATTTGCAGACAACGCTAGTGTTCACAGTTTCCCACTGGATTCTTCAGAATCTCAAGAGTTTCCATTTAAATCTAGTTGGCTGGTGTCTGTCTGATAATCACCACCAACATTCAGATGGTAAAAATCACTGGTATGAGCATCACTTAACCAAAGATGTAGAGACCTACATAGGGGACCCTTCCTCTCACGGAAAAGCTGTGCCAGGACAGTGTGCCTATGGCATTCGGAGGAGCCAGGCCTATAGCAAAGAGCTGAAGAGAGTCTCCTCTGAGCTGCTGTAGTACACGGCCCGTGGCTGGATGCCAGGTTCACGCCTCGCACCAGGCTCCTTAGTGGTAGAGTTTGTTCAGGGACCTGAGCCATCACAGCTAATGGCACTGCCATGAATATCACAGGGCAGGCCAGGGGACATTTTGGGGAAAAGAGACATAGACAAAGCTGAGGAGCTGGGGACATCTGAGGGCAGTGTAGAACAATGCACTCACTACCTTGGTCAGATTGCTTTTCAGAAGATCCACAGACACGGGAGGAGAGAAACCCCACTGAAAAAGTAATAAAGTAGTTATTAAAAAACAAAAAGAGCAGCGTCATAAAAGTTATCCTAAGTAATACAAAATCATTACAATGTCCTGGCAGGCATGCATTTTTAAACAATGGCTATAATGACGGAAAATTAGGCTTCATTACTTATTCATAAAGTTCTGGTTAACACTGAGTTCCATTTGTAACAGTTTACTTTTATAAATAGTGTCTTTTGGGCAGATGCTATTTATTGGCCATACAATGTCAGGAACAATTTTCTACTTGGATTATGAGGTACAGTAACTCTTATCCTGGTCCATAACAGTTGCTAACTGGATATTTCATATCCTATATGGATTCATATCCCATCAGCATCCTGAAGATATTGTAAAACACACAGACTAGGCCCTTTTACACCATTAAAAGGCCTATGTGCATTCATACTACCTTTTGCATTTTCTGTTTGATTTAAAGCACTGTTGAAATTTGAAGACAGCAAACAATGTTTGATGAATCTACAAACTTTATACCAAAGGGAGAGTCGAAAGACCAATAAATCCACAGTAGAATTAATAATTGAGATTCCTGGAAGCTCTAGGAGGAAATATTAAATATGCAAAATCTTGTTGAAAAGCATAATTAAGTGCATCAATGCCTCAAGTTCAAAGCACAAGCAATTTCTTGTTAAAGTTAGGAATGGCATTCTTATAGAGGACTATTTTGTCTTATGTTTTTGGGGCTAAAAAAACACAGCAAAGGCAAACAACTGTTTTACCTCATGTCAAAGGTAGATCCTGTTCATTATCCAAGTCCTGCACTTCCCCAAGCATCTAAAATAGTTAACTTCAGTTCTGTTAGAGCTAAGTAAATTCACAGCCCCTCAGGACAAGAAAATCTTGACAACCGCTCTGCTGGACAATGCAGCTTGACTGTACACAGGCCTCTAGGCTGCACACTTTTCTCTCAAGATCGAATGTGCATTTTTTCCAAGCTTGCAGCTGAGGCTATAAGAAACATCCAATTCTCACATGCAAAATCAAAGATGTGGAACTGAGCAAGCCCAGCTGTGTTGGGTGGGCCAAAGTGCTCCCACGTATCTGTACCCCAAGTCCTGGCCTGAGGCCTCCCTTCCCCATCCATCACTTCTGAGACACCATGACTGGACTCTTTGCCCAAAAGCACCATTTAAATTATGTTTTCCAGATAACCAATCCTCTGGCGGGACACCCTCAGATGTAATTTTTATTGTACCTACTTTTCGAGGACATGGTGAGCATATTCCATATCCCAAGATGCAGATACATCAGCATCAATACTAGCTATGCTCTTCTGGCATAATTTTACTATTGGAGGCTATAAATTTACATGGAACATTTCTCTTAGTGCTTTGGAAATCTGTAGTGCTGTCAGTTACCAGTTCTTATGATACTTTTGTGACACGGGGAGGCTTGAAGATTGGAAAACCACTTGACTGTCTCTGTGCAAGCAAACCAAATGTTATTATCCAGATAATGCAAAGAAAATACGTTCCAAATTTATCCTCAGGGGCAAAAGTTTAGAGAAGGATTTTTTTTTCAATTTCTTTTCCATGGGGGCCTATTGGTAATGCCAGAGGAAAAACATAAGAAGCCCACCATTTTAAGCATATTCTGTTAATTTGCTGAAAGAAAATCAGACAAGCATTTATGAGCTAAAAAGGGAGAGAGGGGAGGAGGCAGGAAAGATGAACAAATGATACAGATCTGCAGCCCACGGAGCACACTTTCTCAGTGGCTCTTCAGTATAATAGATCCCTCAAACACCCAGGGGGAGAAGTCAACACTCTGCTCTGTGTCTCTGTGAATAAGGACATCGACTAGACTGGTGAGGGCCACAGTTCTGACATGTTCGGCAAGACAGTCATAGTGTCACCTGGCAACGCCCATTGGGAACTTTCCCCTTGCCATACCCTGTGTCAAGCAATGGAGACACAAAGGAAAATAAAGCAAACCTTTGTTCAAACCGTGAGTGAGATGTTATCGCATCTCACCCCTAACACGCTCAGTGCTTCTTCCCTGTGTTTGAGGGTCTTTAGAAGACACGAGGTAACCGCAAAAACCATTCTGAGAAACGCTGCTCCTTCCCCATCGAAGCCTGAGTCATCACTTGGCCAGGGTGAAGCAGGAGGAGATAGATATCTTCAGGGCGGTATGCATTTTTTTTTTTTTTTGAGGTACTGGGGAATGAACTCAGGGCCCTCATACTGAGCTACATCACCCATGCTTTTTATTTTAATTTTGAGACAGGCTCCCACTAAGTCACTAAATGGCCCAGGCTGGGCTCAAACTTGTGACTTCCCTGTCTCAGTCTCTTGGGGTGCTGGGAATACAGGACTCAGTTCACAGTGGTGTTTCTGGGAAAGCTTGGCTGGCAACTGTAACCAAAATCCATAGGGTTCCCAAGGAAGGTTTTCAGACGCTGATCATGTAGGCCCTTAGTCTCAGTGAGATGCTTATGTGAGAAGCGAAGGCTCCCACCCTGTGCACTCCACTCCAGGATGGGACAGGCAGAGGTCCTGCTGTCGCTTGGTGGCAGGCTGCTCTTACTAGCAGTGGACACGTGCACAGCGGGAGGCCGGAGGCCCAGCAGATGTCAGACAATGGCCTTGCTCCTTGCTGGCCACTGAATGCAAAGACCACAATGAAATCCTGTGGAGGGTGTCATCTGCATAGAAGCCACAGCTGTTCCGGACAGTTCCACCCATCATCTCCACCCTGAGAGCCCTTCTTCTTCCTCTTCTTCTTCCTCCTCCTCCTCCTCTTCCTCCTCTTCTTCTTGTTTTGGTACCGGGATCGAACTCATGACCTCGCTCTTGCCATGCTTATGCTGCTGAGCTAAATCCCCAGCTGAGAGCCTTTCTTTATTCACTCAGTGGTGTCGAGACTACCCTGTGCTAGACACCGTGCCATCTCCTACAGGCAAGACAGTGCACAAAAGCAGGCGCGATCCTTTTTAGATGGAGATGGCCGCAGCAGAAGACAGACAGTGATCACATGAACAGATGCAATTTGAAGTAAAGGACAGGGAGGCTATGGAGCAGAGAAAGCCACTGTGGATAGGAGAGTGTTGGGAAAGGTTTCTGAAGCCAGGCTGTTTGAGCTGAGTTCTGGAAGGTAACTAGTGAATGTGAGGGGGGAAGCATCCCAGACAGGGGATGTGCAAAGGCCCTGTGGCAGGTTAAGAGCTGGCAAAGAGGGGAGGGTTACTGAAACAGATAGACAGGAAGTATAGAGAGGGCTGATGAGGACCTCAGGAAAACTGAGGGTTGAACTGTTAACCTAAAAGAAGTGAAAAAGTTTCGAGAAGACTGAGAGTACATAATATGGTGAGTTTGGCATTTTGAAAAGAGCCAGAGGTTAGATAAAGTGTCAGAGCATTGGGGACCCAACTTTTGGGCTGGCCTGGAATTGCTCTGAATGAAAAATTGTCCATTGTCCATTAATCTGCAATTAATGTATGTAGCACAATAACATTAAATTATCTCACAAAATAAAATAAATTCAAGTCTCATAGCAAAGTAAAACTTCCATGTTGGCTAAGTGACAGTAAATGCCTGATGTGACAGGGACACACATGTGAAGAGAGGTTGAACCCTATATAGAAGGATAAGTGCTGTGCTAATGCCGCCAAATTGCCACACAAATGCAGGTAACACCCATTCCTCCCACGCACTGGTCCACGCACTAGTCCACTGGCGCCCACACGCACGGCCCTCTCAGGAGCGCTGCCCCATTAAGTCACATAAATAACTGCTAAGAAACACTTAACATTTATGATCCTGTGAGGCCGCACTGCTAGCTGTCCCAGGCCACACTGTGCCCACTGGCCACAGGGTGGACAGAGTTGGCTCGGGGGGTTCTCAGAAAGGTGACAGAGAAATTCAGGAAATGAGGATGGGTTTCTGAGCCGATGGTGGCTTGAAGCATCTCTGAGCTCAGGAGGCCAGAAGTCCACAGTAAGTGTCGAAGGGTGGGTCTGTCTGGAGAACTCACCGCCCATCTCTCGCCTGGCCTGGTGGCCTCTCGCCAGCCCAGCACCTATTCACCCACAGATGAACTGCTTCACGCTGGTGTCCCCTTGTCCTCTCTACCTCTGTCTCTTAGAGCAGCACATGGCATTGGATTCAGGCCCCTGGAGGGTAACCCCAAGATGATTTCTTTTGGGAACTTTACTGAATTCCAGCTGCAGAGCCCTCCCCCTCTTTCCCCTACATTCCTGGGTTTCCAATGAATATATCCTGGGGGAAGCTACTGTTCGTCCCATATCAGACACTACTATGTTGGTTCAGACACTACTATGTTGGTTCAGACACTCATGGACGACTCTGCAGAATTCAAGCACTTCTCAAATTCCTCTGACCACAGGGACAATGACATCATCTTTCTGAAGGGAGTCTCACCCAGGAGAATGCAGTTCCCACCCTCCCTGCTCCTCACTGCCCTTGGCAGGAGTAGGCATGGTCCCCCCTCCCCCACTCTGCTGAACCTGCCAGCCACCCCTCAGGCTAAATCCCTGTGGATCAACTCAGTTCCCCACCTTTGCTCCTGCTCTGTGGGCCTCCCCCTGATTCTGCCATCCCAAACCCCGATACCCGACTCCTGTGCTCCAACATGACACTGACCTCCGTTATCTCTAAATAATTATTTCCAGTGGCATCTCCTTCATAAGACACAGGGCTGGAGACAAATCGGGGCACATGACCCTTGAAGGTGAAGGAGCTGCATTGACTAGGGCAATGAGGTCAGCTTCCTGCTCTGTGACAACACGCTGTAGGTGTCTTGTTGTATGGAGGGTCTTCCCATGGGGAAGAGGAATAGTCCTGCAACCAGTCAGCTTTGGGTATGTTCATAAGGTAGTACAGTTGTCACCCTTGCCTAGCTCTGGAGGACACTGCATTGCCTTTGGTACTCTCACCATTCCCTCCTTGCCTCTGCTCCTGAGAACCATACGTCTAACTCTCTGTCTTAATGGCTTTGCCTCCCCTGCCCGTTTTGTAGACATGGACTCGCACAATCAGTGTGCCCCTGGCTTCTCTCGCTTCGCATAATGTTCCCGAGGCTCATCCACCCTAAGCACGAACCAGAACACTGTTCTCTTTCAAGGTCTGCCTCTCTGCCCATGGCCGAGAGCCACTGCCTCTTCAGACTTGCCCTGAGTGTAGCAGATCTGGATGCCATGAGCATTGGGAGGAGCACACCTCGTCTCTACCTGCGCCCTCCTCCGTCATAACTCCAGGGTGCTGCTGAACAAACGACTCCAAGAAATCATGCACATTTCCCCACTTCTCCCAGAGTTTATACCATGAGGACTCTAGAAGCTGATTGAGGCCGATAAAGCATTTGAAATTCAACAGAGAAATGCAATGCATGCATGCAAAAAGAGAACAGTAATTCTTGTATTACCCTGCTCGGGAGACTTCAGCAAGACAGACTGCATTCCCACCCTGCAAACTGAGTGCAGACCTGAACGGGACTGTTGTTGAGGCACTTATTGTGGTGATGGTATGTGTTGGGGACGATTTCTCAATAAACCGACAGCACTGCCCACTTGCCATGTGCACAGCACTGTGCTAAACACGCTATTCTTACACCACTTTATTTAATCCTCCCTCCCAGGTCTGCCACCCTGGGCTCGGTTATCAGAAGCATTTGTCAGATGAGTAAAGTGATGCGCAGAGACGAGAAATGGCTTGCAGAAGCGTCGCTGGCGAGTGCAAAGCAGGCCTCTGTCTCCAGAAGCTGAGCCTACGGTGGCCTTTTGCATCGTCCCTGGCCCGTCTGAGAAAAGCCACTGGCATGTGCTGCCCCAGTTCCTGGCTCGCGGGGAGCCACCACCGTCTCTGCTTTGGCTGCCCTCCCTCTTGGGTTCCAGCCCTTACATCAGTGCTTATTATTTGGCATAAATCAGCCCCCCAATTACATGAATGCCACCGCTGCGAACACTTGTAATTAAAACTGGGACTGACATCCTGGAAGTCTGTTCCCATCCTCATCCCTCTTTGTCCTGCCACGATATTATTGGAAAGAGACGGAACAATCACTGGGAACATATGCCTTTGGAATATAATGGGACTCAGCTCCTCTGAGCAAAGGCGGTAAGAGGGCACAGGGACAAAATTTAAAGGAGACAGTTTTATTTACTCACTACTGGGGCACATCCAGGAAAAGGGAGAAACCAGAGGGCTTGATACTGACTGGGATGTTCATGCCGCAGATTGCTGAGAGGTTCTCTTGCCTCCCACATCTGCCTGGCACAGACATCAGAATGAGGTTTCCCTGCTGTCAGGGCCCAGACACCGGCCACAGGGTCCACCTGGAGCTGATCTGTTCTAAAGCTCTGTCCCTGCCCTGGGACTCTGCCTTCTGGCTTCATTCTCCAGCAAGACTGGACAGCCTGGCGCTTGCTGACTGGTTCCAGGCCAACCCGCGTCTTGCTCTGGTTTTTCCCTCTGGAGGGGTGGGGGATCTCGGCCATCCTCAGCCTCTTTGTCACTGCCTGTCTCTTTCTTAGTCACTTATCAGGGCTGCTCCCTAACAATGGCTATCACTTATCCAGGATTCCTCATGTGCTGCAGTGAGGGCTCCATGGGGTGATGGACCCTCCTGGACCTAATGGTGCAGGTACTAGGGTTCAAATCAGGTGAGCCCAGTTCTAGAGAACCTCCCATCTCCCCTCAAACTGGCAGCTCCTTCGGGTCACCTCTTTATTATTATTGGACAAATACAACCTAGGGTCCTTAACTTGAGGGTCTGCAGGTAGAATTCTAAAGAGAATGCACTCAGATGGCCAAAAGAGGATGTATCTATTTTTCACCAAATTCTAACTGAATTTGAGCATTTCCCTCAATGAGACCATGGACTGCTATAGCATTAGAACCATCTCTGGACTTGTCTCAATAGAAATCATGGATAACTTTCCTGTCACATTAGAGTTGTAGCTCCTACACAAAGATACCATTTGTACCCATTATTTAATGATTAGTAATGGATCCACTCGTGTTAGTTGTTTTCGTGTGTTTTTTTAAAATCCTTTTGGTGCTAGAGTTTGAACCTAGGGCCTCGCATATTATAAACACACACTCTACCACTAAGCTCCAGCCCCAGCTAGATGGGTTACTTAATGGATTAGTAAGCAAGAACAGGCCAAGTGTGGTGGCACACGCTTGTCACCCTAGCTCTGAAGAGGCTGAGCAGGAAGATGAAGGTTCCAGGCCATCCTGGGCCACACAATGTAAGCTCACTGTCCACCTGAACTGCATACTAAGACTGTCTCAAAAACCAAAATCAAACACAAAAAAAGGAAGAGCATTATTTCTTGCCCATAGGTTTTAATGTTTTAGCAACTGCATTTCCATACAGTTGGTATCATTTATGGTCCTGTAGGGTTTTCTTTAATGCACTTAAAAACACTAAATAGTGGAGACCCCTGAATATACTATTTTCCAGAGCAAGGATCACTTCCTCTCATCTTTGCTTCCTGCATCCTTTCACCTAGTGCTTTGTGAAGCTCAGATAGCTCAAGAATGACAAACAAACAAGATGAAGCACCTGAAACGACTCTGGCTGCACACAGTGCTGCAGAATAGCTTTTCCCTTGTCTTCTGCTCACTCATCCCTCCATTCATTCAGCTCACACCTATGTAATAAAGGTCTTGTATGTCCCGCATACCAGGCTAGAATCCAAGATACAAATTTGAGTGGCATAAAAGACCATGTTCTTCCTGCCCGGGAAACATCCTTCTATAGCTCCTGCTCCCTCCCCACCCTGTCTTCTACTGCTGCTGCATAACTTGGGGTGACCTATTTAGTTAGCCACCATTTGGTGTCAAGAATCCCCTTAGCTCTCTGTCAAGCTAAGCTCATTAGCATAGTCCTCCACTTAAAAAATCTATACACAGCAGGTCTCCTGCTTTTTATAGTTTTGTGGTAGAAATTAAGCACAACAAATCTCAAAGTGGCTGCTTATTTTCAGGGAGATTCCAGAGTGATGGACACAAAGAAGAATTTCTTCCAGGTATAGGAAGATGTTTGGTTACGAACACCCTCCCTTATATCTGCAGAGAGATGTGTGTCACTCACATTACTTTATTTGCCATTGTTGATTTATTGTCTTATTTTATAACCTTTCTTGCCTGGAATGTGCATTGTACACCTTCATCTTTCTACTCAGCAGAGGCGAACACTGTTATGCTAACACAAGTGCCGAGATAACAAGTCATATTTGCAGATCACTTTCTTATGCTGCCTCTTCATTCTGTACTTGCATTTTGGAGGCATTTGATCCCCCTAAGTACCATGCGGTAGGTATTGCGGTCACACTCCATTTATAAGATGAGGACACTGAGGCAGAAGGAGGTTAAGCTATTGCCCATTGGCATATGGTCAGCAGATGGCAGATCTCAGATTCACATCCATTGGTTGGATAAGACTCCACACTTGTATCTGCAAAGCCCCATCAAAAGCTGGCTCTCCAAAACTCTCCTATGATTGCCTCAAATGGGAGTTACGAGCCTCTCTTTCCAGCACTTGGCCCTACCTGCTATTTTTTCTCACTAGATTAGGAAGCTCTATTAGGACTTTTCTGCTTTCCTCTTTTTCCTTTACCATTTGACTGCTTCCAAGTTAAGCACCATCCTCAGAGACAGACCTAGCACTTGGTAGGTGCTCATCAGCTGTCCACTGAGTGTCTACCATCATAGTGCCGATGAGGAAACTTATTGGTGTTCAGAGCTAGTGCCACCTGTCAGATGAACTAAGAGTGATTCGCTCCTCTCTTTGGTGGGGTTAGTGGGGAACCATGAGCGTGTGCTCGGTGTGAACGTGACCACCCAATGAATGAGGTGTATTGCCTCCACTGAATAGATGACAACACCAAGCAGCAGAGAACCTACCCAAGTTGCTTGAAATCATCAGCTGATTAGTGGTGGGACTGGGCTTTGAATCTGATGCAGAAATAAAATTCAGGTCTCATATCTTCGCCTTTTAGTCTTTGCACTTGACCTCAAAATGGGAACTAAAGGTCTGAGCTTCATTGAGCCCATCCAACCACACTTGCAGAAAGCGCAGAGTCTCAAGTCTGCCTCACACACCACACACAGACCTGGGTAGCAACTGGCCTTGTTTATGTTTTTGTTTTGTTCCCCAAAATGAACTCCATTGAGTCTTATATCATTTCAACTTTTGATTTGGATACTACTATCCCCCTTATTTACATAATGAATCACCACCCTTGGGTTCATGGGGAATGAAAAACAAAAACAAAAACAAAATCCAAAGCACTGTATTTAGCACATAAGCATTTGATGAAAACAGGAGAGACCAAGTCCTATAGAATCAATCACTTTCTGGTTGATTTCACGTGGAGGAGGCAGCCCGCATTGATTGGCGAACATTATATATTTGAAACAATCTCTTTGGCTTTGAAATGGTGGTGTCTCATAGACACGACCTCAATTCTGACAATTATCTGTTTAATTGGATCAATACAGACAGCCCACTCCCCCAAACCACTGATTCAATTAATCAGACCATTGTCAAATCTCTTCTCCTTTTCGGTCTGTGTAGACAACAGACCAAGTGGCAATTTCTCCCAAGATAGGCACAGAAGTCAATAATCTGCTTTTGGATAAAGTATCTGATCGCTCACAAATTATACAAATCACATTGATTACTGACAAATCATAATGTTTACAGAGCACTATTTGGCGATGGCTCTAGAGCATGACTAGGTATTTAATTAACAACTGTCTGATATAATTTGTACCATTACAATGACCAGAAAATGGTTGCTCGTTGATTTTTATGTATGGCAACGAATGTTCTGCAGCCAGTTTTGCTGACGGCAAAATAAAGGGGAGCAGGTGGTGCCATAGCAGGTAAAAATCAAATTTCATTACCATGTGTGACCAGAAGAGTCCTGAAGGCCAACGCATCTGCCTCCCATAGAATCTGACATTATTTTGCCCTTATGACCAGAAAGCTTAACTGATTTTGTTGCCTTTATTTGTTGTTGTTGCTTTGACTACCAGGAAACTCAAAGGCAAATCTTTAGTTCAAATATGGAACTTTTTTGCATAATGTGGATTGTAAATATTTTACCTGAGAATTATCTTATATTTGCCTTACTGTTTTATTCTGTATAAGACAGTACATAGGCTAAGTGTCAACAAACTACTGCCCACAAACTAAGTCCACCCCACCAGCCTGTTTATTCATGGTTCACTTCTTTTGTACAATCCACGATTTACTATGCAAATAAGTGGGGCCTAAAAATACCCAGATCAAATCTTGATGACAGGAAGATTCAATGTCATATATATGGCAGTTTTACCAAAAAATCAAAATAAGAATATAATTTCATGGCATATGAAATTCAAATCTTAGTGTCCACAAATAAAATTTTATTGGACTACAGCACGATAATGCATTTTGCCCATGGCTCTCTTTGAACTACAGTAGTAGAGTGAATAGTTATGGGGACTTTAACTGCTAACCAGGCCCACACAACTGAAATATGTACAACACTCAGCAGGAGACGCTCCCCTCTCTCCAGTCCTTATAGCCACTGACAAAGAGAATACTGTTACTGTTTTTAAAATATGAAGGGGGCATTTAAGTAAAGAAGTTGAGGAAATTCATGCAGTTGGAAAAGCAGCAGCACTGGAATCCTGTAGCTAAAGCTCCTCTGACTCAAGGTCTTGCTGTTTCCCCTAGCTAGTCCCACGGAGCCAGGCCTCGCGTGCTCTGACTGCTATCTCTCTCCAAGAGCGCTACGGGCCCGAGAGGATGGCAGAGATCCAGGGAATGCAGTCCACACCTGCAAGCTGCAGACGGATGGACGGGAGTGTGCAGTAGCTTCTGATGCCTCCAAGCGTGGGGGACAGAGGTCTAGGAAGATGGGACTGTTTCATGTCATGCTCCGCGTTGGTGTTCTGCTTTTGCCTTTGATCACACAAAGGTGTTCTGTCTTCAGGACACATCTTTCTCCTGTGTGTCATGGGACAATCTCACCCCTTCCTGGGCACAACAACTGATACTCACTAAATAAATGCTCAATGAAACAGCTGATACTCATTATGTACTTGTAAAAAAGAACTGCGTAAATGTATACTGAATAAAAGCAGGAAATAAAAAGGAATGAAAGAGAGATGACCTTGGAATCAAACCAAACTGTATTGGCGCCCACTGGTCCTCCACTCTGGAGAGAGCAATAAGATTTCTGCATCTTGGTTTTCCCATTCCTAGCACCGGCGAGCGGCATCTGCTGAAGGAGCCCTGCGGTGAAGGAAGATGGGAGCACACAGGAACTCGCAGACGCTCAAAGCGCAGGGGTAGGAACTGGGTTGTTTTCTCCAAGTCTGGGGTCCTTCAGGTAAGAGCATCCTCTGGAATTGAAAACTGTGGAAGGATTTACAGCAAGATGCTGGATTTGTTGGAACCAAATGTAGCAACATTTACATTTTCAAACCATGGAAAATTGAGGGATGATGCTGGAAACCATAGACATCTTGAGAAAATTTAAAGGATCCAAAGTGTTTTTCCATTTTGGGACAATAGAAAACAGGAAAACATTAATAATGTGTCCATGGCTGACTGCTGGCAGGACCCTACAGGAAAGTGTATTTGCGGTATAAATCACAAACTGGGCATAGTGTTTCCAGCCCAATGTGTCATCACAACCCCACTCATGATACCCATCTTGAGAAGATTTTGAAAACTCTTCAGATTTGACAAAACCCAGGGCCTGCCTTAAATAGCACTGTCCTTCCCAGTGTGCACACTCCCTCACTCACTGCCAGCTCAAAGACCCATCTCTGGCTAAAGCGAGGAAATTCAGGCAATTGCTCAGCTCCCCAGCGGCTCTAGGAATTGACAGTCTCTAAATTACTGCCCGAGAAGCATATCATATGCCAGCTCACAAAAGGAGGAAAGGAAAAAATCCTTACAGATTGTGGAGCATCCTCTCCTCCTCTCTGGGGAGGAGGTGTTTCTGATGTTCGTGTCACTGGACCCGGAAACCAAATGAAAAATATGTGATTACAAACACCAGGGAGGGAAGCATCACACCAATGAAAAGAAGAATAAAAAGGACCCCAACCTTCCCCGTGCAGGAGGCAATTTGGCTAAAAAAATAAGAAGAAATGAGATAATAAAAATAACAAATGAACCTGCAATTGCTTCGCTTTCGGGCGCTCCCACCTGATTTCAGATTGGTTCTCTGAGTCAACTTGGGGTAGATGAATATATCTGTGGGATGTGCACAAGCTCCAGGGAGCTCCAACCAGTCTGCATAAGATTTAACCCTTGGTGAGTGGGCTGAGAGTGACGGATCCAGGTGGAACCAAAACAAGAAGCCGTGTGTGGAGATGTCGGCTCGGGAGTATCTGGCATGCTTGTCGGAGACTCTGAGCTCTGAGTTAGCTCATGGGGGACTTATTTTTAAAAAGAACACATGGAAAAAGTGAAAGAAAAAGAGACAAAAACATTCCGGGGAAGATAAGTTATCAGAGTGGAGCAGAGACAGGGTGGGTAAGCAGGGTGGTTCTCCTGGAGTCACAGTTTACTACAGGATGTGCCTCTGGGCACCAGAGCCCAGCTGCAAATCACAGCCCATCAGGACAGGCATCTACAATTCCAGTTTAAAGGAAACCCACTGAGCTCTTACCCCTGTGGATGGGTGCAAGGAGGAAGGCTTCTTCCCTAGTGCTGAGTAGAAGTGATAGCCCACTCCTCTGTTCCCCTCTGCCTGCAGCCCATGCTGATCAGGGCCTGAAGACACAAAGCCAGTGGACAGGCTGTTTATGGAAGGCCACCACCAGACCGCTGGTTGTCACCTTATGATGCTTTCCTTCAGCTGGACTTGCAAAGAGCTGCCCAGGCGGCCTCGGCCTGAGCTGAGAGGGGACAAGGGGACAAGGCAGGAGCTACAGGTCCTGGACAGGGAGAAGCTTAAGCCACACACCTGCTGTGTTTCTAGTGCTGGCTGATGCCAGGAACAGGAAAATACAGCTACTCATCCTGGTTGGTGGACTTTCCAGCCCCTAGCATGCACTGCTTCTTCTGCTGGGACTTTCTTGACTAAATCACAGCTACTGCTCAGCCGGGCCGCCTGGGAACAGAAGGCACTAGACTATGACACAGTTTAAAATAATGCCAGTTAAATAAAATTAGAAGTTCAGAAGCTCAGTCACACCAGTCACTTGCTAGGCCAGTGATGGCTATGTAGGATGGGCCCGGGCTGGCAGAGAGCACTTTAAAAAAGGTGAGGCCAGGAGTGAGAAAGCGACAGTCCAGAGACGGCCCTAGGGCAAAGAAGATGACAGGGGTAGGAAAACAAAATGCAGCGTCATTCTCAACCAGGTACTAGACCACAAGGCAGAGGAAGAACACAGTAAGGGGAGCTCCTGGGGTCTCCTGGGGAGATCTGAAGACAGCCTGCGTCTCAGGCAACATGGCTGTAGCAGGCCCTGTTTCTTGGGTGCGGTCATAGCATCAAGGCTGTGCAAAGGTGGCAGAGGAGACTGTCCTTCTGAGTTCTCGGTCACCTACTAACCATGGTTGTGGCTGTTCACGGTTCAAAGGGAGAGGCGTGTGTACATGGGTACGCATGTAAGGAGGCATCACACAGAAAGATGCGCACATATGGTGAGACAGGGAAGCCATCCCGGGGTCTTCTGTAGCCACTCTCAACACCCCCCCCCAACCCTCAGTAGAAATCAATGCCCTGGCCATACCACATGTGTTCCCATCTGTTCTGTACCCCATCTCCCCAACTTCTGCCATACAGGGCTCAGGACTGTCCCTCCACTCCCTAGGTGTGCTCTGGCACCTGAGCCTGGGGGCCCGCCACTCCTCCTACCTGCATCCCCCCAGCATTGCCTCCTCCCCCATACCCCAAGACACAATCCAGACTGTTCCCAGACTCGCCTCCTCCTCCCTTGTTTCCATCTCATTGCTTTCTTGTACACTGTTGATCACTCACTTATTTTATTAACTGCCTACTGTTTAGCCCTGCCCCCACCCCCAGGGTGGGCCTATTATCTGGCTTGCTCTCTGGGGGACACCCAGGCCTGGGTGTGGTCCTCAGCCACCCCAGATCAGAGGACTCTGCTCAGCACTGGATCCACTCTCCTCACACACAGGGTTAACACTGGTCTAGTTGTGTCTCTGACACTGAGAATGAGTTAGGGGCCCTGGCCCATGTGTCCCAAGGGCCAGCCCATCTCTCCGCACAGCTAGCCCTGTCCGATGTGAGTGTCCGTCTCATTTGTGATGGCTTGGTTTGTGGGCTCTTCATTCGGGCAGGCACAAAGCAGATAAAGCCTCCCAGGAAGCCAGCCATACAGACAGGCACTGACACTGTGGACTCGTAAATGTAAAAGGTAAAAACATCTAGGCAGACTGTGACTTGGCAGTATAGAGGCTCCTCAAAAACTACGAGCTACCACTTGATCCAGCTTGACCACTTCTCAGTACACTCCTGAAAGAACAGAAGGCAGCACACTATAGAAATGACGGCACAGCTGTACTTATTACAGCACAGTGGGTCACAACAGCCAGGGTGGGAACTAGCCTAGGTTCAGTCAACGAATGGATAAAGAGAACACAGTATGTAAACACAATGAGGTATCACTCAGCCATAAGGAAGAACCAGCTCATGCCTTTTGCAGGAAGATGGGTGAAGATAGAGACCATGATTTTAAGTTAAGTAAGGTAGAAATGATCAGACTGTGTGTTAGGCATGTACCAACAGGCTGAGAGGAGATCCATGCTACGTGACTGACAGGCACTAGAAAGGCATAGGCTGAGGAAGGTAGAACAGAAATGCAAGGTGGGTGGAGTTTAAAGACAAACCATAAACGCAGGGTGAGGGCCGGCCCTGGGCTTGGCACACTCAAGCCCCATAACCTCCTTTGCTTCTGGAGACAACACTGAGGTGTGGAGAGGCTCAGTGACTTGCCCAAGCTCACAAGGTAGTAGACGGATTATCCAGGTCCTGTCCTGACATGAGTAATGCTAACTGTTGTCACAGCCTCGACTGTCCCTTGGTAACCAGTGTCCCTTGTTATGTTTCTTTTTGTGAAAAAGTGATTGTCCCCTGGATCAGAGGCTCCTGGAGGTCAGGCCTGCCATTTCCCTCTCTGTGGCCTCAACATTATTCCTGGCACTGGGCTGAAGCCCAGTAGGTATTTGCCCATAATGAGGAGAAACAGGGCACCACCAAGCAGCAGCCCCAGCCACACCACCTCCAGAAGCCCAAGTCCTCCACAAAGAGCCGGAGAGTCACCCAGCCCTGGAGCTCTAAGCATTGCTAAGGCTCCGGCGCTCTGATGCTCACAAGTTAAACAGCTCCAAACTGGCCCTGTGGTGAACTGACTTTTGCTGCAGCTGCACTGATCATCCAGCCTCAGCCTCGGCAAAGCAGGAGGCCGCCACTACCCTCGTGACACTGCCGATCCCTCTAAATAATACAAGACTTGTTTGCAATCAAGTTAAAATGTGTTTAATGGCGAATAAATCTATTCCTGATCAGGATAATTGCATTAGCGCCATGCAGCTGACTCAATACCTGGCTGAGAGGTCCCATATTTAGAAGGTCGGGACATTTTTAGCTTGCCTTTGTGTGTGCACTATTCGTCACAGTCACACAAATGTGGCTCCATTTAAAGCCCTGGCTCCTGTTCAGTGGCCTTCGGGCCTTGGGTTGCAGGTGGAAGCTGTGGCACTGGAGGACAAAGCCTGGGACAGGTGATTTGACCTGAGCTTCTGGCCCAGAGGTAGCAGATGGCAAAGTCAGTGCCCCTGGGTGAAGATCAAGGGCTGCAAGGTGGGAAAGGAGCACAGATGAAGATCGGGAAGGAGCCCAGAGCATTCAGAGCATGGAGTCAGACAGGCCCAGAAACAAACCCAAATCCACGCTTTGTCTTGAGCCGACCTTGGACAAGTTGCATCAAGCCATTAAGTCTCAGTTTCAACATCTGGAACAGGGGATTTTGCAGACTGTGGGAGGCAGAATTCAGGATGCCCTGAGACCTCCACTTCCTGGTGCACAGGCTCTGTGTCACCCTTGTTTTTGACTGTAACTAGGATGTAACGCTTTCCTCCCCTGCCTGGCCTATGCCATCCAACATGGTGAGACAGTTTTACAGATGTCACTAGAGGTCAATGCACATGGCTTTGTGTTAGTCAAAGAGAGACAGGTCAGGTGTGGTGCTGCACCCTGGGAGGCTGAGGCTGGAGGAGCAAAAGCTTGAGCTGAGCCTGGGCAACTTGATGATTGATCAAGACTCTGCCTCAAATTTTAAAAGTTAAATTAAATTAAATTAAATTAAATTAAAAAGGGTTGGGGATGCAGCTCAGTGCAGACCTGGGTTTAGTCCTCAATAGCAAATGAAAAGAAAAAGGAGATGAGATGGTGGTGGGCCTGATCTAATCAGCTGAGCCCCGAAAAGTGTCTGCATCCCATCCTGAAGAAGTGTGGGCACCTCTCCCGACTGAAGGAACAAATCACCACATCACAAGAGCATCACATCTATGGACAGGGTCTGAAAACCTACTGGAACTGCTTGTCTGACTTGAAAGTGACACCAGTCAACAGCCAGTTAGAGAACAGGGACCTTGGTCCTCCCCTGACAAGGTCATACATACTATCAAAAAACACAAGCTTCTAATAAGACCTCACACCAGGATGACACTTTGATTTGAGCCTGAGGTTGATTCTGAGCTAAAGTGAGCTAAAGATTCAGGTTGGGATAAGACTTCTCACCTGCAGAACTACAAGATTAAAATCATATATATAACATGACTTTTCCTTCCTTCCTTCTTTCCATGCTTCTTTCTTTCTTTCTTTCTTTCTTTCTTTCTTTCTTTCTTTCTTTCTTTCTTTTTCCTTCCTTCCTTCCTTCCTTCCTTCCTTCCTTCCTTCCTTCCTTCCATGCTGGCAATGGAACCCAGGGCCTTCTGCATGCTAAGCAAGTACTCTACTGCTGGGGTCCATCCCTGGCCACACTGCCTCCACCCTCGATAGAACATACACCTCAAGAGCAGCAGGTCCTTACCCAGGCCACTTCCACTTTGTCCTCTCCACTTAGCATAATGGCTGGCAAGTGGCAAGATGCCTGTGGAAGGCTGAACAGTGGGTAAGGAGGTCGATCTCCTAACCCCCGGGACACCATGTCTGTGCCCCGCTTGCCTGCGAGCAAGTTAGGCTACGTGGCAAGGACAGTGAAGACGGCAGGTGGAATGAAGACCATCAGTCAACTTCAGGGTAAGAAGATGACCTTGACTAATCTAAGGAACCCAGTGCAGTGACAAAGCTCCCTAAGAGTGGAGGGAGGATGTGAAGACGGAGGCTGAGAGGTGCTGGTGTGGGTGGACCAGATGTTGCTGGCTTTGAAGATGGAGGAGAGGAGCCCTGAGTCCAGGTGAGTGGACGCTGCTAAGAGCTGGAAAAGCCAAGGGGACAGATGAGCTACTGGCACCTCCGGAAAGAACCAAGTTCAGTGAGACCTTTGTCCAACTTCGGCCATGCAGAACTGTCAGATACTACAAGTGGGTTATCTGTGATACTAAGCTCATGAAAATTTGTGACAGCAGCATAGAAAACTAAAACAGTACACCCACAAATACATGTTGAACAATAAAACTGGGAAGAAAACTACACAGACGTTCTGATTAAGTTGTATTGGGCATCAGTGGGCTTTCTGAGGCCACTTGCTCCACATATCCGCTTTTCCCTTCTCAGGGCCACCTCGGTCCTTTGAGGCTGGGGGGTCTCCCCTTCCCAGAATAACCTTCCCCTGCACCCTGTGGGGCTGTGAGCACACACCGAGTTTAGCATCTATTTCCTCTGCCTCTGTCCCCTGCCACCTCTACTAGACAACGGATTATTCTAGTGCAGTGACCACACCTTGAGGACCCAGGCATGCTCAGCATTGAGCACTAGGTCTAGCCCATCACAGGGGATGCAAATGTTTGCCGAGAGAGGGTACCAGGCATCTGTGTCTTGCCCCCTACCCCTAGGAGTGCTCAGAGGGTAAACAGAGTGGATGGACCTCTTCCTGTACCCAGGGCTGACTCTGAGCTTTCTGGCTTGGCCGTAGTTTGGGGTTCCTTTGTCAGCCTGAGCTACCTCCCACCAGGCTGCCCGGAACCCACCCGTGGTGAGCTGAATGGTGATGGCCCAAAGCGCATGCACACCCAGACCTTCAGAACGTGGGCTTCTGTGGAAATCAGTGTCTTTGCAGATGTACCCACCAGTAGTTAAATACAGTCATATTGGATGAAGCTGGTCCCTAAATACAAAAACTAGTGCCCCTTATAAAGACTCAGATTCACAGACAGAGAAGATGGTGGTGTGAAGATAGAGGCAGGGGTAGGAGTAAAGCTGTATACCTGGGTCATCAAGGATTGCCACAAAACACCAAAAGGCCAGGGAGAGGTGAGGAAGGAGTCCTACCAGAGCTTCCATGTTGGCTCTACCAGTGCTGTGACTTGGCCAATCTGGCCTCCAAAACTGTGAGAAAACACAGTTCTGCTGGTTTGAGTCACCGAGTGTGGGGCCCTTTGTTAGGGCAGCCTAGGAAATGCGGGCCACTTGTCCCTGTGACTCTGCCCTTGACTTGTGCAGCAAAGGAGACAGGGAATGGTGTATACCCCATCCTCCAGGGTGCAGCAGGGAGCCTAGAACTGGGTGGAGATGCACTCGTGGGAACCTTGGCTGAAAGTGGCATCACAGCCTCATGGGAGTCAGGGCAGAGAGCAAGACAGATTCACAGCCACAGGCGAGCAACAGGGAAGGGCAGGTGAGGAAGCATCCCAGCCTCAGCGAGCCTCAGTTTCCCCGAGTACACAGAGGGCTCTCTGCCCCCACACACCCAGCAGAGGGTCTGCATAGACAGGGAGTCTGTGCTGCTTTCTCCTCCTTCTGCTCTACTTTCATTACATGTAAGCACAGGGAAAATTACAACAGTTCCTTTCTGAAACCCAAGAGGGGAACTGTAATGGCATAAATGCCAGAATTAAGCTGTGAAATTAAACCCCCTCAAAATCACAAATAGTAAAATCTCATGTCAGTGCCCGGCCTCAGCAAACTTCAAGAAAACCCGAGTCCCTGCTGGGCCTTTTTATTACTTGAGGTATATGCAGTCTCTAATTTAAGGCTAAATATAAAACTAAAGCATACACAGCTGGACTTTCAAGTATTTTCAAAACACATTAAATACCTTGCCGTGAAACTCCCAGAATCTGAGCAGCCCGCGCTTTGCACCAGGATAAACAGAAGTTGGGGTGGACCTAACGTGCGGGCTTCAAAGGGAGACTTCAGAGGGGAGAGATGCACGAGGCAGAGGCCTGGGATCGGAATGCAGCCCGGTGCCCGCAGGCACATGGGGTCCCACCCCACATGGGCAGGCAGGCGGGCAGGTGGGCGATAATGGAAACCAGCAGAAGCTGGCTGAGGGGGCTGCATTGGGAGGGCCGCCCTTGACCGCAGCTTCATCTGCCCCTACGTACTTTGCAGCTCTGTTTCTGCACTCCAGGGCCAGTGGAAAATGAGAAAGTTTCAAGTCTGCCTGGCAGACATGAATGGATTCTCTGTTATCCCAGGAATTCTCCTTGGAGGAGGCAGCGTCCCAGCGCTAGCTCACTGCTTGGCATTGCCTGGCGTTTTGATTGGTTCAGTAATTACACAAGGCGAATCGCATGTGTGCCAGATGTAGCTCTGTGAGGACCCCAGCATATGACAGTGACGGAGTCCTTGTCCCCTAGACTGTCTGCTGTGGGGAGACGGACACAGCTGAGAAATGTGGCCAGATTCTTCCAGACTCAGAAGGAGGAGTTATGTCTTCTCCCTGGGACCCTCACAGGCTTGAGAGTGATTTCCCCCAGGCAAAAAGGCAGTCATTGCATCTTGGCAATGGCAAGTGACAGTGACATCCCATAATGCCTGGGTGTTGATGGCCTGGCCATTCCTGCTGTGCTACGGGAGTAGCTGCTCAATAGGAATCCAATGGGCCAGAGCAGTTGAGGCCTCTGCCCTGCTAGAACAAGGCACTGGAGAAGTGGGAAAAGCCATGGTAGGCTGCTTGTCCCGCCTCCTGCATATCACTATGAGACCTCCACCACTGGCCACCAGAACCAGAGACTCAACCATGCAAACCACAACCCAGGACATCAGGAAAGATAAGGAAACAATCACTGCTTTCTGCCAGTAAAGTGTGGAGTATTCCGTTACTCAGCAGTAGCCCAACAGAGGAGGCCCCAGTATATACGGGGGAGGCCGAACTCAACTAGATCTGTAACACTCCCGGTGCGCGGCAGGCTCTCGGCGCGGGTTCCTCCCAGTTCCTGTGACAATAGAGTTTGATTGCCTTTCAGTTTCATTGCCTATTTTTATACTACGCTGTGTTAAACCGTAAATTACAAGCAGCTTATCCATGTCTGATTCTTACTAAGCACTAGGTTTTATTGGGCTCTCAAAGTTGAAGAACGACAAACATGTAAATCAGAGCGGCTCCTCTGTGCTCCAGGAGGAGGAGGGGTGTTCAGCGAGGTTTCGCACACAACTATCTTGCTCTAATGTTTGCTTCAGGGCCCTGTGTCGGGCCCACCAGGGTGAGCACAGTGCACTCACTGGGAAGTTTTGAAGCGATTTTCTGAGCAATCTCCTTTTCCTTTCTTAAATGCCATGGGTTAGGGTGCGTCTCTGCACTAAGGAATAGATGGCTCTCCTTGACAGGTCTCCTTGTGAAGTTATTTTTCAAATCTGCATCTAGAAGCGGTTGTGTAACTGGGCGATTACCCGGACACATTCTGGAGGCAGCTGGATGGCAGGGTCAGCCCTCAAAGCTAATTGGGTGTATTATGGAAACACCGTGAAACTCAATTTACACCTCTGAGAAAAGGGGGTAAACATAATCTCTCCTAGTTTGCTTGTGAAGAGAAAATTGGAAGACACTTATGAATGTCTTATTGGAGGGCCCCAACCAAAGTCAGAGCTCTGTATCATTACCCTTTTAGTGCTGCCGTGGCCAGGGAGGGCTGTCAGACTTGGCAAATGAAAATACAAGATGCTCAGTGAAATTGGAATTTCAGATAAACAACGGACAATCTACTTGCACCTCCCCACGATTCCAGGAGATAATGATGTCACACTAAGAATCGTCCATCGTTCTTCTGAGAGTCACATTTTCCAGACTGTCAGGGGCTTCTCTCCCAGGTAATTATTAATGTTATTTACAGTGGTGATGGATCCCTGTCCCTGGAGTGTGTGGCTGCCCAAGCCCCCTAATCACACCCTCACCTCTCTGTTGCCTCCTCTTCAATAAAAAGCGTACATCTTTTCCCCCTTCCCAGACTCCCTCTGAACTGCTGGCAATTAAGATAAGCCAGGAGGCTGCTCCAGAAAAGACAGGCTTTGAAACTTTCTCGAAGCCCCATCGCTGCAGTGGTTACATAAGCAGCTTCCTGAAGCAGAGCCGGGAGGTCTGCTGCGGAGACGCCTCCTTTTGTACCTTCTCCAAGTCCTCACTGCCAAGGCCCCTCCCCCACACCCCCTCCCACCCCACTCCCTCCACGCCTGAGGTTTGGCTCCATCTGAAGTCGCTCCCCCTACCACCCGCTCCTTTTTTTTTTTCCACGTAATATAGTGCAGTTTATTACATAAGTGATTTATTGCATGCACCTTAATGTATAAGGGGCAAAACTTGTTTAAAATAAATCCAACTGAGAGGATAATCTCTATGGGCAAAATGTACTTCGACTTAATTTCTCTACTGGGTATTACACACTATATAATTGCCTTAAACAGAAGCTGCACACACAAATTTAGCTTGGCACCGATATCTGGCTGCATGGAACGCTCAAGTTACATGCTGGGTTTTGCTACAAATCCTTCACTCCACCAGAAGAAACTCAACAGCATCCCTTAAAGAAATATTCAGCTTGCCTCTCCTGCTGAGACTGGGGGGCAGCCAGTGGCTGCTTGTGTGCTGGATTTAGGGGGGCAGGGGGCCTTTGTCTTGGGAGAGGAGGCAGAGATGCCAGCCCATCTCTAACCAGACCTGGTTTCTGGGAGTCCATTTTCTTCGTCTCTTGCTTGAAAGAGAATTCAGCAGTAAATGACACCATGGCTCTGTCCCTGGCATTGGATATAGGATATGTGTTTAATTAAAGTTGATAGTGGCTTGCCCTTCTTTCTCCTGCAGATTAATTAATTAATATATTCATTGCCTCCTTCATGCATTTATTCATTCCACAAACACCGGCAGGGCTTCTCTCTGCCCCTGGGCACTGGCGGGCCCTGGGAATATCACAGAGAGCTGCACACCCTTCCTGCCCATTCCTCACAGAGGAGATGATAATAATTATGTCATCCCTCTGAGAAGAACAGTGTGAGAAACCAGGACAGTGTGACAGAGGACAAGTACATGGTGCTCTGGGGGCTTGAGGGAGGCCACAGAGGAAGGGGTTTTCAGAAGATGGGTCAGTTCCCAAGTGCTGCTGTCATAATTGCCCCAAATTTGGTGGCTTGCAATATTTTCTTATAGTTCTAGAGGTCAGAAGTCTCCAGTGGGTTCTAGTGTAGCACAATTGAGATGTCAGTAAGGTTACTTTCCTTTCTGCAAGCTCCAGGAGAGAATGTGCTTCTTTTCCCTCTTCTGCAGCATCTGTAGGTGGTCTGTAGTCCTTGGCTTGTGGCCCCGGCTCCATCTTCACAGCTGACAATGTGGCTCATCCAGGTAACAGGGTAATCTCTTGATTCTACAGTTAGCTCATGAGCAATCTCCTTTCCATCTGCCACTTTTCTTCTCCATTTGCTGTGCAACCTGACAGAGTCACAGGTTCTAGGGATTAGGATGTGGGTATGTCTGGGGCTATTATTCTTCCTGCTCTAGATGGTATCTAAAGAGGGAGAGGGAGGGAGAAGAATGTTCCAAGTGAAAGTAGAGCCTTGCGGGTGGAAGATTCTGTGCTGTGCTATTGCCGATGCATCTTGGGAAGCCACAAAATGGGTGCAGAGTGAGGTAGGTGCTAAAGGGGGCTGGAAAGGTGAATAGGAGCTGACATAAAGAGTCCCATCACACAAATGGAGGATTCAGGTCTTTATCCCAACAGCATGAAGACACTTTTTCAATGTCTCTCACTGGAGGGACAAAATACTCCATTTTACAGTTTAAGATTATAGATACCATTATTTTATTTTCTACCAATGAAAATAGACTGCCAATTAAAATATGGCACAAGGCTTTCTTATCATGTAGCAAGAACACTTGTAGGCTTAATTGGACCTCTGTTTTTGTCATAGATAGGTCTTGTGCATGCAACAGAAATATGAGTGGAAATATCAGTGAGAAAACAATAGTGAAAGCATTGTATTCCTAACAGTTCTTCATGTTAACAGTCTCCTTCCCTGAATCACTGATGGCCATTTTCTTCCAGACACCAACATTTTCTGCACTGTACCAGCTTTCTATGAAGGAACCATAAAGAAAGCAAAGACATTGGTGCTGGGTCTCGACCTGGTTGTGCAAGCTTCATGTGACTCCTACACCCAGAGCCAAAGGTTCCAGCAGCGAGGCCTCCCTGGAATGAAAAGACTACATGAATCACAGGAAACATGGGGGCAGAGGGAGCAAAGGAGGCAAATGAAGGGAAGGGGAAAGAAGAAATAAATACTGGGACAATCCCCGATCTATGCAGCTTCGTGGTGCGATCAGTAGCACAATGTCACAGTGTCACTTTCATGAGCACCACTGTATATGCATGCTGTTCTACAGGTAAAAGACAGAAAGCATAAGAGTATATGAAGGTCTAAAAATGATGAAATAAAACAAAAATCTGGAGTTGACAGCTCAGAGAAGTCAAGCCCATAAAGATATATAGAGATAATAGTGAACCTGATTTTGTTTTAATTCTGTGGAAAGTCAGCAGGACAAGAGTAAAAACAGATCCGAGCCACAAATCTCTTTGATTATCTACACACATAAAAGGTACATTGCCCCCAGAGCTGATACCAGATGATTTTAAGGAGATGACCTTAGACTATAAAATTTCTTCCTAGGAACACTCATTTTAGAATCCTTTAAAATTTCATTTCATACTTGGGTCTGAGATCTCATGGAGAAGAGGGTGGGGTGGGCATCCTCCTCTTCCTCCTCCTCCTCTTCCTCCTTCGCCAGGCACACACAAGCCACGACAACATATGTCTACACTGAGGAGTGGAAGACTGGAGGGGCAGATGGCAGAATGCCTTCGGATCTGACAGCCTGCACTGAGACAGCACCATCAGCAGCCGGGACTTGCCAGGGACACAGGTCTGAGTGAGGGGCCGCCAAGATGACCAGATCTGTGCCCGGCCCTTGGAGGTGCTGAGTTGAAGCTTTTGTTTCAAAACAAGCAAAATGCTTTTTTCAGGAGCAGTACGTTGAGGACAGAGTTCTGCAGCATTTACTGCCAGGAAAACATTCGGTGAGCAGTGGTTCTATAAACAGCACCTGCTTGGGTTCTCCCCACCCTAGGCAGGTGGGAAGCAGTAAGGGACAGCTGGGAAGACTGTAGAGCAACCTGTTTTCATTGGCTGTTGACCTTCCTTCACTGTACCTCCCCGTGTCTGCCGTCCTTGCATTAGATTACTGGGTCTTATTGTATGATTCTCTTGTTCCTGTACACCGGGTAGGAGGAATGGAATGGTGTCCAGAGGAAGGGGAAAGGGAGGAATGAAGCTAAGAATGACTGGTCCCTACTCATGGGCCTACTCCTGTGCTTGGTGCTTTATAAGTGCATCATCTCAGTGCAACTTACAACAAAATGCTTTGCAGGCAGCAAAGTTGGGAGTCAAGTACAATGAAAAGTCTGGCCAAGGTAACAGGACTCCTAAGAGGCCATCCTGGGCAGGGAATGGAAACCTGTCCCACTGTTTCTACTTTACTCTTCTGCCTGCTGTTTTTGGTGAGGACAGAGAAACATCCACAAGGCAAAACTCACTCTTTAGGGAATATTTGGCTTGAAAAGGGCCTGGTTCAATTCTGCCCTTTTCAAGGTTATTTCACCTTCCAAGTTTCTAAATAGAGATTTTATTTAAGAAAGATGAGTTGCATTAAAAAAAAAAAACAAACTATGTCTGAACTGACTCCCACTGAAAGGGGTCACATTTTGACAAAGCAACTTTTAGGATCTGATTTTGAATCACTCGTTTCCCTCTTCCTTCTGTGAAATGAAAACATCATTCTTAGAAGCCACCGTTTAATTCCACATTGGTCTCAGCCTCCCTGTGATTCACAGAAGTCGCGTTAATAAATTAACTGAGCTGTCACAAAGGTACAAATGCAGAATCATTTTTGCAAATGGTCCCATTTAAGATCACACAATCTCTGAAAATCTACTGCAGCATTTTATAATTCCTTCAGGCCACCTCAGGTCTCCTTTACACTTGCAATGGTGCCCCTTTCAATTTGCATTTAAAAGACAATAAATTGCAGGGTTCATAAACATTTTTATAGTGATTTATCGAAGACTGGAATGTCACTGCTGCTCTTCACACTTTACCAGTCCTGAGAATCAAATGCTGGCTGGATACGTAATCTTGCCGTCCTCATCCACCACAGAAGAACAAGCCAGTTTATGGTTCTTTCTTTTTCTTTTCTTGACTTGTCCTCCCCCTCCAGTTCCCTTTTTTCCTCTTGTTTTCTGTTGTGTTTTGTTGTTTTAAAGACAGAAGCAGCCATATTTATTTTCCACAGTTAGAAGAAAGTGAACTTTTCAGCTACAAGTCACGACTTGGATTGTGCAAATCACAAAGAACTTGGTTTGTATCAACCAGCACAGGGAAGAAGTTATTCTTTATTACAGCCGAATACCAAGAGAAGGGAAGTTGCTCTTTTTATCCCCTCCTTCCATTCCTCGCCCCAGGGAAAACCATCCTCTCTGCAGCCAGGACAGGCAGAAGCATAAGTGGAAGCCCAGCTGTGATGAGGAGGGATCTCTGCCCCTTGTCTCAACTAAAAACTCAGGGCAAGGACTGGGCACCCGCTTTGGAATCTCTGATTTGAAAAGCAAAAGAGGAGCTGAGGTTGGAACAGACTTGTGCTACTTCCCAGCCAGCTCAGTCACAAAAGGAGGTGCAGAGCCAAGACAAACTGTTTATCTAAGGGCACAGGGAACGAACTCCTTGGCATCCTTCAGCTTTTTCACAGGGGCACTGGGAACCCTTTTTGAGCACACTGCACATAAATAAAAGGAAAAGAGAGAGGCCGAGTGGAAAAAGAAGAAAAGAAAGGAGAAAGAAAAAACCTCCTTGCACCTCATTTGCCCTTCCCGTGTCCAGAAGGGAGTATTTCTTTCCACCTTCTTCACATTATAATAATGGCTTCACGGCTTCTGAAAGGAGCCCTAGTGCACCGGCAAATGGTGCATGACACGGTGAAACCCTAGTCTTTGTCGCACCAGCTCCGCTCCAAAGAAAGTCCTTCTCTGCCTTGTCTCCCTGCCATTAACTGAGATGAAATGAGTTTTTCCCCCTTTTGATTCCACCCCCCACTGTCTATTACGGTGTGACGCGACCAGGCTTCCTGGCCCATTATTTCATAGAGGAATCTTTTATTCTGGTTTGGGAGTTCGCGCCTGCAAGGTTATCTCTGCACAAAGCAATGCCTCGGTCCTCGCATTCATTTCTGAAATCCGATCTCATTGATAAGAACAAGACCGTTCACTTTTGCTTTGTCAGATAACAACGCTCCGTGTCGGAGTCATAATTTTTGTGACTTCAGCCAGGGCCCTCTGTTAAAATACGTCGACTGATAAAAATGCAAGTATAAAAATAACCTTTGTCTCCAAAGTGTCATCCTGACTCTTTCTTTTCAAGCACATTTTGGCGCTTCATATGTGAGACCTCCGCACCTTCAGGTGCCTGTTTCCCGATGTGCACTTCTAGCCATCAGTTTTTAAATGACGCCGCCTTTCAGCCCGCGGAGGGGAAAGGCCGGCGGGTGTGTGAAGAAGGCATCAACGCAATGCAGTTAGTCTGAAAAGAATGGTGATCAATCTCCCTCCAGCAGTTTGCCCTGTGTTGATAGGTGCCATTTTCCGTCACATTAAGGACATGAACCAGACCCCAAGGTGCTCAGTTATCCAAGGACTCCTAGGGCCAGGGTGCAAGGCGCTCCCAGGCTGGCACCACCTCCCTGGTGCTCCAGGGTCAGGCTAAGCGGCTAGCTTGCCGGGGAACAGTGCTGCACTGCTCCCGCGTGGGACTCAATCAAATACATCATCAGTAATGCCTGTGTCCCGCCGACGCAAAAAGAAGAGGAGAGGAGAGGCCAGCCGGCTCCATCACTTCGTGAGGGGTTTCATGCCATCAAAGCAGCCCCCGGAGAGCCACCATGGGCCATGGAGGCTGGCGAGCATGTTATATAAATATTAGCAGCAGGCAGACCGCCGGAGCCCCTGTGCGTCCCCTTCCCCCGTGGCAGCCACACAAAGCCGCCGGTGACAAAACGAAGAGACACCCATGGGCTCGCTCACGAGCCGCATGTCCCCACCGCGCGGGGCCTGCACACCCAGGCCTGCCGCTGATAACACTGTAATAGCCCTCCTTTGAGGACGGAGGCTCCTGCCTGCTGATTAGTCATTTATCACACCTGGCAGCAC
This sequence comes from Hydrochoerus hydrochaeris, assembly GCA_004027455.1. Lineage (NCBI taxonomy): Eukaryota > Metazoa > Chordata > Mammalia > Rodentia > Hydrochaeridae > Hydrochoerus > Hydrochoerus hydrochaeris. Next base: position 143,218 of record PVLA01001298.1, on the reverse strand, counting down.
TGCTGAACTATAATTACTCTTCTCTTATCCTGCTGCACTGTCATGTCCGAGAGGAGAGGCGAGGCAGAGTCCCCAGTTAATGACACATTACCCTCTTGACAAGCACTTAAAGGTTTTATTGTAAATATTCCAGATATAAAACATCCGAGATTCCCTTTTTAATTATAAAAAGCAATTTCAGGGCCTCCCTCCCTCCCTCCCCTCCCCCCACCCCCAAATAGTAAAGTTGCGGGCCCTTACCCTCCGCTCACCGCAAGCGCGCCCATTTCCCTTTGTCACGGAAACTCGCTGCTGTAAGTTAACGCCGCATCTCCCCGCGTGTTGCCTATGAAATTGGTAATTTAAACACACATCACATTTCCACAAAAGTTAAATTTCCGCCCCGAAAGAAGGGGAAAATGTGCATTTATATGAAAAATTACATATGAAAAAAAGCCTAAAATGAAGCCTAAATAGTCCGGTTTTCCTCATCGGAAAGAGAGGGAGGAAGTCATTGAATCATTTTTTTTTTTTTTAAGACCAGGCTGTGGGGCAAAAATTATATATATGTATATAAAATAAACTAAAAAATGGGAAATTTGTGGGTCGTTAAATCCTGATTGCCTACTTATAAGATTTAGGGAGAAAGGCAAGGGAGCATTGAATGCCCCCTGCGGCTGTTTATATACTTCAAGGAGGTAAAGAAGAACATCGCCCTTGGGGACAGAGGGAACCTAGTGGTGGCTCCTCCTTCCCCCTGTGTTTTTAGGCCAACTTTCTCCAACCGTTAGGGTTAAGGTGAAGCCTTAAGGTGAAGAGATGGGGAGCGATGGGAAGAGACGGAGGGATGGAACCCACAGAGACAGGCAGAGCCTCACAGCACTCCCAGGTGCCCAGCGGGCTTTACCTGCCCCCTCCACAGCTATCTTACGCTCACAGGGTTTTTAGATCAGGGATTGGATGGCCATGGGCGCACTAGCATGTTGGGTTCTATGAGATTAAGGTTGGGATGTTCCCAGGTCAGTGAAAGCTGCTGGAGCATGGCCTTGGCGTGTAGAACCAGGATGCAGTGGACATGGTGAAGCATATTTGTAATTCCAGCACTTTAGGAGGCCGAGGCAGGAGGACTGGTGTTCAAACCCAGCCCTGGGAAACTTACTGAGACATTGTCTCAAAAACAAAATAAAATTAATTAATTAATTAATTAAACGAAATGGCTGGGGATGTAGATCAGTGTAAAGGCATTAGATTCAATGCCAACTACCAAAAAGGAAAAAAAAAAAAAATCCCAGTCACAGTGATAAAGTAGCAGGGAAAGGTTTTCTCATTCACTCATTCTGATTTCTGTTGCTTTGTGGACCATTCAGGTTCACTTCTTTGATCAGGTCAGCAAGGCCAGTTTCCCCAGCTTTCAGGGCTCCTCATTCAGTGGCTTTGCAAATGCTTTCATTTAAGAGCAGTGCCCTCCCAGTGACAGGAAGGTCCTACTTAGTCCAAAAGTTGGTGGGAAGGCGAGGCTTCATCAAGGCCAAGGTGAAGGAGCTGCTGCAGCATTTGGAAATACGGAAGAACAAGGCCCAAGGGGTCATGGGTGGTAGCCAGTCCAAGGATGTACAAAGCCAACCACTCCTGAGCCCCAGCTGGGGAGCATGGTGACTGCCGTATAGCTGGAAAGTGCTCAGAGGGCTGATGTGGTCACTGTCACCTCACAGAACTCTGTGCAGTCAGATGAGGGAGCTGGTCCCGCCCAAAAGGGACACAGACAAGAACACCAACAAGCTAGGAGTTCATGGCCCAGCATCCCAGGCAGGCCTTTCCTTCCCTGCCAAATCCTCAGGCTCTGTACACAGTCATCACATAATGAGTCCCCATATTCCCTTGGAAAGGTGAGCATGGAAAACAGACAAGGAAAGCAGCTCCTTGGACTTGAGCTCCTAGTTACTGTTTGTATTTTTTCCCTGTACCCACTAACGGGTATGCACTGAGGGTTATTTTGCAGCAGGCAGTGTCAGCCAGGAACAAAGAAACAACTACTAAGGTGATTTCAAACTTTCTAAGTCCCAGGTAAACGTGAGCCCCAAGTGCACACTGACAACAGTGAAGACCGAAGTGGTGAGATAGTGAGGAGCCACTCAGTGCTCACGTGGATGAGGCCATGTGGTAAGTACGCTCAGCTCTTCACCTTGTTGGATCTTTTCATTAAACTTTATGGCTTCCATTTCCCAGGAAAGGAAACTGAGGTTCTGAGAGGTAACAGGACATGGTTGGCGGGGCCTGCATTTAATGTGGTTCCATAATTCACACTCGCTGCCTTGGATTACCAAAGTGGGGGAGTGGGAAACCCATCCAAGAAACTGTTTGGGTGACTCCTAAACACAGTGGTGAGAACCTTTCCCAGTTTTTTCTCTGACTTGGGCTTCAAGAGCTAAATCTGCGTCCTTGACTTGGTGAAGTCCTTCCCTTCACTGCTCTATCTCTGCTTCTCCTTCCAGATGCTGAAGGCTGCCATGTTGTGATTTGTCCCCAGGGTGCCCGTGCCTTTCAAAGGCACTTTAGAAATCTAAGGCAATAACCGGGATCCAAGCAGGCTGTCCTTCCCTGGTGTTTGGTCTGGAGACAAGCTCCTCTGGAGATCTGCTCCTCTTTCTCAGCATGACAACTCCCTCTCTTAAGGGCACATTGCCCACACTGTGTTCATCACCTAATTTTAAAAAATGCCAAGTGAACACAGAGACAAGGCCTAGCAAGATGGCAGCCAAGTTTGAATTGTCAGCAGAGACGTCCTGGCAGGTTTCTTCCTTCCCTACCTCCCTGCTTTCTTCCTTCCCTCCTCCCTACTTCCTTCTTCCCTCCCTTTCTCCTTTCCTCCCTCCCTCCTTCCCTTTCTTCCTTCTTCCACTGTTTCTCTCTCTTCCTTCCTTTTCTTTCCCCTCTGCATCCCTTCCTTGCCCTTCCCTTTCTCCATTCTTTTCTTCCACTTTCCCCCTTTTCTTCTTCCTACTTTTTATGTTTTTCTTTCATTTTATTGTGCTGCCTCCTGGCCCACTCAGTAAGCTATCCTACAATTTGGGTGGTGATAGACTTATCCTGGGGCCCTAGGGGCTCCCCAGTGCTAACAAAGACCCATTGTCAGTGTGATGTGCATCTTGGCATTGATAAAATGCAATCCATAGAGTTTGCAATAACACAGCTGGTGACCTTTTGTGGCTCAGGATTCTCAAAATCCACTGAAGCCGGACAATCTCTCCCTGTCCCAGAGCTGAGTCCTCAGCACTAGTGAGTCAGGCATTTCTCAAGGTGCTGGGGAGGCATCACAAGGCCCGTGGCTGAGAACCTCAGCGCAGCCAGGCCTCATGGAGAAATCTGGGTGGTGGAAGTCCCTGGGTAGAAAGGCCCACCCTCTTGGCATCCGGGTCCTCCTTGCACATCTGCCATGTAACAGCTCTGCTTCTTGTCTTTTCTTGGTTTCTGTTCCCACCACTCTTTCTTGCATAGGGGACCAAGTCAGTGCCCAATCCCCAAATCCACAAGCCTTCTCAGTTTCAATCTTAATTGCCAACTGGCAGTGTTTTTAGATATTCTAATTCCTGAGCACTAACAACAGCCAGCCATACTGGTCCCTCTGAGCCTCACAGGTAGTGGAGCCACCTGCTCTGTTGTGGACAGTGATCCCCAGCCTGAGAGCAGGGGGTGAGGGGTTAGTGGGGTGAAGAACTCCCGCTGGCTGGACGGCCCACCTGGGGGCTGCTGAGGTGCTGCGGGGAAGCCTGACTGCACTGCAGTCGGTCGTCCTAACTCAAGGATCTCAGGAAATGGGGAATCGTGCATCAGACACAGGCATGGATGTTGGGATTCTGACATCAAACTACAAAGGAGCCCTTTTGATTTCAATGGAATTCTTAGAAGGGCCGAAATGAGAAAGATAAGTAATGGTTGCAATTGCACCACATGGGCTACTAATTAGTGCCAGTTAGTGGGAACTGAGGCAGAAGTGGGGAGTGTCCAGCAGCTACAGAACTCAAAATATACTGATAATTTTGTTAATTAAGATCCCCACTATTAGTTCCAAAGCTGTGCAGGTCAGCTGGGTACTCAGTGAATCCCTGAGCTCAGTGTGGTACTGTCTTCCGTATTTTTATGGAGAAATCGGGTCTCACAGGCACCTGAGAGCCCTCTCCACTAGCTCCTGATGCAAAATAAGACCCTCTGGACAAAGCTAAAGATGCACATGCATCTATTTGCCTTGCCTTACTGTGCACATGGCTTGTTTTCCAGCTAGTGGCAGTGATGAGTTGGTACCCACATATCAACCTTGGCCCCAGGAAAGAGGACATGTCTGAGAAATGACAAAGGAGGAGTGGGGTGTGAACGATGTCCAGAAGCCTTTCTCTGAGAAGACGCTAACTTGCCAGCTTGCCTGTACTCTTCCATTCCTCCATCCAAATTCCCTCTCCGTCCTTCCGTACCTAGCTCCAGGTCAGGGAAAGCAGACCAGTAGGAACAGCCTCCATGAGCCTCTTTCAAGGTCTGGTTTCTGGTTGGGCAGGGTGACCTCTCCAGCAGAGGCCCATGCCTGTCACCAGGATGTATGTTCTTGTCCTCAGGTCAAGCTTAGGAACAGCCACCCTGTCACTAGGGGACTATCTTACAGATCTTCTTACAGACTATTTTCCACACCCTGACCCTACCTTTATAACTCTTTCTCCTTACCAAAGTTTCCTCAAATTACCCAATCCTGTGTGTGCTCTTATTCCTGCTGGGCTACCACAGATGCAGAAGGAACAGGATGTGGCCTCTGGTCTCATCTGGACCTCGATCTAAGCAGCACAACCCACATTGCCCAGTGCATTGTTTAAATAGCACGGGAAAGTCCTGCGGGAAATTTCTGGAGAGCACCTTTTTAAAGGGTGGTTGAGTCTATCAGCCCAAGAAGAAAAGGACACAGAGTTTGGGCCAATGTACAGCAACTCTTATTAGCACAAAATAACTTCACTGCACTCTGCCTCTGAGCGAGGAGGGGCCTATATGAAAATAAAGACATACACACTGTCATGCAGAAATTGTGTTGGAACATGAGGAGCCCATGGAAATGTCCTTGAAGAGGTTGTTTGCAATTTTTCTCAACTGCACATTTTATAGGAAAGCTCTAAACTCTCAGTAAAACAATGGATTAAAAATGAGATGCCCTCCAGTTATGCAGACCATTTGTCCCATCCTCTCAAGATTTGCCAGAAAAAAAGAGTTCCAGTGTGAACACACCTGAAAAATCTTGCCTTTGGTTAGAACAGACTTTTAATTTGCAAACATCTCCCAATGTAATTCCTGTGTCAAGTGGTAGAAAAGCATCGGTGTCAAAAACGAAATAACACAAAAGCACTCATGTGTCAAAGATCATGTTGGCTAACACAACTGATACAGCCAGGACTAGATTAATAGGTGCAGCCCACTTATTCATCAATTGATGCTTTGGTTTGGGATGCAAGGAGGTATGGAATCTCGGAGACCTTCTGGTGCATCAGGAAAGCAGAAATTACAAATACTGGACTCATGCACCTCTATCCAGTTATGAAGTGGGCTCTCTCCTAGACTGATACTTGAGTAACCATGTGAGTGTGTCCCTTAATAAGATGTGGGATCCTTTCCACGGCAAGCCACCTTGGCGAGGAATGAGTGTCCTTGCACAGAGCCCCAGACCATCCTCCTGGTGGAACCCTTGGTAGCGTGACCTTGAAATACTTTGTCCTCCTGAGCCTTTATACTTAGATGGACGGTCTCCTTCAAATGGAAAGTTTCATGTCTAGAGCAATGCATAGTATCGAAGAGGTGCCTGATAAATCTTGGCAGAATTAATTTTTGAAAAATAACAAAAGCATAACAGCAGAGCCTTAAAATCTCTTCTAAAGACCTCAAGGGACAGTGATGAAGTCTCAGCATGTGCACCAGCCCTGGCTGACTGATAAAAGCCTCCCGGAAGGATTGTGATGAGGACAGTGGAGTCATACTCAATGCCTAGGAGGGAAAGAGACTCTCTGGTGACTCTCTGGTGCCTGTGACAAGGAAATGACGTCAAGTAGTGTGGCTCTGACATCCCAGTTCTTATCCTGTGGGCTATTCCCTTATGAAAATCCTTAACAAGAAAATCCACTAAAACACAAAGAGTGGTAAAATGAGCACAGCCTCAACCTACTTAGGGTATTGTGGGCCTGGAGTCTAAAAACAGAAATGAGCTCATGTCTGAACCAATTGTTCTTGGCGGAGCACAGAGAGTGTATTAGGAATCTGCCTTCACAGGCACTGGGTCAGGCAGGTATCTGCCTGATGACCAAAACTACAGGTCTGCAAGGGCGTCTGCTCACGCCTGCTTGTAAAAACTGATTAACTAGTTGCAGTAACTTTTTATATCATCCCAGGTTGAAAATTGCAAGCATGTTACATATGTAAAAATATAAATGTTGGACTCATCTCGCCTCGGGGAGTGCTGACAGAGGTGGGGTGGCGATGCGGGAGGGTGCAAGCTCCTGTTCTGGCAAATGCCTCCGGAGTTTGGGTTCATCTTGACATTGGCCAGTGTTGTCTTCCGTGGATCCTCAGATCCATTTGTCAAGGAGAACTGGAGGTCAGTGTGGTGCATTTTTGGCTTTGAGCCATGACCTTTGGATGCTAGGTCTACATTGCATCCCTCCATGATTCAAGGTTTCTGTCTGAGACCTCCTGGCTGACTGGCCCAGCGAGGGCAGCCAGTGAGAACACCGGCATCAGCCGTGACTTCTGCACTCCTGACCAAGTGGTCTGTGTTCTGATGTAAGCATCAGATTGGATCAGGGGAAATGGTCCACGCCTGCTCTGAGTGTAGTCTGGTGACTCCCACTAGTGACAGGGAGAGATGTGCACCAGGCCAGGATGTGAAGTGATTAGGGACGCGGAGACCCTGACATTCTATTAGCCCCGCAGTGTTGACAAGGCAGATGTGAGACAACACAACACAGCATCCTGCATGCCTGTGACACAGACTTACAGGCTGAACTGCTTCCTCTTTCCTGACATAATGTGCTGTGACAGGGTGACAGGACAGAGCATTTGTGCCTGTGAAGCCCTTGTGATCAATGGGATATGGAGATCTCTCCAGAGCGCAGTCCTGGAAAGAATCAAGAGCTGCACATGTCCCAGAAGCCTCTGCTGCTGGGGCCAGAATCACTCCCAAAACAGCCCAAAGTCTAGAAACGGGATGCCCAGGCTGGGCTCCTGATGGGGAGGTGGTGGGGCGGCCTGAGAGCCAGTGATGCTTGGACCGGGCTGCAGCCCAGGACTGTTTCTTTCTGTTCAAATATCAGCCTGAGGGGTGGGGACACAGCTCAGTGACAGAGCTCTTGTCCAGCACCCAGCATGTGTGACCCTCTGCATTCCATCCCCAGCACTGCCAGTAAAAACCCAGACTGCAATATCAGAACCTGGGTGAGCCACCTCTAAAAGGTACTAATTCTACCCCTCCGACCTCCCAGCCACCCCTTATTTCTTGTTTTGCTCCTTTCTGTTACATCTCCTGCACACTCGTGTGACCTAAAATGCCAGGTATGAATCCTCAGAAACTACAGCGGAAATAAGGCAAATGGGACCCAGAAGATCTGTCCACTTCTGAGTGAGTACCATAACAAAAGCATGAGGATTTACACAATGGCTTCCATAAAGAGGCCTGGTGGGTCAGCTTTAGAAGCATGGCAAAACCATGTTGACTCTTCAAGCTGGTGGCAAGTGAGGCTGGAGGGCCCATACTAGCCTGCCATTTGTTTGGTAAATAAAGTTTTATTGGCACACAGCCACACCCATTCATTCCCATATTGGCTACAGCTGTTTTTGAACTAAAACTGCAGAGTTTAGTGACTGCAACAGAGATTATATAATAAAATATGCCTCAAAATATGAACTTTCTGGCACTTTATAAAAAACGGTTTACTGATTTGTCATCCAAAGACTAGTTGCTTAAAGTGGAGACCATTCAAGACCCATTGAAGTTGCTGAGAAGTCCAAGCTGTGCCACTGAACAAACTTGGAAAAAGTGGACAAAGGGTAGAACTCATTTTAAAAACAGATGGAGACACAGTTGTGAGTTTGATCCCCGGTACAAAACAAAAACAAAAACAAAACAAAACACATGGAGACAGGCTGGGGATTTAGCTCAGTGGCATAAGTGCCTGCCTGGCAAGCACAAGGTTGTGAGTGATCCCTGGCTACCAAAACAAACAAACAAACAAACAAAAACAAAAACAAAACCACAAAAAACAGATGGAGAGCTCACAAAAAGTATGAAACTCTTCTGAGGCCTCATCTTTCCGTATGAGTTATTGACCACAGAGAGGTCTGCTCTCGCCATTCTCTCCGGGATTCAGGCTAGTTCCATCTTGGAGCCAATTCCAAGAACTCACCATATGGCCAACTCTAAGTGTAGGGTAGGGATGGGAGTCTAGAAAACAAAATCTAGTGGTATTACCAGGAGAAAAGGGAGCTAGACTGACTGTACAGATAGCCATGGGATCCATGGCAAGATCCTAACTGGTACCACACAAGGAGCCTGAGATGGGGAACATGTATCCTACTTCCAGACCCACCCTGGCACCAGGTTATCTACCAGGTACCCCTCTTCTTGTTCGATCTAGGCTTTGCAGTTTATGGAAAAGCAAACAATCTGTGCATTCTGGGTATACCTTTCAGCTTTTTCTGATTCTATAGTTCTAAAGTTAGAGCTTCATATCTCAGTGGGAGACACATTTTAAGATGCAGCCTGGGAAAGTGAAAGGTAGGTCCAATTCAAGATGAGACTCACGCAGGAGACTGAGGAAGGAAGACAAAGGAATACACAGTACTGCAGCCAATAAGAACCACGGCCCCACCTAGTCACCGCTTTTCCAACTGCCAATGTTTTTGCACCCAATCAGCTCAGGTTAATTCTATTATTGCAGGCACTGTTCACGTCATCGTGATACAGAAATCAAAATCTGATTAAACTAATTTAGCCATCACAGAAAGAAGAAAAGGAAGATCAGTAGGGTATTCATTTGATAAATAAAATATATTTTAGATGAGAATATTCTGGTAATCACTATTTGTTACTGCACATTTCTTTAAGATTTGGATCCACATGCATTTTTTCTCCTAACAAAGTAAGCACACATATTTGAGAAACCCAGCCTAAAATATTAACAGTCCTTTTGCACCAGAAATATTAGCCCTTCCTTCCTTCTCTGCCTGCTTCTGTCAAGAAGTCACAAAGCATACCACTGCAGCGCCTAGCTAACCATGTAATTGATAACTCCCCACTCTATTCACTGTGGGAATCTGTCAGTTAAAGTCTAAGGGTACACATGCACTGTGATGAAAATGAACTTGCACCAGTCTGTCTATGGACCGGGAAGGACCTGAATGCAGTGGACATTTTGCTACTTAATTGGTCGGGGCCAGCTCACCAGGGCACACATGTACTCCAGCGATGGCTCCTTGTACTATGACTCTTTTTGACAGACCTATTTAGTGAGGAGGAGGTATTTTTTCCCCCCAGATAATTGCTCAAAATCATGCTTTCAAAGTCAAAGTGATTCAAACTTGCCTGTCGGTATTTTGCAAACACACTTGGAAGGAATGCAAATGTACCTTCCTATTTCTTAGGAAGATGCACAGAAGAGGTTGGTTTGAGTCTTTTTTTTTTCCTTCCTGCCTCTGTGAGCAGTGGAGACGAAATACCGGTGCCACAGAGTTTAGCCCATTATTGGTGTGCTTCACCGGGGGCTAAATCCTGCAGAGAATGAATACATTTCACCCTGTGCGAGGCCCAAGAGGTGCTGAAACAGATGCTGTCGATTAAAACCTAGAGCCCTTGATGACCTCTGAGGGTCTCTCTGGCAGAACACAGGGCTGTAGCACCCAAAGCTTCAGGATGTTTGAAGGAGTCATTCAATTTTTGGGTTAGCACCTGGCAGAGTGGACAGAGGATATGAAAGCCCATCTTTGGGGTTGCCCAAGGAAGCGAGCTCACTCTTACTCTAGTCTCCCCCATAGACTCAGAACTAGATGTGTCTACCCCACAAGCCTGCTTTAGGCTCTCATGGATGCTCAGGATGGAAATTATCTGAACCTGGCCGGAGATGCACGGGCAGCTTCCTGCTTTGTCTCAGTTTCTTCGACTCTGCTACCAAAGGCCTCTCTTGAGACGTTTCCATTCTTTCTTTTGGTATTGCTGTGTATGCACACAGTGATTGTAAAATGGCTTGGGACCTGCTAAGCACAGACAAATCCTAACAAGAGAGCTGAAGTGAGAGATGTGGGTGAAGCTGTTTCAGATGGTGTCATAGCCAGGACAGCATGAAGATTCCAGGGAAGTCCAGCAACACGGGGGCTGCCTCCAGTGAGGACTGTAGCTCAACACCAGGATGTAGGAAAGCACAAGGAGAAATTAAAAGAGCCTGGGTCTAGAATGCCCTACTGCATGGCATACAAAACACTTCTTAGCACAGATCTGCATATAAACCAAGAACCAAAATGCTGTGACAGTTCCAGGACTTTGTGGAACTCTAACTGGATGTTTTTGAACAAAATACAAAATCTGAGATTGTCTGGCCCCTACACATTGCCCTCCAAGCCCAATCCTACAGAATGAAAGAATAAGTAAGTGTTAAAATTAGCGAGGAATTTTAAGACAATTTCATTCTATTCTTCATCAGATGATTAAACTAAATCCTGAAGAATATTTATTCAAAGAGCTACGAATTCAGTAGCTAAACCAAGACAAATGTCTCTTTAGGAGACAGCTAAGTAAGTAGATCTGGCCTTTCTTTCAAGGTCAGAATTTGGATCTGGAGGGAGCTATTAGGTGTGGTTACTTTACCTGGAATAACCAGCCCTGTTAGTCCCACCAACAAGATACCCAAGTAGGAGCCTGCGAAATAGTGGAAGGTAAAACATGCTCTGTAATGACTAAATAAATAAATAAACTGTTGGTATTTTAATTGCAACAGGATTGCCAGCTAGTCAATTTAATTAACTTCAGCACAATTAATTGTGAAAATTGAGGTTTGTCTGTGATGCTGCCAATTCGAGTGGCATTGCATGGACCTGGTTCCAGCCCAGAGAAGTGGAGCCATTCTGGGGATAATGCTGGAGTGAGATCAGCAGTGAAAATGTTCACCCACAAGAAAGAAGTGGGAGCCCTAAGGGAAGTGGGCCTCAGTTTCTTCATCTGTGAGCTTGAGCTAAGACAACTCTTTTTACAATGATGATTTAAAAAACCAGATGCTTGTAAATGTGCAGCGTGGGTTTGTGGAGGAATCCAGGAAGACAAAGAGGACATGTGTGGATTTATCCCATTTCTAGGAAGCAATCTCATCTCTGGATGATGCATATGGCTTTCCTGCTGGGTCACTAAGCTAAGGAAGAGATTCAGGCAGCTGGGCAGGGCCCTGACATCTTATGACTGAGGCAGGACTGCACTCTCTGAAGAAGGAGACTGACTGGTTGTCCTAGGGACAGCTGAGCAAGAAGGCCCTTTCGGCATCCTCAGGGGAAGCCCACTGGACACAGCTCTCCTTCCCAGCTGGCTAGGACATTCATAAAAACCTCACGGGAACCTCAGCCAGTTCCAGCTGATTCTGGGGAAAGGGAGTCTTTGACCTGTCCCTAAACTTGTCCTATGTCAGAGATGCCAGGGTGGGGGCCTTGTCCCCCACACAATGGCCACAGCATCCAAGAGGTGCAGGAGGAGCTCATTAGCTGCCCACCCTGTGACAGACATCCGCTCCCATCTTGTTAATGACAGTGTTTGTGACTTCAGGTTTACTTCAGAGCTAAACCAATGCCTGAGTAATACGATAGAAGAAAAAACCAAAGACTACACTGAAATGAGCAAATGAACTGAGCACTGGGACCCTGGGTGGCGTGACTGCACATGGCTTGTTCTACTACCGTGTGTTATCTGCTGCTTGGTTTTTACCAGTTCTGTAGTGTTGTGAATTCCTTTCATAGCACATGTAGAATAAACCATGATGGAGCCTACAAGGTATTCTGGCAAAGGCATATTTGCTTTATCTGTGTTAGAAGAAACAGACAGGAGTTTGGGGCTGGGACGATCATGCCTGCCCACCCAGAGACCAGACATTAGTGGAGCTGGACTCAGTTCCTTGGTCAGGCATCATCAGTGCTGTTAAAGGATGCAGGGAGCGAGGAGAAGAGAGACACTGAAATGTATCAGAAAAAATGGCAAGGGCTGGTGAGGAGAAGGAAAAGTGGGATCCTTGTACATGCTGTGAAAGGATCAGAGGGTTCCTCAGGATCCAACATAGGATGACCACTGACCCAGCAATTCTGCTCCTTTATATATATCCCAAGGGTTTAAAAACGGATCTGCAAACAAATACATGTGCATGGCTGTACTGTTCACAAGAGCCAAGGGTGGAAACAGTGAAAATGTCCATTAATTGAGAAGTAGATAAACAGATTGCACTATAAACACACTGTGGAACAGTATTCAGCCATGAAGAGGAATGAAGCCAATCCACCAACATGGAAGAGCCTTGAAAATATGAGGCTAAGTGAAAGAAGTCAGTCACAAAAGACCATCTGTCATAGGATCCTCCTTATATGAAATGTCCAGGAGAGGCAAATCTATTGAAACAGGGAGCAGACAGGTGGAGGGAGGAACAGGGAGTCGCTCTGCTTAGTGAGTACTAACTAGATTCCATTGTGAAGTAGTGCAGCTCTGTCTTTAGACCTAGCTGGAAAGGCTGGATGCACAACACTGTGAGTGTACTGAGTGCCACTGAACTGTCACTTTAAAATGATTATTTTCATGTCCTGTAAATATCACCTCAAAAAAAGGTGTACCCCAAGTTTCCTTGTCTTTTAGGTACATTTGCTGCTTCCCAGAAAGACGCTTGCATTGCCATTGGAAACTTCTTGGTGGGGAGCTGGTGGGGAGGCTAAGATGGGAGCTGGATGGAGAGGCTGATGGTGGGGGTGCGGGAAAGGGGTGCTGTGGGGTGCAGGCTTGAGGGAGTGCTCTGAGCTCTGCGCCCTGATGGAGGGCCCCACCCCTCTGTCACAGCTGCCCTTCCTCTCGCATCCCCTCCAGGCTAAGCTTTCACCCCGGGTCACCTGTGTCCCTACTCCTACCCCTGATTGTTGCTAAGCACTTTTAATTACATTACTCCAAGAATGAGGAATGAAGCACCAGCCCCCAAAGACACATTGGAAGAATAAAGCAGGGGGCCTGGACAGAAATAGGGTCACTCCAGGAAGTTCTGTAGTCACAACGAATCAGGTCAATCAATGCCATCTGGAGGATTCCAGGGTCTCCGGAGGATATGGCCAGGTCTTCTGCCTCTCTGGGGAAGGCCACCTAGACCCCAGAGCCTGCTCCTTCCAGGCAGACAGCTTTCTCTTCTTCCTCTTCCTCTTCTTCCTCCTCCTCCTCTTCCTCCTTCCTGAGCATCCTGGTCATGGGGTCCTGGGTCTGAGTAAGTTTTGCTAAAAAGTGGGGCTCCCGGTAAGCCCTAAACTGGCAGAGATGCAGGATGCCAGAGACCGCACTCGGGGCCTGGGAAGATGGAAAGGTCTCAGGGACCTGCCTTGAGGCAGCACCTTGTTGCCATTGGAAACATCTCAGATACAAACCATCAAACAAAACAGAGGTGTCCCAGAGTGGCCAACTGCTTCCTTTTTGGTGGACTTGAGAAAAAGTCCTGAGAAGATCTGGAAGGCAGCACACACACACTTCCTACAGATCAACCCCTGCCCTGCCTCTGCCCTGCTGAGCTGCACGTTAAGGGCATGGTGCAAACAGTGGCACTGAGAGCTGCACCGTGAGGGAAAATGCGAAGAAAACAGTGTTTGAGGGGAAGGGACCTAGGGCGGGCAAGACGGGAACAGTATCTGCCGAGCGCCTGGCCAGCTCAGCTCTGGCCTCTCTGTGCTACTTTGTGTGGCCTTGGATCATCCAGAGGACGGTCTTGTCTTCTCAGGCATGGGTGTGAGGCATGGCAGATGTCCTGCTGACCTGCGGCCACTGGGAGCCTCAGCTGTGATGGCTCAGGGCCTGTCCCTTCTCCCACCTCTCACCACTCCATCTTTGCCTCGTGAGTCCCCGTTTCAGAAATCACTTGCTTCGTCTGCCTCGCAGGTTGCCACCCTCATGTGCCAAGCAGCTCCCGAGTCTCTGGTCCCCACACACCACGTGAGACTCTGACCACACCTGCGTGCTGGGGGTGTGTGCGGACACAGGGTACAAGGCGTGGAAGGAGCTGTATTGGCTCTCATTTCAAAACTACTCACATATGAAGATCTGAAAGAAGTGGGTGTGTTTCACAAGATGCCGGCGAGATTAATGGGCGCAGAGACTGGCGAGGACCCAAGCCCTTCATTCGTTCATTTATGCCACCAACCATCCAGGCATTGGTCATCCCTTTGTCTGAGATGTAAGTGCCAAGTAGCTGCTCTGTTCCAGGAATTGGGGGAGACATACAAGGATGGGGCAGGAAGGTGCGATCCCAAGACCACCACGGAAGGGCAGTGGGATCTCCACAGAGGGTTCCCAACACTGGCAGCTGACAGGCAGGAGGACGCCAATGAGTGAGATGGGAGTGCAGAGGCCAAGGTGGCAGAGACAGCGACATGTGGCAGCCAGTGGAGCTGCAAGAGAAAGTTTGGTCCTAAGGAGCCCATTCCCTGCACCAGGCCACTGGAATGGCCTTAAAAATGGAACCCTGTTACCGCGTGCCCTGCTCTGATCCTTAGCAGGTCCCATGGATAAAGTCCTGATTTAGGCCACACATCCTCAGGGAGGGTAACACTGGCTCCAGGGGCATCAAGACTGGCTCCTGGGGTGGAGGTGGGGGGCAAACCCCATAAACACCACATAATAGAGCACGCACAGAGATTCTCAGTGCCTGTGTGGTGCTCCCTTTCCCGAGCGGGCAGCCTGAAAGGTCACATGAGCACAGTCTCCTGGGGAGAGGGTCGCTGGGAAGTGGGCCTGGCTCTTCCCTGCAGAGAGGCTGACAGCTGGGACCCATCCTCTCTCCTGGGAGCTGCTGCTCAGGGGCAGGAGGATGCTGAGCAGCCCCTGGCCTCTGCCCCTCCGGACGCCTGCAGCGCGGCAGTCCCCACTTCCGGAGCTATGACAACTACTAATGTTTCCAGGCACTGTCACATGTCCCCCAGGGACAAAATGAACTCTCTTGTAAGTGCTCACCAGAGGATGTATCAGTGCTGGAATTTAAGGGGTGTGGGGTGTTCCGTGAGCAGCAGTCAGTTCTGTTCCACAGAGGAAATGCAGAAGGGCAGAGCCAAGGAGGGGCAGCTAGCCTGTGCAGAGGCCTCTCTGCATTCAGTGAGCGGCTCACCAGGGGGCTAGGGTCCCTCGGGTGCCTAGGAATGCTGGCCTCCTGTGCCCAGGGAGCCTGGTTAAATTCACCAGTGCTCTGGAGGAATCTGACCTGAGTGGGGCAGGGCCCCCCAGGATGTGTGAGGACAGGAAGCCACGCCAATAAAGAGCCTCTGCTTGGCTCCCTGGAAGGTTAAGCCCTAAACATCCCATGCTGCAGGGTGCACAGCTGGGGAACCCAGAACCAGCCGTCACTATGCATGGGTCTTGGGGCTTGGCTTTGGGGTGACAGCACAGCTCCTGTGAGGTACTCTGTGCTGCTCCGTTGGCTGAGCCTGGTCAGTCTGGTAGTTTTTCCTATGAGTCAATAATATTTAGGTTTGTCCTAAATCAAAAGCAAAACTGTGGTCTAGTCGGGCAGCACACCTCTGGAATCCCAGCTACTCAGGTGGCTGAGACAGGAGGGTGACAAGTGCAAGTTCAAGGCCAGCCAGTGAAACTCTGTCTCAAAAAAATAAAAACAAACAATTTAAAAAACATTGAGGGGGTCTCTCAGTGGTAAGAGAACTTGCTGAAGTAGGTGAGAGGTTTTGTTTACTATCGCCAATGTAGGTACCTGCGTGTGCACACACACAGATACACAGACACACACACCAAACAACCAACCTTGAAATAATTCCTGCACATTGCATGATATTTTAACAACAACAATATAGCCAGGCACAGAGGTACATATCTGTAATCTCACTACTTTGGGAAGCTGAGATGGCATCACAAGTTCCAACCCAGCCTGGGCAATTTAGGGACTTAGCAAGGCATTGTCTCAAAATAAAAGAACTAGGGATGTAGCTCATTGCAAAAGTCCTGTTTTTAATCCCCAGTGCTGAACTTATCATCATAATTAATAACAATAATAATGATGATTTTACAGGGCTTATCTTAGCTGGTTGCTGATCTTAGCCAAGACAGACTCTCACGCTTTGGCTGGGCCTGGCTCAGGGAAGTGTAGCTCCATCAGTGCCAAGGGACTTGTTCCTTCCTGACTCTTTCAGAAGTCATGGTGGTGTGAGGCCTGGAGCAGGGGAGCCCACCACACTGTCCAGTTAGGACAGTGTGGTAGTGTGGACATTTTATGTAGTAACTTGAAACATTAAACCTAAGTGAGTACTATCTCACTAAAGGCAAGAGTAGCAGCAATAGAATTACCTTGAAACAATTCTGGGATTGGTGATATTAGATGAAGTAAGAGAAGGGAAGGGCAATTGTATACATACGTAGTTCTCCCTAGTTGGAGGTGGAAGTTATTCAACTCAGTTTGCCAAGGGAAGTGGAGTTGTCATCCTCAACCCCACCCTGCACAGGAATTTGTGCTCCTGGGAACACAAAGAAACATTTTCATATACTTTTTTCCCTAAATTTTCATTTGCTAGGAGAGTGTTTTGCAAAAATAAACAGGCAAACAAACAAACAAAAACAACAAGAAAGGCAAGCAAACAAAAAAAATTTTTTTTTGAAGAGGCAGGCCCTCACTAAGTAGTTCAGGCTGACCTTGAACTCACAATTGACCCAGGCTGGCCTCAGATATGTGGCCATCTTCCTGTCTCAGCCTCCTAAGTGCTGTGATTAGTCGTGCACCACTATGCCTGGCTTAAAAATGAAAAGTTAAGTTAGCTCTCATTCAATTTGGGAGATTTAGAAAGAAAACTTCTTGAAAGACAAAGAAAGACGGAAGGGATGGGAAGGGAAGGAAGAGGAAGAAAGAGAAAACAAAAGGAAGAAAAGAAAAATAAAGGGAAATAAAAGGAGAGAGCAAAGAACAAAAGTGGAGAGGTTGCCATTTATCAGACATGTTCTTACAGATGTTTGAAGAGAGTGGCAGCAACTTCCAGAACGTCTGAGTGTTCCTTTTGGGTAAGTTCATTATTTATTATCTCTGTTTCATACTGTTAAAAATAAAGTGGAGCTAGTTTTGGAAGACATCTATTTTTCTTCCTTTTAGCACCTTCCAGTCTGCCCAGCTGCTCCCAGGGAAAGGAAGAGCCCAGGGCCCGCGTGCCAGGAAGCCTGACTTCTGCAAAGCTGCTCTACCAGGCGTCAGGAGATCCCACAACACAGCTCCCGCTGCGGTTTGCTACCAAGGGGCCGCTACCTTTCCTGGGATTTCACTCCTCCAGAGCAGGGGAAGGGGCAGAGTTTCTGCCGCCCCACTTGATAGGGGAAAGGAATGAGAGGATTTTAATGCATGGATTTGATGTTATTAACAATGTGACAGCTGTTTAATCCCAGTGGAAACAACAGCTGAGTCCCAACTGTGGGGGGGAAAATAATTAACTCTTCAGTGCATTCCTCGGAAGGGATCGGATGAATCAATTACAGGCTCCTGCAAATGTTACCTTACCTGCCGTTTTCGTCAATTACTCAGCCATTCGGTCAGGAGGCTCCGGTGCTAATAAAATGACAGGAAGCCCTTCCAGGCGAGGAGACTTGTTAAGTTCAGAGAACAGATTTATTAAATGGGCCTGTTCGGAGTTTGCCATTAATTAAAATTAAGAACCATTTTTTATGTTTCCACTGAATCACAGGGCATAATGAACTAACGTAAAAGGAAATAATAAAGTGGGAGTCTTGGGTGACCTGCTGGCAGGGAGGAGAAGGTGGCTGAGCTGGAAGGAAAAATAAAATGAAATAAAATAAAGTAAAATAAAATAAAATAAAGTAAAATAAAATTAAATTAGGCCCTGTCACTTCCGAAACAGAAACAGGGTGGGCTGGGCCATTTCATGGCAGTGGAATATTTAGACACCTGCCGAGAAGGCCAATGTGCTACTTTGTACCCTCCTCCCCCAGAGATGTCACAGCCTCCCTGTGAGGCTTCATCTTCTTCCCTTTCTTGCCTTTCCCCTTCGTCTGTGGGCTGACAGCCTTCTGGTGGAGTCTGCTGCTTTTAATTTGTAAAATATTATAGATATAAATAATGTCTGATTAGGATCCTGCTTTGAAATATGTGGCGCTCCCATCTAATAAAGCGCTCCTGGACCCTTTCCACTCATTTATAATGCGAGACTCCAAGCAGATGTCTTAAGTATTCAATGTTACAAACAGCAACATTACATGAATTTAAATTTGGCTCTTTGTCTGAATGCCCCTCGGAGCCTGGCAGCTGATGGCCAGGGAGCTCGGCTTCATCTGGAAACCACACGGGCCTGCCACCTGCCCAGAGCCTCCTGCTCGTTGGTACATGAGGACAACCTGCTCTCTGCTGAGACATCTGAGGCTCTGGGATGTAAGGGGAGACCTCAAGTCACAGCAGAGTTTGCTCAAGTGACAGGTGCCGGGAGAAGGTCCCATGTAAACAGCAGGTGGACACACTCTGAGCCTGGCCTGGGAGGACTAGTGTGTGCTTGGGTGCTACATCCCTCCCTATTCCCGGTGTGACTTCCCAGAGGGCCCCCATGGCTGCACTCTTGTCCCCATTCTACTGATGGCGAAACTGAGGCTGAGAAAGGGAAATGAAGTGATTCTCTTGCAAGTGCTCTACATGGAATTGAACAGTATGTGTGTAAAAGAACAGGATGCCAGAGGCGTAGCTCAGAGCCTGAGGTTGACCTTGAGGCAGGGGACATCTAGGGATAGTTTGGACCCACCCAGTCCCTGTCCCTTTCTTTCTGTCCTTCCAGGAAGCACACTGTTCTCTACTTGAACTGGGGGGGGGGTGTCTCTCTTCTCTTTCTGCATTGGCAGATACTTGACCTCATTGAGCTAATTAAACATCCTTTATGTTTACCACAGTGATTGGCCAAAGGATACAATAAGGGACTCCAGTGAGACTACCGGCCCATCTGGAATGCATGTATTCTGGGAGGCTGTGAAGACACCTCCTTTGCTATTATTAGGATAGTATGAAAACAGAAGTCTGGTCCTTCTGGCACCCATCTCCCCAGGCCAAGAAGATCTGGTGGAGACCACACTAGCAAAAGATGGGAAGCGACAGATAACCTGATTACACTTTCAGTCCCTGGGTCCAGCCATGCCTGAAGGCATCATCCCAGGACTACTGAGCACATGAGCCAATATAGTCTCTTTGTTTGAAGCCAGGTGCAGTTGCCACCAAGAAATTTGAGTAACAGAAGTGGGAAGGAAGAGTATATGCTGCTCTCTGAAAGCCTTGGACATGGGATTTTTCTCCTGAGATCTCATTAATTCTCCTGAGATCTCATTAATTCTCCTGAGATCTCATTAATTCTCCACAAATTTCTTGCTCTTCTGGTATCACACCAAGTTCTTTCTCAGCTCCTTGAGTCTCCTCTTGCTGCTTCTTCTACCTTGAATGTCTTACATTTCCACTCCCATACTTGGTGAGGTTCATTCAATACCTAGTTTGAACCTAGTCCCTTGGGTCCAGCATTCCCTGCTTTAATTAGATAGTACCAGTGTCCCCAGATAAACTATGCTGTCCTGAAGCAAGACTCACCCCATGCCCATGGCTGTAATTGTCAACAGATGTCCTGAGAAACCAGCTCATAAGGACCTGGAGACCACCTTTAGGGGTACACTGTGTAAGGGGGACAGAGAACCAAAGGAAGTTACAGCAGTGCTGGGATAAATCTGACTAAGTAACTTGGAGCCAGCTCAGGTCTGAGGCTATCAAAGGGCACATGGCTTTCACAGGTGGCACTAACAGAAGTAGGAGGCTGGGGGTGGAGGTGACAGGTATGTTCTATTGTGTGATACTCAGGCCACATCTGGTTGTCTGTCCCATAGTCTCAGATGGGGAAAAATTGGTAAATTTAAGCATCGGATTGTTTGAAACACACCATGGTTTTCATATGGCTTTTAACAGGCTTGTTGAAATATAATTCAACACAATTTATGCCTTTAAAATGCACTATGTGATCGCACAAATCTGAATTTGTGCGACAATTCCCAAAATGTTCGGCCATTCTCTTTACCATGAAAGGAGTCCTGCTCGCTTTACGCTCCAGCCTTCCCATCCCCTCAGTGCCTAGCAATCCCTCGCCTACTCTGTGTCTCTATGAATTTGCCTTTTCTGAGCAGTTCACATAAGTGGGATCATGCAATACACGCTCCTCGGTGACTGGCTTCTTTAACAATTTAGCATATTGTTTCCAACACACTATTCTCTCTTTGTCAAAGCAGCAGGAAAATGCCTTTCCCATAAACAAGACCTGAGGTGGGGTACACAAAGATATGATAAGGAAGTGGGTACCAGGTGTGATTGAAAGGGCAGGATGGGGTTCTTGGCTTTTGCTTGATTTTGGTCTCTGAAGCACCCAAGGACTGCTCTAGATTTTACACCTGGAATCAAAGCCTGAACGTAACACCAGACCAAGAATCAGCTGGAAGTGCCCTCTAACTCTGTACCCTCCTGGCCCTGCATCCCACAATCACAGGAGAGGTCTCCACTGAATGAAGTAATCAGACAAGCGCCAACGGGGCTCAGTAACTACATTCCGGGCAGTGCCTCAGGATACAAATTTCTATTTCACTGCACACAGGAAAACAGAAGAAAGACATGCTATTTCAGGTCTTTTTTTTTTTTAATTTTAAGAATCTGCCTTCCCCATGAAGGGGTATTATGTGACAAACATTCTAAGTCCCTTCTTATGGTAATACTGCACTTTGCAAATGGCTCAGATCCAATCCAATTGAACATAATAAAACGAAACAATCTGTGCGATCTCCAATAGCTTTAATCTTTACCATGCTGATGATTCCTAAAACCGACGAGCATGGTTTAAAAAAAAGAAGACGACGACGAAGAAGAAAGAAATGACACATTCTGCCTCGCCATTATCAGCCTCCACGGCAGCTGGAGTGTGCGCTTACTGTTTCCACCCCAAACCTCTCCACACGGTCCTTGGGAAAAGCCTGCCCTACTGCTTTGAGGGCAAAGTTTGCACGCAACTTACAACACTCATCCTAATGTCCCTCTGCTTGTGATGCCAGACAATGAAGCATACTTTCACCCATAATTAAGATGCTGCTCCATTTTGCAACATTGGTGAATGCTCTCGGGGGAGCTGTTTGGTCATCACCAGAACAAGGTCTCTCTGGCAATTAGCAATAATAGCTTTGTGGCCAGCCTCATGATATCCAGGGCCCAGCTTCCTGCCTAGGGGGGATATGACCATGGAACACAATTTCTGCAGGCTGGAAGTCACTCACTTGGACATTCATTCATTCATTCATTTGCAGACAGGGTTGCTGTCTCCTACAGATCATGTACCACCCTAGGAGTTGGAGTGTCAGGTCCACACCTGCTCTGAGAGAATGCAGCATAATAGAAGGTTTAACTGTCACACACACACACATTTTTAATATGTTGGTGTGGGGCTTGCTAAGAAAAAAGGGAAAATCTACTGGGCTGGAGAAAGAAGACTCTAGGTCCTCCTCCTTCCTCCCTACTGCATTTATAAAGACTCAGACCTTTGTGCTGTCACATGTGGCTGCCAGATCCTGGGTCCTCCTGGTTCAGTTCCTGATCCTCCATGGTGACCCTTCAATGGGCTGGAACCTGACCCACCTAGGCCTCCCAAGCCCAATGTTCTGCGTGACTGATCTTGCCTTTTCCTACATTCAGATGCTTTGGAAGCCCAGTGGGTGGCAGGATCAGTCACCTCACAAGTGCTCAGGGCTGGGTGCATGAGCTTGCCTCTTCCTGTGCTCAGTGTGGGTGGGGCCTCACAGAGGGAGGTAAACTGAGGGAAACAGGCTGACGCACATATTAGGTATCTCAGGGGTTGATGAGTCACTCTGACAAAGTTCTAGGAGGGGAAAAATTAAAACAGAGGATGAAAGGGAGTCGGCAATGACTTAAGTATTCCATAGAACCTTCTGCAATGGAGACCAAAATAATCGTAAGAAAAACTAATCACTAATAAAGTAAAAAATCAACGTTTGCCAAGCCCTTACTGCATGTCAGACACACTCAACATGCTCTACATGTATGAACCCATTCGATCTTCTGAACAACTCCATGAGGCAGGAATCCTCCCATTTCACAGATTCAGAACTGGAGGCAAAGGCTAATTAAGTAATTTCTCTAAATGTGGGGCAGGTATTACATGGAATTTGAACTCAGACCACTATTTGAAATGAAATTAACAAGCTAAGAAAACAACTTTGCAATGCATTTAAGCCCCTTACCAGAGTCCAGAAGTTTTGATTCAGTGGTTCTACTTCTGGAAATCTAATTTTAGGAATTAGTTAAATATTACATATTTATTAATCTAAACATTCACATGCTACATTTTGTCTTATAATGGGAAAATCTAGAAGTTCAAATTTCCAACATTAAAGTTGATAAAAAAAAAAACAACCCAGGGGAATAGGGGGAAAAAGATTTTATAGTCATCATTAAAACTGATAATTAGGAAAAGTTGATAATATTGTGGATCTGTGTCATAATGCTGAGATAAAAAGAACTGAAACTTCTACAGGTCACAGATCTGCTTAGTCGCTAAGTTGGCAAGTGTATGGTGAAAAGAAGCCGCATTTTCCATTTGGTTCTATCCTAAGCAGCTCTCGGGGAACAATTTACTTTTGGGCGTATCTACTATCTTGTCCTAACCTGAAATTATTTGACTCAGACTGATTTTTTTCCTGAGATAGTACTTGAAGAAAACTTAACGTGATTTTTTTTTTCCCAAGGTATTACATGTAGGAAAAATAAATTTTATCAGTCAGTTTAATATCTCAGTTGGGTAGGTAAAGCTGGGTTCTTAGCTCACGGAAAAGAAACCAAGCAAGCTTCCATCCCCCAGAGCTGCTCATACAGTGTATCTGGAATTGATGAGGCACACGGACATCACCTGTAGATAACTGCTCCATACTGGTTCTCGGGCTCAGAACCAAATCGCAGCACCTCCCTCTGCCAGCTCTATTTTAGAGCAAACTGAGTCCAAATTAGATCACCTGTTTCGTCCAATTGTATAAACCACGGCAATACTGTTTGGGAAAATCTAATAGTGTTAATCTAAGAACTGCTCCTGTGCCCACAATAGAATCAAGCAAATAATCAATAAGCCTCCAGATATTATAACAGCGCTGGGGGAAGAGACGGAGAAGAGCAGAGGCTGCCGCTTACTGAGATCCCATCACAGCACAGCAAGGACACAGTGAAGACAATGGCCAGCAGTGACAACAGGGAAACTGGGCCGTGTGGCATCCTGTGTCCCATGGACAGTAACCGTTGGCGAATTCGCTAGTGGAAGGCTTTTCTAGTGGAATAAGGCAGTTATCTCACTAGTCATTTAAGAATCTCACTCAATCACTAGCCGTAGCCTTTGGCATTGCTATTGTCTCCATTTTGTTGATAGATAAACTTGAAATTCAGAGAGGTTAGTTCACTTGCCCAAAGTCACACAAATAATAAGAGGCAGATGAAATCTGATATCAAGTCTCAGATGCAGCTCACGCTCAGAGGAATCACCTCCATCTAGGGGTGATCTGAGTTTTCTGTGAAGTTAGGCAAGGGGACAGCATCTTTAAGCCTTTGTTTCTATATTCTGAGGCAGAAGAACAACGTGTGCAGATGTGACGAGTACTTGTTGCTCAGTGAATTTTGGCTCTTAATAGCATCATTGTTACATCATCCAAACTATCAAAAAATAAGACTGTTCACCCACAAAACAACCACAAGCAAATATCAAACTCTGGGTCAGTAATGCCATCAGGATGCAGCTGCCGAAGTGTTTAGAAGTCAAGTGACTATTGTCTGTCATCTATTTTGAAATGAATCAAAAGAAAGGATGGATGGATGGGTGAGTGGATGGATGAAGTGACAAATAAATGGATAAAGGTACAAATAGAAATGTTCCTTAAAGAATCTAAGTGGTGCTGTATGAGTATTTGCTGCATTATTGATTTAACTTTTATGCATGTTTGAAACTTGTCATAATAATAAAGGGGTGGGGAGATGGAATGCTACACAGCAATAATGAAGCATTAAATGCTGTCGGTGGATCCCAAAACACAGTGATGAAGACAAGCAGCAAGATTCTAAATAATGCATATGGTAGAACTTTATTTATCTGACACTAAAGAACAGAAATCTATGGTGATAGAAATCAGAATCATCATTAGCTTTTAGTGACGACAGACTTACTGTTTGGACAGGGGGACAGACAGGTAGGCCTCGTGGAGTGCAGGAGATGCTCCTGTCTTGATTTGGATGGGGTTTGGTAGAACTGTACATCTAACATGTGTGCACCTTGCAGTGGGTATGATGCATCTCAGGGTGGATTCTAATTCAGTCAGCTCACATTTTCTGAATGCCTTCCTCCTCTCCTGCCAGGCATTCTTTCCAGGCACTTTCTGATGCATTCACTTGGAAAACTATTTCAGAGAATTGTCTGACAGAATACATTATTTAAGCCTTCAACTGTAATGTGAAGCAATCTTACTTTCTTAGAAAATGACTGTCATCCCTGAAAGTAAACTTGCCTACGAGGAGATCACGAATGTGTGAAACTCCTCAGCCTCCTAGCCCTACCCAATGCCCCAGGCCTTTTCTTTATTCATTCACAATCAGATTCCACTGGGACACAAAGTTTGCCTCTCCATCCCCAAGTCTTTGCCCTCTGGCATGAGATTCAGCCATCCAGATGGGGAAACAATGCGTCAAGTCCAAATCATACCACACTGAGAGTCACTTGCAGGGGGCATGTTCTTGTCAAAGGCTTGACTCTCCCTCTTCTAGGAGACATCCCAGTTCAGAGGGCACAACTCACCGGAGTTCACCCTAAGATCATCCCCTTCGAAAGCCCTTCTGTGGCCTGGCCCAGTGGATCACAGGAGGGAGGCTCATCTGGGCTTGTTCAGCAGCATCCTGGGAGGACGGCCTGATGGGAGAGCGACCTCACCGCCAGGTCTACTGCCAATCCTTGCCAAGCTGTTTTGGTGTAAATTTGAAAACAGTACTCTTTGGACAAAGGCAATATAAACCAGAGAACAATTTCTGCAAATCAGTAAAATGGAGATGGTAGTAGAGGTAGAGATCTGAGGATCCAGTTTGACAAGATTACTATACTAAGATAACCTGGGGGACTTGTTTAAGATACAAAGTTCTTGAGTATTTTTGCTGACTTAACAGTTAGCAATTCAGTATCTTTGGGAGTGATCCCCACAATATTTTAACAAGCTTGCCCCAGGAATTCTCTTGTTAATATAGCCACAGGATCAAGACCTCTTTATAAAGGGTCCCCTGAAAGAAACAGATCTTTCTTTCACCCACTCATCCACCTATCCACCCATCCATCCATCCATCCATCCATCCATCCATCTATCCATCCATGCATGAAGCCCCTATGACCGGGCTATACATGACTCACCCTCCCTGTGTCCATTCATGCATCCCATAACTAAATACCTCCTACATACTATCTTGTACCCTGCCATAGACTTCATTTTGTTTGGTGATCAGAGAAAAAATTTCCCTATAGCAATTACTTTTATAGAAGCCACACCAACATAGCTATATTCAATTATGTAACCATCAGTCCAATTACATAACTATCATTTTAAAAAATGCTTATAATGGTAATTCCTACCATTTTTTTGTCATTAACCTATAAGACCTATTTCCTGATGTTTCATCCCTGCATAAAAGACCACCTGGATTTTAGGAGAGTGTGAGTTGGAACAGAATTGCAGAGTACTTAACTCGAGTTCTTTTTCTAGAATATTTGTACCTTTAGCTGGGCTCACCTGAGTCTCAAGGGTCTGCAGGCCAGGCAGCCCAGATCTATGGTGCTGATTACTTTCTGAGACATCCAATTACAAGTGAGTAATTTCTTTCTCTCAAAGATACTCTATGGAGAATACACTATAGATTCTTCTGTTTCTAGGAAGCTAAGAGAATTTGGATACAAAAGCAAGTCCCATAGGTTGTAAAGTTCTTTACTTTTAACATCAAGTCTGCAAAAGAGCACTACTTGTAGATAACAAATATGACAGGGATTTAATAAGAGATAACAATATAGCAACTGAGGCAGGGATTCAATAAAAGACAAGAAGAAATTAAAACCAAGCAACCACATAAAAAGGAATCCTCAAAGCCAGACATGCTTATTCTGGATTAAGTGCTGTATACCATCACAGGATCATCAAATCAGTAGCTGATGACACAGTGAATTAGAATGATGACTGCACCATAACGAGTTTCCTTGATTATCTCTCTGTCTCCTTCAGATTAGAAGAATCTCAAAAGCAGTAAGTATTTCTTTTTCCTTACCACTGGACCTGTTCCATGCCTGACAGTGCTAGACTCAAGAAATATCCACTAAGTCACAAATAGATTTCAAAATGAAAGAGTTGTTACAATCTCGGATGGTTTTTACCGAAAGCAACTAGATGATTTCCATGGGGTGGGAGTGTCTTTAATTATAAGTACCAACATTGTTCAAGAAGAAGTTTGGAAAGCCGAAGACCAGTTGTCATCAGCTGGGCATTCAGCAGCAATAAACACGGACACAGTTTGTCAAACTCTGGTTCTCTCATTTTCTGCCTTCCTAGCTAGAGGCAGGGGTGTCTCTGATACATAACTCAACCTATGGCTACTGTAGAGTCAAGCATTGCAAGTCAAATGCTAACAATTCTCTGCACTGAAACTTGGGCTTCTGGATTTTATGCTGCCTCAGTTAAATTCCCACTGCATGGTCCACAGTATCATCCCTTATCACTCGCCCCTATCACATTTGGCCTAAGTTCTCTAAATGACTCTGACCCACAATTCAGCATATCCTCTACTGGCTTAAGGCACAGACACCACTGGTATTGTCTTTAATCACCTGGAAGGAGATCCCCTCTCACAATCTCTGTATTCTCAACTTCAGTGGAAACTGAGATCCCCTAGGAAGATTTAAAATTCCCAGGGACCAGGCTACTTGCTCATGCAAATAAATCAGACTCAACAGAAGACCCCAGGTGTCAGGATTCTTTAGTTTCCTAGACAGCATCAGCAGCTTGAGCACAACTGCTAGAAAACAACTTTTGCCTTTTGATGTCCTATTTGTGTGGGATCTTATCAGAGTGTTGACCTTTTTTATCCTGAAAATATCGATTGACTCTTTGATCTTCAACCAAGACATTCAGCTTTACAACACAGTGAGAATAAGCCCTACTTATTCAGACCTTTTACAAGTGGAACCTATGGATAAATGAATGGAGAGTTGTATGGAAAATGGATGGATGGATGGATGGATGGATGGGTAGATGGATAGGTGAACAGATGGGTGGATAATTCTGAAGATTTTTACTATAACACTGGAGCTACTTTAATACTCGTCTTTTCAAATGCTTGAATCCCCTACCAGACTTCCAGTTCCATAAGACAGAGACATTGTCCTTATCTGTCTTTGTTTCTCAGAACTCAACACAATACTTGGGTAATGGCAGGTAAGCAATAGGTTAAAAATATGCCTTTTGAAAATAAACGAATTTAGTCCAGTGACTGTATTTCTAAGTTTGTCCAATATCCTTCGAGGAACAGCATTTCTTAGTAATGACGAGAATGAAAATCTTGAAGTAGAGATGCTCCATTGATATTTTACTTTCATATTGTACAAAGAAATAGCTAGTGGCAAAGTTTTGATAAAAATTCTAATTGGAAGATGGTTTTACTGATCTCAGGAAGAAGTGTATAGACAAGCATATAAAAAAAATTGGATTATTTTCATAGCAAATGTCTTTTCATACATAGGAAAACTAGGGCCTAGCAAACAACTTAGAGGTCTCGAACCTCACAACTCTTATCTCCTAGTCCAGAGCTCTTCACATTATGTGGTGCCACATCTGTGGAGATGAATGCAATAAATGTATTTTTATTTCTAAACAAAGGGAGAATTTTAAGAGCACATAACCCTCTCACAGTGTGTGTCTCTGTGCCTGAGTGTGTGTACACACCTGTACTTGTGCCTGCGCTACTTAGGTGGAGTGTCAGCTTGATTGCCTTTGGGATCCACCTACCTGGGGGACTGATAGCACACAATTCTGGGTTTGCCTGGGTGGTCATGGAAGCATGGCCTTGGGGTCTATGCCTGGTCCCTGGACTCTTTCTCCCTAGCACTGTTTCCCTGCTCTGCTTCCCAGCACCATGACTGAGCAGCTTCGCTTCACCATACTCTTCCTCCATGCTATTTTTGCTGTGGGACCAGCTTTCCATGGATATAATCCCCTTAAAGCATGGGCCACATTAACCCTCTCCTGCTTTAAGTTGTGTGTGTCTAGTATTGTGTCTGGCAATGGGAAGCTGACTAATATGCCCTACATTCCTTGTTCCAACCATTACCAGGATTTTCTAATCAAACTATCCAAAGTGATATTGATGAGTTGGCCTTTTTCATTAATCTAATTGGACCTGGTGACACTTGAAGACATCATATAACTTACACATGGGTTGCTTAAGGGGACCTAAGGAAAGCTAGGGTATGTCTGGCTGACCACCTCTGGTGCAGGGGTGGACTCCCATAGCTAATGAGAGAGAGGTGTGTCACTACTGAAAAACACCACTCCAGTTTCTCTGGGAAGTACAAGGCACCATAACTTCCCAAATTGGCAAAAACTACCTGCTATGGGTTGTAGTAAAGTGTGTTTTTAAATTATTTCAGAACCATAAAACCTCTCCATAGAGAGTGCTTTGAAACTGCAAATTAAATATAGAACATCTATGAACTGTATCCATTTTTACAGTAAGTATATATTTCCATGGGGGTTTGTACCATCTTTTTTGTCTAGTTACACTAGTTAATAATGCAGTGAATTTGCAGTAATAGAGTAAATGTTATTTTGATGACACTATTTGATTAAATTAAAGATGACATTAAAAGGACCATTTCAATAAAGAACCGAAATCTCTAGAAGAAACTGGGGCTGAGTGTTTAAGTCAGCTAGTCAGGCGGTCTTAAAAGGACCGAATGGAATTTCTTTCACCGTGTGAATGATGAGCAAGTTAAGAAACAATAGGACCAAATAATATATGGGAGAATATGAGGGCTCGGATTCCAAGGCCCAGGCAATTTTAGTTATTTGAGGCAGGCATGCCACGCGCGTGAAAACAGCTCATGCGGCCTTGGGAAAATGTAGAAATGCATTAAGTAAAATGAAAGTGAGAGGGCACCGAGATTTTCAGCAAAATGTGCTGATGTGGTGACAGTGAACCTAGTTGTTGCACAAACAAAAGAGGGAGGATTAGTCACGTCCCTCCCTCGCCAACCCACCACCACTGCCACCTCCTCAGCAAAGTCACACATGTTGCAGTGGGCCACCCACCCCACTGTGGGTAAAGCTTTGAGATTAAAAAGCAGCAGAGAGTCCTAATTATTTTTTTCAGGCCTCTGTTCATATGGTGTTTGCCGAAGAAAAGTTCTTTTCCCAAGTGAGAGGTTCATGTACGTAAATCAGGCGACTGTGTGAAAATCCCTTGACTTAACTTCTTAGAGACAGAAAGCATCTGAAGAGACATTCCACAGTGATGTGGCTGAGTTATGAATCACGGGCATTTCACCAGAAAGAAGATCCAAGATTAAAGGTGCAGAGCAGTGGAGAATCCCCGTTCCCACAGAAACACCTGTTCGGGTGTCTCAGCTGCAAGGGCAGGTGACATCTTTATCTAGGCAGCAGGCCACGGGCTGGTGACACATTCGAGCCCGAAGTGCTCACATTCCTGATTGTTTTTACAACTGAAGAGAGAGAGAGAGGAAAAAAATCTAATGCATTTGTAATTCTTTCTTGTAATCTCAGAAGAACATCATTAGACACTAAGTTTTCTCAGATAATTCATCTGGTCATCATGCATGTCGTTATCTCAATATAATTATTTCCACTCTGAAAAGGTGGGCAGTGTAGCTTGCTGGAAAGTCACATGTCCCCCATCTAGTAAATATTGCCTCTTTAAGTGCAAATAGCTTAGACTGCAACAGTCATAGTATATTTGACTTTCTGAGCATAGAAAATCTAAAGTGTTTATCTTCTCAGCAGCAAATCACTTAGAGACAAATGGTGATATAAAATGTCACATCAGGGAAGTCTATTAAATAAAGCACATGGATAACAAACAAGATGATGCTAAGATCCTTAAGACTAAGCAGAGCCCTCCTGCTGCCAGGAAATCTGCCTTGCTGAAGATACACAGGTACTGAGAGGGACTGCAGTTATTTAGCAGTAACAGAAAACTTTCTACAGGAACTATCTTACTTCCCAGAACTGTGGGTAGCTCAAGCTTACAGGTTGGAGACACTCTCTATTACAGTTCCCGAAAACCACTAAAATCCACTTGCAGAGCCTCTGCTGCCTCTTCTGTTTCTCTGTACAGGTGGTTCTAACAGATCCCAAGTATCTTGTTGGTAGCATACTTTTGAGACGCAAAAACTTGAAAGAAATGTTTGATGGATGCTCAAAGAAATTAAAAGTTGGAGATATGTCTTACAGCAATAAACATTTTGTATGAGCTAATATGATTGGATAACAGTATCATATATGTATATATACCCACATACACATGTATATTTATATATAATCACAGACTATGGTGGATGTGCACAGGTAACCGTAAAGCAAAACACGGACTTCACATGGTAACAATGTGTCAATGTAGGTTCATGAATTGTGACAAATGTGCTCCTCTGGTACCAGGTGTGGAAGGTAGAGGACCTAGGAAGGCAGGCAGGGTATATAGGTACATTTTGTGCTTTGTGTTCACTCTAACTCTCGTAAAACTTTTCCTCAAAACAAAACTCTATCCTTGCAAAAAAAAATACAAACAGGTGTAATAAAAGGGAAATTTGAACTCTTTGGTGGTGAAAAGGCCCAGGCACCAACCCTCAGCATGGGATTGCTATTGCAGGAAAACTTTTTATTGTCTTGACTGTGATTCACTCTCATGGGTTCCAGTAAAAACAGACTTTCTCCTGGGCCAGGCTGACTGGGGCTCTAGAACTTGTATTTATGACTCATTTCAAGTTTGCCCTGAATGTCACAGCATATGCAGCCCAAACCCTCAGAGCTCCTCCTAGCTGGTTCCACTAATACTGGGGGCTTCAAGGGACACCTGTCTTCAGTTGTAAGGGTCACCAGGTGGCCTAGTAGCAAACTATGCTCAACATCATTTGAGTCTTGCCGTTCCAGCAATAGGGACCTCTGACACTCAGTCTCTCCTTTAATTGATCCCAATTTCAAAGTCTTCCTCTTACATGAGGCAAAATCCAATTCAGCCTTCAGCTGTCACTAGTTCCCTGGAGAGTTCCCTGATTGAGACAGAACAAAGTGATCTAGTATCTTTGCTTTATGTAGCAATTTATGCAATTTTGATTATGGAGTCCGCCATGACCCCAACTCCCACTCCAACGACCTGTTTCTAAGCCTATGCTCCTGTAACAAGAGGATACTGAGGCCTGGTCTGTATCTCATCTGCTCTTGTTTGTGTCTCTATCTAGCCCCTGGCATGGGCTTGGCTGTTTGCTGATGCTTCATAAGTATATAAGGAAACTGGACATTTGGGTGACTACATTGTTTTTAACAAGCTACTAGGATATCATCGCAGACATTCACTAAAATATAAAATTTCACCATTCATCTATGCATCACTTATCCATCTATCCAACTACCCATCCATCCATGTATCCATTCATCTGACCATCCATTTGACCATCCAACCAACCAACCAACCAGCCATCCAAAAAATATGCAATAATGTCTCCTCTGGTAGACTTTTATATGGATGAATTGTTAAAAAAAAAGATGACTAAAAAATGAATAAGATATGGTCCTTGCTGCTTATATTCCTGCTGGATAGGAGAAATAAAATATGACAGTAAGAACCATATGCTGTCCATCTTTTTGTCCCCTGCAGCATCTTGTACAGGGACTTGCATCACTTGTAGTGATGAGTAAGTGACTGTTGAATTAATGGGTACAAACAAATACAATACAAGGCAGTAAGTGAAGAGTGTCAAATAGGTGCCACGGAAATAATGCAACAAAAGTGTGGAGGGTACACTGATCATGTCCAGCCAGGTACCTTGGGGCAGGAGAGATTAGAGTGGAGAGGACAGGACAGGCTCAAATTCGAAATGGAGATGCAAGCTGGTGTTGCAGGAGGGAGTGCATCTGTCCATGCCTGCAGTGTTGGTCAGGGCCGATGAAAATGCTGGTCACAGAAGAGCCCCCTCTCTCTTTTTTTTGAAGTGAGGTGCCCTCTGGGCTAAACTGGGCACTGAGACAAAAGTTGACAGGGACACAGTCTCTGCTTTCAATGATTCTCCTGGGGCAGTGTCTCTGGAGGAAAACAGTGGTACAGGGGGCTTAGAAAGATGGTAGCTTGTGGTCATAAAACAGCAATTTAAACCACATGGAGTGAAAAAGCAGAGGTCCTAAAGGGACTGTTGATGAATAGGTTTCTAATTTGACTATGGTTTGAATCTTGTTTGCAATTAGCAACAACTATTTGCATACAATTAGTGTGCAAGGCCTTAAAAAGAGTTTGTTCTCTAAAGTAGGTTAACCCCCCCCCCCGGCACCTTGCAATTGTGCCTGTACTATTGATTGTTTTCACAAATTTATTGTCCTCTATAGACCGAGGATAAC
Source organism: Hydrochoerus hydrochaeris (assembly GCA_004027455.1). Lineage (NCBI taxonomy): Eukaryota > Metazoa > Chordata > Mammalia > Rodentia > Hydrochaeridae > Hydrochoerus > Hydrochoerus hydrochaeris. Next base: position 110,277 of record PVLA01001298.1, on the reverse strand, counting down.
CTTCAACTCAGTCTTGGTGTGAAGTGTGACCCTTGGGTTACATTGGCCCTACCCATTTGGAATGGAGGCTGAGCTTTTCAAGTGACCTAACTTAGGAGGCCAGAGCACACGGTGTTTCAGTGCACCTGCCAACAACTCTGGGGGAAATAATAAAAGAAGCAAAGCAACATTGGGGAAGGGGTGATGTGTTGTGAGCCTTGTGCCATTTTTCTGAAACTGTTCCTGGTCTGTGCATCCCCAGATCTGGGTTCAGGTTCCCCTTGGTTCCAGCTTCCTTTTGTGGGATTATTCAGGAAGCCTGAGCAACTGCGTCCAAAGCACACCTATTCAGTTACTCATTGTTAACTGCTAAGCCCTCAGATGGGCACTAGTGATGCCCTAGGGAGATTATTATCTAGCGGAGAAAAAGCAGAAATTGAAAAATAAGCATAAAAGTAATGTAAAATTGCAGATCGTTACATTGATCCCAAGAGGAAGCACACTGAACCCTGATAACTTGTAGGAAGATGTAATGGAGTCAAGGAAGTCTCCCTGGAGGAAGTGACAATTGAACTGAAATGTAAAGAATGAGTAGAGGTAAAGTAGGAATGATACCAGCATGTACAAAGGCACCGTGGTAGGAAATAGTAGGGAAAGTACAAAGGACTCCTATGTGTTATTAGAACAGAGTTAAAGAGAGCCCAGTGAGCTGTGAGCTGAGCAGGCAGGCAGGGGCTAGATCTTTGGGGAGATGGGTAGATGATGTCCTAGGGTCTGTGTTAAGAACAAGAGGAAATCACTGGCAGGGCTGAACTGGGGTTGGAAGAGTGGGAATACAAGGATTTCAATTTTGAAAAGATCACTTTGACCATAGTTTAACATTGTACAGAAGAGAAGCCATCTTCCCACTGACTTCCACTGGTCTCTCGATCATCTGCATGGCAAACACTTTGCCATCTGCCCTTGGCATGCTGCTGCCAGGCACTGCCATCTGTCCTGTGTCCTGCCTTGTTGCCACCACCCCAGTGGGCCCTCTGCACAACTGCGTGTGCCACTGTCATCTTTTCCGTAGACCCATGTCTGCCATTGTCATTGCCTGGCTTCCAGGGAGGTACAGGGTAGGACACAGTCTCCATTGTCACTGGAGGTGACTCTAACGTAACACCCACATCGGGATTGGCATAACACCCAGGAGAAGGAGGTTAATGTAATGCTGTAGCTGCTGCTGTAGAGGTCTGTTGTTTGCATCCTTTTAATGTCCACTCCCCTCTTTTCTGAGGGGGGAAAAGAACTGCCTTCTTTATTCTGTCACCCTGGTCCATATAGTTTGGGTCAAGCCGATTTCATCTACCAGCTCCAAGTTGACATTCAACCCAGGTCTAGACAGGGTCACAGTGATTGGCTCAGGGATGTGCATATGATCTGCTGAGGGCCCCTGAGAGCCATGACATTCAACCGCTGAGGGTCAATGAGAGGCATGACATGTGGCCCTCTAAGGACCAGTGAGGGTCAGGCTGGGGACTCCTGGTGGAAGGAGCTCTTCTTTCTGGCTCGTTGAACTTCAACATGAAGAATGTGGCTCGTGAAGACCATTTCTTCCTTCCCAGGTAGACCCTATCTGCAGGTAAAGTCACACAGAGGACAGTGCACCTGAGAGGCAGGGAGACAGAATCACGATGGTGTCATTTGACTGCCTGGACCAAACCATGCCAGATCTATGCCTTGGATTCACATTTCTGTAAATCAAAGAATCTTCTTTTCACCTGACCCCGTATTGGTTGGGTTCACTGCCACTGAAAATAGAAAAAAAATTCTAGCTTCATTTGTATTTTTTTTTCCTTAGTGCCCTCCTGTAATTTCTACCACCTGCAAGTCCTTTCGGAAAGAAATGACTGATTAAAGCACCTGAGACTGAAACTCATTACAAATGTGCCCCTGGGACCTTCAGTTACCAACCTAGGAAACACTGTGCACTTCACTGAGAGGGGACAATCAGAGCCATCACTGCCAAAATCTGCCTTTACCCAAATGTGTCAACCATCTTCAAATTTCTCAAAGTCTTAGACATGAAGCCAGTAGATCAGTTCAGGCTTCTTTTTGAGAATGTCTAATTTTATCACTATGAGTATCTAAGAGGAACCATAATTAACATGCTCATAGAAGTACTGACCCAAGGATAAAGGATTCCAGCTTAAAATTCTGACCCCTTGAAAAACAAATCATTGAAGTTCAATATTTTATGGTTTAGAAATCTGCAATCTCTAATTAAACAAATCTCATGTGTGTGTGTGTGTGTGTGTGTGTGTGTATCTGTGGTGCAGGAAAAGGGAAAAAGATTAGCACAGGCAGGGTGGTGCTGCACTGCCCTCAAACTCCAGTGCACACACAGGCTGTACCTCGGCTTCCAACACAATATTCCACCCCAGCAGGAGCTGACAAGGCGAGCCAGCCCTGCCTCTCAGGACAATGGTACGCCGCCACCGTGACTCTCTTACTTTTGCAGTAATAAAACACTGAAAAGTGGTCAACTTTTCTTTTCCTTTTAATTTAAACAAATTACTATTGACTGACTAACACACACACACACACAGGCTAGAGAAAAATTCAACAAAAGGACTGAGAGGGAGGAGAGGAAAAGGACAAATGAGACAGCCCATCTAGAGTCTATCAAAATGGAAACACTGAGCTCAATCCTTATTTTCTTTTTCAATGAAAAAGATAAAGGAAAAGAAGAACAATTTTTGTGGCTAAGAACACAGCCTCTAGTGTTACTGCCACAATTTGCAAGCCCAACGATACTAAGAGCTCCGATCCTTGAAGAGGCTGTGAGACTGTCCTCTCATTTATCAAATGGGAGTGTTCTAATTTGGATAAATAATGCATAAAACGTCCTTGGCATCTCCCTTTCCGGCATATGATAAGCACTTAATCAACACAATTGTTCCTACTAAGAAGGTAGGACCCAGAGTCATTAGGTCACTCAGAGGTGGAGTGTCATGTCCAAAGGTGCAAATGACATTTCTTAGATCAGACAGTGAAGGGGCACATAACATTATCACTACTGGAGGAAAATCCAGTCCTAGAGGGTAGATCTGGGACAGCAGGGGCAGTCAGCTCCAGAGAAGCCATACCTACACCTCAAAGCCCCGTCCAGATGGAGTTAACACGACACTGGAGTGGGGGATGCAAAGAATAGAAATGTGTTCATCTGTGAAATTAAAAGTAGTACAGCATGACGTGCCGCATTATGTGTGGGGTTAGTCCAAAGCAATAATTAGGATGACTCTGAACACACTCCTAATCAAATGGCAGCAGCTCTGTTGAGTGAAGAAGCCCAGTCTCTTGGGAGGGACAATAGGAGGGAAGCTGAGATGTCTGGGGGGACAGGTTGGCTGGGCCAAGTGCTGGTGGAGGCCCCGCCCACAGAACATCTCATGGTGCTGAGCTGCTTTGTAGTGGCCGCATAACAATCACCACCCCTTGAAAGGACACATCTCCTTATCATCCCACAATTGCTGTGGGTCAGAAGCTCAGGTGCAGTGCTGGGTCCCAGAAGGGTTTAGGGTCCCCATGCCAAAGTCAAAGTGAAGGCCACCCCAGTTCCTTCTCAGGAGGCAGAGAGAAAGAATCTGCTTTCCGGTTCATTCAGGTAACAATTCAGGCAGCATTCACTTCCCAGTGGTGGCTGCAGTACTGAAGACCCTACCTTCTATGCAGTTGTGGGATAAAGGTCCTTACTTCCTCCTGGCTGTCAGCCAGAGCAAGCTCTTAGCTTCTAGAGGGACTCAGCCTCTTTCCCCGTGGCCCACTCCACCTTCAAAGCCCTCTGCCTCCCCTTGCTCCAGCTCTGCCTCCCTGCTCTGTGGTCCTCTCCATGCTTACCTGGGCCCTTTTTCATATGAAGGGTACTCAGCTACTTAAAAGACAGCTGAGGCAAAGTCCCTTTTGTCACGCTGCATAACACAAACATGGCAGTAACACCAGGAAGAAGGTCATGGGGCCAGACGTCTGCCTACCTCAGGTTCCCAAAATGCGCCCCACACACACCCAGGGGCCAGGACCTGGCAGGATGGAAACCCAGGGAGTTTATGTTGCCCAGATGAGCAGAATGCAATGCACTGTGAGGTCCAGGAGCCAGGGGGCATCCGTGGAACTCTGTCAGAGACTGGGGCCTTTCAGAACTTGAGAAGTCTTCAAAGGTAAAATGCCATTCAAGAGCCACTTCGGGCTCACTCATGAGCACCTCCTCGCCCACATGGCTATGGGGAAGAGACGAGTTCTGAGTTCTGCTTGGTGTGAGTGCTCTGTGTTACATTTTGCGGGTGTGCAAGCAACTCCTAAAAGGGAGGCAGACAGTGCCAGGGTTCCTGAGCCTGGCAATAAAAGTTTCACCACAAACCAAGGAAGAGGACGGTGCTGTCCCCACTGCAGGCAGAGTGCAGCTCAGACAGGCCAAGAAAGGCAGACTCCATACCTCGCCTCTGCTGGGATTCCGGAGCCGGAAGCCAGCCCCTGCCCAGCCCTTCTGCTTCCACTGGCCTGTCCCTCCTCCCTCCGCCCTTGCTTCCTTCGGCAATGTCCTTGGACTCAAAGCCTAAGAAATAATGATTTAATTCTCAGTGTTTTCTCAATGACATAATTAAATATCCACATTGAGGTAAATTAACCTGAATGGCTCAGGGGACACTTGGGCACCACCCTGGAATATTTTATTTTGAGGCTTCTTTTACACATATTTCAGCTGTTATGGATCTAAAATTAGGTTTCCAGTTTAGGTGCTAGAGGCAAGAGGTGCTAACGGTTATAAATAGTGTCTGGATGGAACACTCTCGCAGGCTCTTCTTAAGGGGCTGAGAGCACAAAGCAATTACTTTATTGTACAATGCAAGGGATTATCCTCCGGCTTATTGTGAGCTGGGTTATCTGATCACGGAGTGTGAAGTGAGCAGCCATCCAGCCCATGGGACTAGATGCCACCATCCCGAGGAGCCAGGACAGGCACCGAGAGTCAGGGAGGTGCTGCTGCCAGGGAAACCGGCTTGGCTGCCACTCTCCAGCATGCAGGGAGGAACAAGTTTCCTTCCCTTTTCATCTCCACTGACTTCCAAAGCCAGATGCACCTATGCTGTAATAAATGCAGGGACATAGCTGAAGGGGGGAAGAAAAACATAACCAGTGCAGCTAGGGGCTTAAGAGAGAGAGAGAGAGAGAGAGAGAGAGAGAGAGAGAGAGAGAGAGAGAGAGAGAGAGAGAGGCAGGTTTTGAAGTTAATGACAGTGTTCCTGCCTTTATTTCTTGAGGCAGAAACAGGAAGTTAAAAATCTAAGTGCTTGAGAAAATATAATACTTAGCGATTTCATCTACAGGCCTCCAGTTGTATTATCCTAATTTATTTCATTGTTGTGGATTTTTTTTCTTTTGAGGACTTTTTTGATCTATTTTTAATGGAAGACTAATGTGCCTTCTTTTTTCTCCCACAGGGATTTACTGAGCAGGAAAGCATATCTAAAAGAATTTCTTAAAAAAATAAAACTTGTGCTTTTTTTATGGAGGCAAAGATGGGACAAGGGGAAGAAATTACCTTTTAGTAATCTACTCTTATTGCATGCAGCACTGATTCTTCAAGTGTTCTTTAATTTTCCTGAGTCTTCCAGAAAGAAGTACCCCTGCTGACTTCCAGAGGGTCACTGTGACACTGTAGTTCTTACATTACATCTTGGCTTTGCGCTAGAGTTTCCTTGGGGGCCACACCCAAGCACCATGGAACACTCCAGCTCTTATCAGTCTGATACATAAATGTACCAACCAGGTTTTCAGGTCTGCCAAGATGTGTGTGTGTGTGTGTGTGTGTGTGTGTGTGTGTGTGTCTGTGTGTGTCTGTGTGTGTGATAGGAGGAAGAATAGGAGGTAGAGGAAGAGGAAGAGAGGAGAAATACAGAAGGAAAGAAGAAAAAAGAGAGAAAAAGAAGAGCAGAAAAAAGAAAAGAGAAAGAAGAAAAGGAACAAGAAGTTATACTACTTGTGGAATGAAAACAAAATTTTGTCATTGTATAAGTAATGTAAGATGGCGATTTCCTGTCCACCTAGGAATTCCTAGATTCTCTCCAAGTACAGAATGGAAAGTAGGCTGAGTTATTTCTGCATTCTTGGAGGGAGAATTAAAAAGTAAAATTAATTTCAGGAATTTCTTGAGTCGACGCTTCATTTCAGGGAATCCATTAGATCCCTGTATGTTCCCAGCACACAGCTTTATTCAGAAGTCACACTTTAGTCACTCTTGATTTTCCCAATAAGCCTGGGAGGAAGCCAGGACAGGTATTAATTAGCCTGAAGGGATGAGCAAGAACGTTCATATGTGGGGAGATGCAACAATATGTTCAAATTCACAGGAGATGTTAATGCAAAAGCCAAGCCTGGGCCCTCTCCAGTGACAGTGAAATGAAGTCCTTCACCCCCACCCATGCTTAGCCATGGAATTAATCCAGCTTCTATCTACCAAGAACATAAGGCACTTGCAAAATGAGCTTCTACAAAAAGAACTTTCAGGATTTTCAGAAGCAATGAATGAAGCAAATCAAAAAGACTGAATAAAACCCTCTCTGAGAAATTCAGAGTGGTGGCCTGCTATGAATTTTGACTTGGAAAAAGTTATCAACCTCTTGGCACTTATATACATGATTACCAACTTGATCTGAATGCAGTCAGATAAATTAAGACATTGGGAGGGAGAGAGAAGGGTCAATAAAAGATGTTAGTTAAAAAAATTCCTTAGAAAAAAATCCATAGTCAGATCAAATAAAGAATATAACCAAACAAACAAAGATTTAAATCTTTAAGGCTAAAGGGCCAACTGTTTTGAGAAAACTGGCAGGGTATTTGTGGTTTAACAATAACACCAAAGAGATTAGAACAAAACAAAAAAAATCCAGTTAAAATAAAAGGAATCAAAACCCCAAATTTTCAGTTGGGGCTCAGACTTTCAAAACTTAATTTGATCTTTTTGATATGAAACTTCGGGTGCATTAAAATTAAACAAAGTGTGAATTTCACAAGTACCAAGACAAACTGCCTTCTCATTTTGATGTTTGAAATGATACCACTTAAGAAAATCAAACAGAGGGCAGACACTTAATTGTTCAACTCAAGTTGCTATGTTCATCACTGAATGTTATCCTTTAAAAACCAATTCACCTGGCAATGCCTTGATATTCCATGGAAATGGAAAGAAGAGAGAAATGGAAATTGAAACAATAATTGTGCCATTGTTGTTCTGTTTTTGCTTGTTCTAGATCCTCAAAGGTTTTCCAGTCAGATTCCCTCTCCTGTGTTCTGGGTCTAGTTTAATTATTCAGGAAGCAGCTAGTTGGGAAGGTCCAGAGGTGTTTTCATTCACCTGCATGATTAGATTCACTAATTTATAGGGGTCACAGACCAGTTTCACAAGTAGCGATGCTCCTCTAGGGGCCTCGAGATGTCTTTAGGTACCTGGTCCAGAATATTATGATATGCAATCCCACCTGCATGAAACCCTCCCTGGGAAATTGGAGTGGTAGCCTGTTATGAACTCCAACTTAGGAAAAAGTCACCAACTTCAGGGCACTTATATGCATGGTTACCAACTTGATCTGACTGCAGACAGATAAATTGAATGTGATAGCTTATCAGGGCCACCAGCTTCAGTAGGAGATACATACAAGTACAGTATTATTGCAATTTTTGGTCCATCATCTGTTCACACATTGATTCCACTCCCCTGGTGTGACATGTGTCTTGAACATCTTGAATCTAGCCAGTTCCAATCTTCTGAGAGTTCACAGAGTGACAGTGGGAATGGACATAAAGTCATTCCGATTCAGTGTGACAGAGTCTGGAAAAAGTAGAAATGGCTAAAGTAGAGCAGATCTCAGGGAGCAAAATTAGCTCAATCTGGAAATGGAGGATAGAAAAGCTGGCACAGATGGAGGGGGTACCTCGTGCTGAGTCCTGAGAGACAAAACTCAATTCAAACTGGCCACATCTTGTCCCAGGTTGACAGTACCACACCACCCAAAGAAAACTCAGAGGAATTCTCAAAAATCAGCATGTTCCTGTTTACTGGTTTTTGTTTGTTTATTTATTTATTTATTTGTCTTCAAATCTCTTTTCATGATGAGCTTCTAAAATATCTGGCTGATTTGAATAAATCCTTTGATAGCAGAAAATCAAGACTCTCATGTGACTGGAGTTGTGGGTAACAGAAATGCTGGGTTCCCTGTTCATCTCACCCAGCCCAGGTCACGTATTCAGAAATGAGATTAACTCATTCAGGCTACCTGGCAGCAGCCTTTCACCCACCAGGTAGTGATGGTGGTGGGCGGTGGGCAGACCTTCCCTCCATATGACGGAATGCATGAAGTAAATCCGGAGGCTGGCTGTGTTGGCTGGGTTGCTTTTAACTGCTGGCCCCATCCCACAACAGCGCACCCCGCCGCTGTTTGAGGGTCCCATGCTATTTCTGACAGTTCCAGCTGTGCTGAAGTATTGACAGAGCAGTGCAGAGCAGAGAGATTTATTTCCCTTCATTCTGTTTGTGTTTCAGACTTGAGCCAATGCGATTAGCCAGAAACAGGTAGAGCCAGGCTGCTCTGGGAAAGCCACATGGCCTAGAAGTTCTAGAAACTCAGGGGCTCTGCATGCTCTTGCACCTGGGTCCTCCTTGTGTCTCTCTCTCTCTCTCTTTGGGAGTTCTCTATTCCTGGGGTGGTGAACTGAATGAGGGTACAGACTTTGATGTCCTCGGACCAGGGTTTGGATCCTCAGTGGCTTTTTACTGGTTTAGTGTACCGTAGTCTCCTTATCTAAAAAATGAGTGCAAGAATGCCTACCTCAAAGAATCTTTGTGAAACTTTAAGATGGAAAAAGAAAGGTTATCTGTAGTGGGCAGGACTGAATGTGTGTCATACAGAAAGCATTCCCTCAATAGTAATGATTTGGTTTTCGTACCTACTATGTGCTTTCACTGGATTCATTATCTAGGTAGATCTTTGTAGGAATTTTGGATGACTGCCATCACGGTCTTCATTTCATAAAAAATTGGACACAGAATCAGGAAAAATCAAAGGAGGTGTCAACCCAGGATCTGTCTCATACAGATCTAAGATTGTCCTATTATAGACACACAAGTGCATATCTTATTTCCTTGGGTGAGAGAAGGGGATGAGAACACAGAAAGAAGGCAGGCAAAGTACATCATGTAAGAGCTCATCCTGATCTGGGCCCTCAGCCATGGGATTTGGAAGAAATCCCTTGGAGGCAAGCAGAGAGCAGTACATGAATAGATTTCTCAATTTCTAGATAATGTTTGCCTGCACCATGATGTCTCACAGTATCTCAACCATGAAAGATGTGTCCCTGTGTCTTAGGACCATGAAGTTGAGTCAGTCAAGTTCAAAGCTCTTGTATGTGTTCATTAAATTTATCTTCTTGTGCTCCATGTAGGGTTAAAAAAAAATGTGTCTCAAATTTTCTGAGATGGAGATACCTAAAAATGTAACTTTTCCTCAAGTGGCTGATATAGTTTGTCAAGTTTGTATTAATTCCTTATCCTGAAAAGATAAGGTCACTTTTCCTTCCATTTCAGTTATTACTGCTATCACTTGGGGAGAAAGACAGTGGCCTCAGACTGTTCTCCGGGGTGTCAATGGAACTGGAAAGGTGGGCTGTACTGGAGGTTTTTGACTTGAATCAGAATGATGAGTTTTATTCCTTTACTACCAAGGGGTAATTCTTCAACCTGGGCTGGCAGTGCTGGGAACAACTGCAGTTATTCAAGGGCTCTAATACTTTATGGGGGACTGACTATTACAAGGAATTTTAATGGTGTCCAGGGCAGAGAAAGAAGAAATCACTTTGCTTCTCCATGCAAATCACATCCAGGCTATGAGAAAAGATAGGCGCCTTCACATTAGAAGCATGATATGTAATTTGGATGCAGGTGTAGTAAATAATAGTTGCTCATCAACGACTGGATGGTGAAAGACAGAGGAGAGAAAGAAACTCTTAGACAATATCCCATCCATTTGCTATCCCAGCTGAACCTCATTCATATGCTTTATGTTGCAGAACGCAGCCCAAGCTTTAGGGTGAAAAAATAAACCAGAACCCAAATTAGTGCCATAGTTAAATTAAAACCTAAATAAGTGGGCAAAATAAAAAAAAAATCAACATGATGAAAAAAAATAGTGAAAGCACAATCTTTTGGCTTCATGTGATTATAATTCTTCCCCTCTTTCTCTTGTCTAATTTCAGTATTTGGGATTAATTGCTCTTTCACACCCAGGAAAGGAAACCGGAGAATCTCCAGGTCCTTGAGATGAGGGGATGCAAATGCAGCGGGCTGCAGAAATAACAAACGCTCTGCGGCTGAGCATGCTCCTGTGATTTATGAAAGGTGTACCTCACGGTGGGAAGATAATGCCATTTGAAATGGTCCATTTCATAAATCTATCCCTCTTGTCCCCAGCTGCATACAGGACTACTATGAACTCCTGAATCCAATAATGTTTTCATCCTCTATTGACAAAAAAAAAAAAAGAAGAAAAAAAAAGGACTTTCTTTGGAACAAGCTAATGATGCACTTACAAGGAGCAGTGGCTAACACTCTGTACTCCAGGGCTTGCTTTGGCAATGGCCACCAAGCTTTCAAGGCAGGGAAACTTGGATAAACAAAATGAAGAAATAATCAACATGCGCGACATCCCTAATGTCCTTTTCCTGCTAGTAGCATTAATTATAGCATGGGCCCAATCCTCTAAGCAACTGCAGGACCAAATGTTTTGCCTGAAGACCCTCTCCACCACGTGACAGATTTATCCTTTGGAACTGGGATATTTCCTATTCATTCATGCATGGGTTCAGGGTATCTGCTTGTTTATCTAACTGCAAGAATGCTTCCAGAAGAGGATTCTCTGCCAAATGTGACAGTGGAGGCAGTCGGGGACCAATCATAAACTTCAGTGAAATTCATGGTTGTGAGTCTTTCTGGTCATAACAAGAGGGAAGTGATATATAGGTACCAGCACAGTGCAGGCTCCGGAACACCCTTATGAAATATGAGCAAGGGACAGAGGAAGCTTCCTTGGGATCCAACGACAATGGACAGCACAGACATGAAGAGTGGCTATGAATATGTGACCGATGAAACTTATTAGGCCAAACCCACATACTGCTCAACTCTTTCCCACGAAAGGCTGAGAAACAAGATGAAGGGCACAGATTGACAACACATAGTGCCCTGGTGTCACGGAGACTGAAAGGAAAAAAAAAACTTACGAAGCAAGAAACGCTTGATGCTCACTAAAAAGGAAAAAAAAAGTTAACAAAAGAAAAAATGTACATGCGTATGTTTAGGGTTATTTTAACCTCAGTGGGAATTAATGCATTTGACAAAACTCATGAGCTTATCCCTCAGATACGACTGAGTTAAAATGCAGATAAAAAACACAGGATACTAGATGAAATGACGCAAAAAACTACCAATACAGAATACTCATCCTGATACTCCAGAATTTGCATATTTTGACTTGTATTTAAAAAGCAATTTCAAGGTCAGCTTTGGTAGAGAAACACTGCACTAGAATGGGAAATAACCCCATTAAAAGTCTACCAGTGTTTTGCATATTTATTTTTTTCTTCTCTGGTGAGCAATGATGACCCATAAATCAAAACCTCAGGGTAAACAAATACCATAGAGGTTATTTTATACAAAATGTATACCCTTTATTCTATCTATTTATACACACAAACATTTCTATTACTCAAATTTATAAAGTGTGTAATACATGCATGCATACTTTAAAAATCTGCATGCATTTGCATAAGGTAGAAAAAATACATATTATTGTCCTAAGTCTCAGAAGACCATGGCCCAAATAAAATGACGACCACCTCAAATGCATTATTCTGTAATGGAATGGAAGTAATTTTACTTTTAAAAGCTTTTGGTCTGTGGCGCTTTTTTAAAAATATATAAATAAATTTAAATACTCCAGTTACGTTGATTCCCATGGTCTAAACATGAATTTCCTAGGTGGGGAAAGGCAGTTGAACTGAATAACTTTGGGTCTTTCTAACAAGACAAGGAACTTTGAGTAAAATACATATACAAATATCAGAATCAGCAGCCATATCTATGTTCCAGGCAGATCATTTGACCTATGCCATCTGGGTGAAAGAATTGGAAAGAGAGAGAGGCTGAAAGGAGGAATAGAATTTAGAGAAATGAAGAACATCTTTCAAAGGATTAGGTTACACAGAAATGTATTTTCCAAGTAGACACACATGCCTACAATGTCCAAATACTTTTGTGTCTCAAGGACCTCCTTCTAGATAATGTGATATTTGACAAATAAGTAACCTGACAATTTGACACAAACAGCATTCTAAGTCATCTCAGAAGCCACATAGAAAAAAATCAGCCCTGTTGATTTGCTCATTTCAGTAAAAATAAATCTCTTGTCTTATGAATTAGAGTACAATTGGAATGCTTTTAACTATTGAAAAGAAAATCTGCCCTTGAAAGACAAGCATTGCTACCGCTCAGCTGGCACCAAAAGGAGAATCAAGAATCCAAAGTAATTCACACCAAAAATTTGAAAACTATTGTGAGCGATGGCCGAATCATCATGGATCATCTCTGGGGGAACACAGGACAGAGGTGGCAACATGTGCCCCTTAGTAATTTTTAAACCCCACCCCTCAGGTCAGCTTGTAGTGGTAGAAGATGCTTTTTGGATGCAGCTTGAGCATAATACACAACTACACGTGTTCCCGGTGGCATTTGTAAGGAGCAACATGGACAAGACTGTGGGTCCATTCAAGTGGCCGCGAAGCCAGCGGTATCATTGTCCTGCCTAAAGCCCTCTAGTGGCCACTGCACCAAGAAATGCAGAGCTTTTTTTTTTTGGCTTGGCTGTAAAAAGGCTGTTAGCACATCTCTCCCACTTTCAGTTTTCAATGGAGAATCAGGTCATTACATTTCATCACCTGTCTTTCTGTTTTACAGTTGTATCAAACCAGCACTGATATTTGCTGTCTCCTCTGACTGGACCTCTTGCTATTCAGTAGCCCTTGGCTACTGCTGGTAGTTCAGGCTTCAGATTCCTTAAAGGCTTTCCTGACCCCCAATTCACATTAATTTACTGTCAGCCCCATCTTGGTCTTTCCATCACTTGGTCAAATATCACTTCTCTGTAGCTTTGTATTTTATTCACTCATTGTTTGCTGATTCTGTGACTGCATAAGAATAAAGCCTTCTGCTTTCATTATTACACTCCCCACTACTGGTACATAGTAAGTGCAGAATAAATACCTATGGAAGAATGAATGAACCAAAATGTCCAGAAACAACTGCATGCTTGATATATTTCATGACATCTTGCTGTTGGAAGCCTGAGTATTGATGTGGCTCATAACACTGAAGGAACATTGGGTCAGCTCCACTAAAACAGCCACTGAGGCCAGGCAACAGAACAGGGTCTCGTTCCCACCTCTGAAGGCCTCACTTCATCCAGTTGGTCCTTCATCCTACTATGTTCAGGCCTCGATGCCTGATAAATATCAGCATCCCAGTAAATACTAAAAGGAACAGTATGTGGACTATGCCAAGTGCCATCTGTAGGCTCACCCACTAGTGGGAAGAGGTAGTGCAGTTCTAGCTCACTTCCAAGTGTTTGGCAATCCTGCCTTACTATTATTCCATTCTCCTCTTTAAACAGCCACCCTCTCTCTCTGTCTTTCCAATAGTCCAGGGCAGTCCTGATATAATGTGTCAGATGATGACATTGCAGGGACATGAGATTAGAAATCCCAGGCTCTGAGTGGGAATCCCAGCCTTGTGCAGGCATCCTAGGCATGGGAAAATCACCTGCCCTCCCAGAGGACAAGAGGACCTTATCACACGGCTTTGCATATTAAATCATAGAAAAGAAAGTACTTAACATACAGCTTGGAACATTAAAAAGTTCAATAAATGTGTGCTAACACCTCCATTTAATTTGCATAGCCTTAGAAAATACGTACAAAAAAAAAGAATTTTTGTGTCACTTTTCATATGTGTGTCAAATTGGTATAATTAAAAACACAGTTGTATGGGTGAATGAGGGGAAAATTGCTTGTACTATCCTTGTAACTTCTGGGTAAATTTGAAAGGTTATTAAAATTAAGAATTCTTCCTCCACTGCCACCCCCCCCTCAAAAAAAACCCCACAGTGTGCCCCGCTTGATGGAAACCTGACATATTAAATTTTTTAAAAATCCAGAAAAGGGATGACTGATGACAAAGAATTATTGAACAACTCCTCCTGAGGTTTAAACCTGTACAATATTTCTACTTCATTTCTAGGACTAGGTTTAGTATATATTGTACCAAAAAGTGTATGGCCATATTTGAAAATCTAAATGGATTACTAATGGATTAATATGCTTTTAAAATGCATCCTTGTGAGACTGAACCACAAGCAGAACTCCTTGCTTGTCTTGGCTTCCATTTACCATGTGACACATTGTAATACTTCAAGTTAAAGAGTTACAGAAATCTGGAATTTTATATGAGCCTGACAGTGATGGATGGAAACCATACTCTAGACATACCTCAAACAGTAGCACTTACTTTTTCTTACTTAACTCATGGCTGATCTACCACTGGAGCCATTCGTTGGAAACTATAATTGCTGAGCTGTTGTCAGAAATCTCTTGTCTAGGCTAAGTCAGTTTCCAAACCAAGAAGGAAAAGTACAAGCAAGACATATTCTGAAATGCATGCAGCCCAAAGACTGCCTGGAGTGCACCACCCAGGAATTTGAGGAGCTCTGAAATCCTGAAAGTGTCACCAACAACAAGAATTCAAGGTTGGCATTGGCTATTAGTAGGTTGTTCCAGCTGCCTGATTGTACCCACCAATGCCATCTTCATTTATTTCTTGAGTAATTTAGCCTGTGGAGGAATGGGCTCTAGATACTAAGAAGCCTTTTCCATCCTGAGGTGATGATACAAATCTCATGCTAGTTTGAGGGGGTCTTTGAAAGATTCAGGGGTTCAAAAAATTTCCTTGAGATTGATTACTATGTGTAGCCACCTGGAGCACCTTCTGGGGAATTAGAATCCAGCTCAAAGGTGTGATGTACACAAAGAAGATATCAAAAGTCAACCACTGAACTTGCTGCCTTCCTCTGCTCCAGCTTCTATTTCTCCCTTCCCCATTTCTCTCTGTGGGGCACCATGTTCCTAGTTCCCACACCAAAAGTAATCATGACCTATTTCCTTACCACCAGTCATCCCCACTGTCTCTCAGTTTGTCTATATTATCGTCCCCAATCCAGTCCTCATCTCCAAAATCAATGCATCAACTGAATTTAGAACCTCATCATCCCTCAACTAAAACATTATCATAACCTCCCAGCTTATCTCTGTCCTCTACTTATGTCTCTCTGTCTCTGTGTGTCTGTGTGTCTGTCTGTCTGTCTCTCTCTTTCTTTATACACACACACACACACATTTGATTTTATATATAGTTATCATGTTATTGTTCCACTATCAACTAAACAGGGCTGACACTGAATTCTGGCATTGAAGGTCACCAGGGATGACTTTATATTTGCAAGACCCGCATGGTGGCTGGTGGGGTTGAGGCAGGAGATTAGGACATGGTTAGCCAGCTGGGCAAGTGGGCAGGACCTGCCAATCATGGAGATTCAGGACACAGTGTCAGAAGAATGATGCCCAAGCCCTGCACCTTGGACCAATTGGAAAGTGCTATTTTCAATCCTGGCATGAAATCAAGCAGATTTTTGATAGGATGTCTTAGATCTGGTATCAGAGTGGGGACTACAACAGACCGCAACCATTAACCTCGTGGCCACTGTCTCCTTCTTTCACAGTGGCCTGTTCTCGCTCTGAAAAGCATACTTATTTTTTGAACTTTTATACTTAATACTTCTCTTCCTTCCTTTAGTAAATGTAAAACCTTGCTACCACTTACACTTCTCTTGTCCAATTCTTTGCTCAGGACATCCAAAACCTGAAAAGAATCTCTGGAAGTAGCCCACAGAACCTCAGGCCCACCTAACTGGATGACAGAGAGCAGAGGACCCAGAACTGATAGACTCTCCGTCATTTTCCCCATGGGCCCTTGCAGCCTGACCGGCTACGTTTCACAGGACCAGTTCACCCTGCTTCCTCCATCCCGTCCTCATCTAACCTACCTTGCCAGTTTGGTCTTTAGAATCACCATGTCATTGGCTTACCTTTTAAAAAACATAGTCAAAGCCATGCCCCGTGGGAGGAGTTGCCCCGGGGAATACGTGATGCCTCTGAGTCTAAACCCTGCTCCCCGTACTCATCTCACTACGGTTATAGAAAGTCGTAGCCAGTCTAGCACTCACAGACTGCCCAGCTAAGAGCCAAAGCTATCTGCTGTTTGGACTCTGATGACTCAACCAGAGGGACAGGGCAGGGTTCAGTCTGCACCATACTCTCCTGCTGGGGACTTCATGTAGCTACATCTGTCCTCCAGACAAGGGGCTGGACAAGGTGACCTCCAAAAGCCTCTTTGCATCTCATCTTGTCTGTCTGGGTTCCAGGAGGGGTCTGGAGCCAGCCTGAGTCACCTGCATTCTGGGAAGGTTCCTCCTAGAAGCCAGCACTTCCTGGGCTATGAGTGTCGGGTGGCTCTCTGTGATGTGGATGGAGTCTGTTTTAATTTTGTCGGGTCCTCCCCAGGGGGGACTTCACCCTGGAGGCCACAGCTGCCAGCTTCTCTTTCAGGGAGGTCAGCAATTCCAGCCCTCAGCCGGCACCTCTTGAGAACAGTGCCAGGAACATTTCGAGGGCAGCATTTTCCTTGGCAGGTGTGACTGCTGGCAGGACCCACTTCAAGGTTCATAAGAGCAGGAGAACAGCATCTGGGATCTATCTGTGGTTGTTGGTTTGCACATGTGGAGGGGCGAGGTAAAAAGAACCATCTTACACAGCATGTTCTTACCCAGACATGAGCTGTGTCTACATGAGGAAAAATACCAGGGCAGAAAAACTGCCAGCAGTGCACCTGGGATGGTCTCAAGGGCTGTCTTGGGTCACTGCAGGGTCAGCTGAAGAAACACCTCCCTGCCTGGTAGATACCCTGGATTCTTTGGGGAGTTTAATACAATATGGTATGAACAACTTAGAGAAAGGACACTGCTTCTGTGTCTGATGGGCTGAGGATCAAATCCTGGGAACCTTTCAGGTTTTACCAACCTGAAACTGCATGCAAACTTCTACCCAAGTATCTGATCCTATTGAATTCATCTCTATACCTCGCCCACCCGGGAAATATTAAACACTTGTCCCTCTGTATTCCAGCCAGATTCACAGATGACCCATGACTGCATGATCCATGATGCACTGCACCCAATTATTTTTGCATCTGCCTCCTCCCTTAGATCATAGATCTTTCAAGATCAAGGATCATGAACAATCGTCTTCTCCTCACCTTTGTCCTTAAAGTACATGTTCAGTACTACTTGTTGATCTGAGCATGCCCAGTCTATAAGGTGTTTTAACTATGCATAGCTCTATTTCCATAACTGGTTCAAAGGCAACAGGCTAGGAACTTCACATTTTTCCTTTCATCTATGTCACCAGCATGGCAGATGCCCACTCATCTCTAGTTTCAGAGGAGTAGGGGACTTTGTCTGACAGCTGTGTAGGTCAGAAGCTCCTCTTGCCTGTTCCCACAGTGTGTTCACCTGGGCCCCATGCTCAACTGCATGGCAGCCCCAGGGGCAGACCATTTCTCCACTGTTCCTTAGCCTGTAGACTGTCTACATGCACATGAGAGCTCTGGCTGTCCTCTGAGATTGTCCTTTCTTAAGGGCAATGACTGAACAAATATTGATCATATGTGAAATTTTCCATGTGCACTTGCCCATGTGATATTGGCATCAACCACAGGAGGCAGATGTTACTACCTATGTTTTCTGAGTGAGGAAAGTGCCAGTGACATATCCAGTTAGTGATAGGTCTTGCATATGACCCCAGAACTGAGAGCAAAGCCACCACTGCCTTTACTTGCCATCCTACCTGTCTGTCATCTCAGTGTCCAGCACAACAAGTGCCTTAAGAACAGTGAGCACTCAACAAACACACATGGGGTGGGTACCTCAGGGACTTCATGGGGCCTCCTGGGGCTTTTCAGTGAATCTTTACCTGCACCTTTCTTCCTTATTTCTTCATTCTGCTCTTTGCCCTTGCTAAATCTACTCAAGAGGATTGATGGCAATTAATAAGTCATCCAAAGGGTAGTGCTTTCAGCCCAAAAGAAATTCATGTTTAAAAAAAAAAATGCCTTGGACTAATTGCTCAAGACTATGGGACATGGTATGATTTAGGGATCCAGTAACCTCTTCATTCCATTTGTATCCTGGTTTTCCTGTCAGACCAAATGGCCAGATCCCTGCTAGCAGGACAGGAAACAAGAGTGAGAAAGTCTAAGAAGTCAGCGTGGGAAGTCCCTGCCATCCCATTGGCCAGAACTTGGTCACATGATCACAGAGAGCCACACAGGAGCCATCATGCAGACCTTGGTTTAAATCATGTCCTAAGAAGGAAGGATAGACTATATATTTGGGAATGAGCAAAAGCTCTTATATAATAACCATTTCTGGAGTTCCCAGTCTTTCTTGGTTTACCATGATGCTGGAGGTCAGATTCTGGTCATTTTGGACAGATCTGGAAATTCATTCTTCCACTTCTTTTCATAACTGTCTGCTTAATAGTGGATTTTCCAGGGGTTGGTTGTCCTGGCAAGCAGGCCCTGCTGGCTTTCCAGCCTACCACCGCCCCCCCCCCACCATGGAGATGGCGCCTGATACTCCCACTCTGCACTCCTTCTTCTCCATGCTCAATAAATATTTTTAGAAGATAATGACTCAAGGTATGGTCATCCTGGATCCCAGATTATACTCTGATATGGTGCCAGGATTTTCCCCCTCTCCTTAGCATTGGAAATAGATTGTTAGTCAGTATTATACAGCAGTTCCTCTTCAAAATCCTTCTTTCCTTTTATTTAGTAATGTCTTTATAAATCACTGTTATAAAAATAAGGCAAGCAGAAGGAAAAATATGCAGTACCCAGAAACTGAAAATTCAAGTATTTGCTTTTTATGGGACACTTGAGGCTCTTAAAAAGGAGAACTGCTAGAAAACTTAAATACAAAAAAATCACTGTACGGTAACATAAAAGCCCAACAGAACTGAATAGTTTATGAAAATAATTTGAATATTTACACTTCAATTTATGGTCTGAAAATCACCCCTCAACCATGTTCTTATTCTTAAATCGATTTTTTGAGAGAGTGTTAAATACATTTTGATTATTTTTACACAATGTCTACTTGGATATTCTGTACAACGACTTGAAGGCAAAAAGAAAATTCCTAAAAATTTAAAGTACATCCATGAGACCGTACATTAGATATGAAAAGATGTACATTAATATGCATGCATCCATATCAAGTTTAATGAAAATTTCAACATAAAGGAGTACTTTTGATGGTTGTTATTGTTAGAGGAAAATAATTGTAAATTTCACTTGAATGAAGCCCAAGAGGAATACATATCGTAATTCTCCTGACAGAGAAGCTCAGATTCAAGTTCATTTCTTTTTATTTTCTAAGACTGAGGCTTAAACATTCACTTAACTTTGTTTTATACATAACATTATGTAAACACAGCAATGCAGATCTATAAAAGTATTAATGAAAGAGGGCCACATATACCAAGTGCTCTTACTTTGTCTTTCCTATTATTTTTCTTTTCCAGTAAGTCAAAGGAACCTCTTTTCAGAATTTCTTTCATGTCACCTATTTAGGAAGTGTATTGACACCTATCTTAACAGTCTTCTAAAGCTTCAAATATCTGTTCCCCCCACCCCGAAAAAAATCAGTATTCACTTCAAAAGGAAAAAAGAAATTATTCACAACAAGAAAAGTGATGGGAAAGCATAGTCCAAACAATATATTATTAAACTCATGGGCTTAATGAAACCCAAACATGGAGAATAAATTATGTAAATACTACAGACAAAGAACTTTTGAAGTCCAAGTAACCACAATATCC
Organism: Hydrochoerus hydrochaeris; assembly: GCA_004027455.1. Classification (NCBI taxonomy): domain Eukaryota; kingdom Metazoa; phylum Chordata; class Mammalia; order Rodentia; family Hydrochaeridae; genus Hydrochoerus; species Hydrochoerus hydrochaeris. Next base: position 90,165 of record PVLA01001298.1, on the reverse strand, counting down.
AAGATCTGAGACTGTGATATTTTTGTTGTTGTTTATGAATTCTAGCAAGACTTTCTCTCTCTCTCTCTCTCTCTCTCTCTCTCTCTCTCTCTCTCTGTCTCTGTCTCTGTCTGTCTCTCTCTTTTTCTCTCTCTCTCTCACACACACACACACACACATTTTTTTTTCAGCACAAATCTCTGCAAACTTAGGCAAAAAGGATGGCTAAGAATATATGTAAGTGTCTGGGCAAAAGAATAATTCACTCAACTTCTGAGTTAGAAACGAAAATAAATATAGTAAGAAAAATCCCTACTTAATCTGCTTTCCAAAGAAAGACTTATTCAAGGAGAAACAGAAAAAAATTTCTCACTCTGGGGCACTGAAACAAAACTGAAACTCCAAAACAAAATACCCAGATGGGGCACCATGAAGCTCAACAAATAAGCACTTGGGTAAGTCTTATAATTATACATTAGTTACCTTCCTTCTCTACAAATTTAATTTAAAAGAAAAGACACAACTGCAAATAGTAGTTCAACTAGCATGGATTATAGTGCTAGTATCTGTGCAGCATCTGAGATCAAATATCAAACTTTCAATGGTCAAATATCGATTGAGTCAGGTTCTGGGCCTCATGCAGAAGTCATGGGGGGAGAACACTGTTTCTCTGTCCTAGGAAACTTACAGACATGTGTGCACATGTACAATAGTGAAAATAACAGCATTTCCTGATGGTCTGTTATGTGCTGAACTTACTACTCAACTCTCTGTGTATTATCCAAGATAATCATTGAGATAACCAGCTAAAGGTGTGTTTTGATTATTATCCCTGTTTCACATATGAAGAAACCAAAGTTCGTAGAAATTGAACTACTCATCCAAGGTCACCCTGATACACATGGACTGAGAGCTGGGCCTGCTGGATGCTAGTGTCCTGCTCTCTTCATGAAGCTCAAAATCAGGAATTTCTAGGTGACAGTGACAACAGGCCAGGCTCTGAAAATCCTGCTCTTGTGCCTTCCTCCAGACAAGCCATATTTTATACAGGGGAAAACTCAGGGTTGGGGACAGGCAACTGTGATTTCCTTGAGCTCTCCAGATGGTCAGGTCTAGGCTCCTTCCAGAGACCCAGGCTGCCCCCATTGAGTCTTTCAGAAACAACTTTCCCCAACAACTCAAATCTTGTTGGATGAATTGGCAAAGATGAGGATATTTACTTACTGCAAAATGAGCAAGCGCAGGTTCCTAGATCCCTGTAACCTCAATGTGCTGCTGCCCCTCAAAGACACACAGTTCTGAAACCTCATTTGCAAACTTAGGTCTTTGTGGTTAACTGCACTGGAATTGCAGAGGTCATGCTTTATTTCTGCAGGATTTTCTAGTATCTCTTAGTGCTTACAAAGCGCAGCAGTGACCCTTCACATGTCCTCTTTTTGCCCCACATGGGTCGTGGATTATAATTTGTAGGTAGGGTGCCCTCTCTTTCCTGCTCCCTGCCTTCTTGGTTCATGTTCTTCCTGCCCAACCATCCGCAGTCTGAAAAGTCACACATATATGTTCATTCACAAGTTTGGGCAAGATGGAGCACATGAGAGAAATGGATGAAGCAAGAAAGGAGCAAATCCTGTTGGGCTCTGAGGCCAGCGTGTGAGGCAGGTGACTTTCCTTCAAGTGCCGCTTCATTGCTGGCCAGAAAGGCAAACAGCATCTTTGCCTTCAGAAGGAGTGGAATATCACTGACGATTTGAAGACAGAGGCCTCCCTTCAAAAATCTTGGCAAAGGGTAGGTGTGAAAGCCTGAATCTCACGGAGAAAAGGCATTCTTTACAGTTTAATGAAACAGGAATATATTTTTTAAACATGTATTTCCTCCCTATACTATTATCCTTTCTGTTTTGCAGTTATGGCTCCCAAGTGGAAATAAACTTTCTAGAAAATAACACCCACTGGTGAGATTAGTACTCTAGGCATGTAAAATGGGATGCTATTGGGGTGTCAGGGTATTTCTTGACAGCAACGATGGAATTATGGCCCCAGACTTTACTGACATATTTTTCCAGAGTTAACCTACCAAACCAGGAAGAACATGAACCAAGAGGGTAGGGAGCAGGAAAGAAAGAGAGGGCGCTCTAACTACAGATTATAATCCTCCCAAACAGTTGTTGAGAGGCCTGGATCTCACTCTGAGCAGCTGCGGGGCTGTTTTCTGAATCCCTGTGTGCTGCCACCCAGTGGTAGCAATGATCAGCCTAGACCCTGTGGCCTTGGCAAGGCTTAACCAGTGAGCATGTCTGATGTGAGGTGTAGATGAACAATGAACTCCCCATGCTAAAAAATGAACATGGGGAGCCTATCGTGTGCGACCGTCTAATAAGGGCTCTACTCACACTCAGACCTATGTCCACACTACAATTTCCATTTTATAACAAAGTGGTCTAAAAGCAGTGTACATTAAGGGTCCTATAAACTGCGGGTGTCATACAGCAAACTGTACAAAATGACCTGACTGTAGGTTTACTAAAGCCATAAATGGTTACTCACATGAATGGAAACAAATAAACGTTAAGCAAGTAACCGGAGAGGAAATTAGTACTTTCTAAACACTCAGAAGGACTATGCTCTACTTGATACCAACACCTGCTTTTTCCTTCTAACAACCATGGAGTAATCCGACAACTATGGAAATTGGATTGATCCTTAGCCTTCGGACAAATTAGGCAATTTACTATTTACACAAGGACCACAAGTTAGTATGGGCTAAAGACAAGCTTTAAGGGAGATAGTTTTGACTCGAAAGGTTGGCCTCTCTCCATTATGCTATTTACTCTGATTTTTCAATATCTCTTGATAGACGAGTCCTACTTTTGGCAGTGACATGATGACAGTGAGTTCCATGTTTTAAACATATTTTTCAAAGCAACTCCTCACAAAACCATGCTCAAACAAAAAGGTTGCTAATCTTCAAGTGTTATAAAATTTGTCTAACCACATAAGAAAGCTCTTTTCTAAGAGTCTGTGAATTCAGAGCCTCAAGTCTGAGCTTCAAAGACCTTTTGGTATTTTCCCCTGGCTGTATGGCCTCCTCTTCTCTAGTAGGAGCCTTGTCTATGGATTAATAATTTCTAGGAATCAGCCCGGGCCACCATTTGTGAATCCCCAGAATCCTCCTTCTGACATATCCAGAGCAGATAAAAACTAATTATTCTGAGAGAGTCAAGTTCACATGATTTTCTCCAATAGGAAAAAGCAATATACTATGTGATTCATAGGAGAGTAAAATATCCCTCTCCCTGGCCACCAAGATTTCTTAGAGAAGCTGCTGACATACTGTGCATTGCAAGTTGATATATAGGATAGGATGCAAATAGAATTTCCATAGATATTTTCTTATTTCTCCCCCCCAAATGAAAAAAAATAAGAGAAAATATAAAATAATGGAAAGGCAGGTTCACAGTATAGCAGAGTAGACCAATGACTCGCAAAGAAAAAAATGATCACTCCAGTTTTGGAATGTTCTGGAGTAGGAATGATGATGATGATCATAATATTGATGATGCTATTTTTGCCAGGTGAAGCCAGGGTGGGTAGAGCAGAAGGACAAGAAGGGCAAGGAAAGGAATCACAAGTCCTGGTTGTGGCATATTTTTCTCTATGGAGTTTATGTTTCTAGCCAAAGCAAACCTTAGCTGTAATTTCTTGCTTTTAATGAGTAATCTTACTAAAAATAGCCTATATAGCTTAAGGACAATGCCCTAGAAGCTTCAAGCTTCACTTCCATCAGTTTTCCCATTGGCTTTATGGTTTGAGTCAAATCCATGAGCCTCAGTTCCCTGCTGTGTAGACGGGACCCTGGAATTATCCCTTAGGTGTTTCCCAAACAAAAATCACTTCACCTGAAAACATGTGGAGTATCTGCCTGGTAAATGACTCTTTGCTTGGGGCCTGGGTCATAGTGGATAGTCTTCATGTTATTTGTGGTGAGGACTGGTCACACTCCAGTTTTGGGCTGAGAATAGGCCATGCCAGGAACACTGATGATGTGACTCAGGATGGGGACATTGTGTCAGGTGGTATCAGTTGCCCTGCATCGAGAGATCCAGTTTGTGAGCAACTGATCAGTCATTCAATTGTGCCTATAATTGGATCCCCAGCAAAATCTCTGAATGCTGAGGCTCAGCTGGCTTCCCTGGGTGAGAGGACTCCAGATACACTGTCACACATTGATTCTGGGAGCATGATCTTCCCTGGCCTGGGTCTACCCCATGTCCTTTATTCTTTAGCTGATTGTAACCTGTATCCATTCACTGTACTATACAATGACCATGGACATATTAGTTTTCGGTGATTTTTGATACTTTTTCTACTAAGTTATCATGTGTGAGGGTGGTTTGGAGAACTGATCCCACAAACACCATTAGCACCAGAAGTGAGGACAGTTTGGGGGACTTGTGATTGTCCTCTCACTTTTCACAGTATTCTACAAAATCTCTACACACGTACTTTGCCTACTGAAACAGCCATTTCCAAAGAGTTGGCAAGAAGTCGGTGGCTGTCTAACCCTATGACCTATGAGATGTCCAGAGTTCACAAGGCCTCTCTGAATTCCTGCTTCCTCATCAGGAAAATGAGAATTTGAGTAAGTTGCTCAGTCTAAATGACAAAGTTGTTACGAGGCTCGATTAAGATAATGACTGTGAGAGCTCTTTCATAACTGTCACTTCTTTTCCAATTATAAGACATTAAGGGCCACAGTTACTGCTACCTTGGAGTCTAAACACTTCGGAATTATATTTACTCTCCCGGTTTTATTGTGTATCTCAGGACCAGGGACCTCATCCCATCTCCATCGGCAGGTGCTAGAATTATGTCAGCTAGAACTTTTATTAGCAAATGGTTTAAGTCAGGGAAAAGTAATGGCAAAACAAATGTGGCATTTTGACGTGGCTGTATCTACTCTGGCGCAGTGCGGTTTCCAGGCTAATGTCTTTTCAAACAGCTCTGTTTTGCCTGCAGACTTGAATACCCTCATTATAGTGTTTGAAAAAAAGTTCCCTTATGTTTTTTTAAAGAGCGCCATTCTTCAAAAAGATGTCAAGAAGCTCTTTTTTCCCCCTTGCTACAAGGTGTAATGTAGAGATAAGCACAAAATCTGGTTGGAAATGTGACCTATATTGGACTGGCAAAGCTTAATATCAAGCAAACAGCTAGTTTGGGAGCAGGTTTTGTCCCACCTTACTGCTGATATTTGTAGAAAAGTGCCTACGTATTATTCATGGGTGGTGGGAGAAGTTTGAGAGTTAATTACGGTGTTAAAAAAAATTGGAATCATTTGCGCATCGATTCCATCAGAGTTTTGAACACGTCCCTGGCCTTCCTCGCGACAGCCAAAGCCAGGTCTTTTGGAAAACATTTTATTTTCATGCTCAGTGTAATAAGAAGAGAAAAAGTCATGTTTTGCAGATGAAATGGTGCTTATAATGAAAAGTAGGTCACACTTTCTCTCTGTGTCTCCATCTCTACTTTCCCTGAAAGACAAAGGGAGCATCTTGAAGACATGAATCAAGCAGGGCTAGGGCTGACCTGGGTGTTCTTTGCACTCTGAGTAAAATTAGGAGCATTTCTTCTTGGGGTTGACATTTAACAAGGACACAGAACTTGGAAACAGAAACTGCTTTCTGGGGGTTGATTTGAGCGAAAAGGAGGGCCAAGGTGAGGGTATAGACAGCAGATCCTCCAGCATTTGGGGTCAATAAAAAGAGAAAAAAAAAGCAGCACAGGTTCAGAAGCTGTTGGCGTCTGTGACCTTAGAGGCTGGGGCAGTGCGACAGGAAAGAGGCCTGAGGAAGAAGGCTCTCCATCAGTTCCCAGGGAGATGCTGTGACTGTGTGTGATTATCTCCCTCTCCACTCCCCCGGAGGATTATACATTCCTGACCAGGAGGAATCAGGTCACTCCCTTTGGCCAATGCAATCAGGCCACAATGGTAGGGGTCACTTTTGGGAAGACGCATGAAGAACCTGCCTTGTCCCTTTCTCTGGAATAACAGAAAGAGATTGTGCTGTCTGTCAACGTGGATCCTGGAATGGAGAAAAGCAAGGGTAGAGGCAGGCACTGTGCTATGGAGCTATGTCCCTAGCCCCACACAAGCAGCTCTTGATAGGCCTGGAACGTGCACAGAATTTGCCTTCTGTGGAAAATGCGGGGTTATTTGTTACTGCAGTGTGCCTAACCTAGCCTGAGCCTCACAGTGCCCCTTAGCTCTTCCTTTCCAAAAGTGCAAAAAAGACAGAACTAGTAAATGTACCTGTTTGGTACTATGTACTTTTAAATCAATTTTTTGGCTCACAAGTGGATATTAACACATCCCTCATCCACTGTGTAGACTGGATTGCAGACTCAACGCACCTCTGTTGCTACCCAGATTCTCATATGAGAAGGTGAAGGGGATACGATTACTGGGGGTGTTTGGAACAGAGAAAGGGTTTTCAAGAGATGATTTCCCATGGTCGCCTTTACTACACAGTGAAACGAGACAGATTAGGATGAAGAACCTAGAGCCAACTGCCCAGAAGCAAGTTCTAGACTCTGCTAAGCTCTCTGCTGCATTCTGGGGGAGCTGCCTAGTTCTTGGCCTTTGTCTCCTCATCTGTAGAAACAGCTCATGGGGGGCCTCTGCCACGTGGAACTGTGGGCAGAATTAATCAAACCAAGGCACAGAAGGGAAAAGTAGGTAGCCTGACACACTGTCACCACTCAGAAGACGGTGGTCACTGTTCCTATTGTTCCAGTTGTTGTTGTTATACCACTGCTAACACTTAATCTTCTCTACCACTGAGTTCAGCATGGGATCTCGGGTGAGTAACAACCAGGAACAGGTCTTTGGCTGCTGCTGGGACAGTAAGCCTCACCACACCTAGATTCCTACTTTAGGTTCCTGTTCCTTCCTCTTCCCTGGACCCAAGCAGAGAGCTAAACTCTTACCATAGAGAACAACACGAATGACTCTTCCATGTTTTTGGCACAGGTAACTGAAGACAGACAATGTTCATTGGTCAGATAATTTAGCACCGGGCAAAGGAAAGAGAGGAGCCAATCTGAGCTCTATGACATAGAATTTAGACAAGTTACTGGACTCCTCTGAGCGTTAATTTTCCTGAACCGTAAAATGAGGGTAGTGAGGGGAAAATCCTGTGGGAACTGAGGAGAGGATAAGATAATATATGTAATGTTATGAGGGTGGAAAGAATTGCACAGCATCAATATCAGTTGTTATTATTATTAATAAAACTAATACCAGCCTTATGAATACCGCCATAAGCAAATACATGAAATGGTAGGAAGAATTTTGCAGCTTGTGTTGGAATGAAAGAATGAACATTGTTAACTGCCAGGGACCTCTGCTCACATCCACAAAGCAGTCGAAGGGCATAGCCCAGGGTTCTTCCAGCCCTGTGAGAAAAAGAAAAGAATGGGATATGGCATGTCACAAGCCATCCCAGGAGAGAGGCCAAAAATCAATCAGGACTCTTCATAAGAGAAAAGGGGAATGTGTGTGAGCCCCCACCTTGGATGGCCATGTACTTTCATCTCCATGCAGTCCTTGTTAAATGTAAGACTGTTATCTTCATGCTATAATGCAGATTTTGCTTATTTTTAACAAAGCTATTTCCTGTATGGCATAAGACAATCAGTGCTGGGCTGCACTGTGAACAAGAAACACTGTCCCTGTGTATGTACATCATGGTCACATTAGGTAGCAGGTAATAGGGGTGATGAGTGGTATAGCCCAGTGAATGGGCTTCTGGCACAAGGGAAGCAAACTGTCGTGGTGGTGGTTGTTGGTGGGTTGACTGCTTTGTTGACTGAGGCCCTGAGATTAAAAAGAAAAAAAAAAATCAGCCTGGTGTTGGGCCAGTTTGGTATCCAGACAAGATGAACCGGGACTAATGGACAGGTGTAGATGAGTGGCTCCCACTGAATGTGGCCAAAACAAGGAGCCTACCCATCTGGGAATTAGCAGAGGATACTCGTTGAGTCTGGGACGAAAAGGAAACCATCCCCCTTTCTCTGGCTGTTCATACTCTGATTTGATCTGGGAGACTCACAGTTTCCCTGACTCTTAGTTCATGAGCCTCAGGGTGTCTGCAGTGCCAACTCTAAGGTACAGCCTTGGCCCAAATCTTGCCGAACTTCCAAATCTCCCTAGACCCTGAGATTGCATCAGGGTGAATCCAGTTAATGTCAGAGTGAATCCGAGAGAGAGCCATTTGCTCTGCTTCCATTGTAATGGACCTGGTAGACATGTTGTAGCGAAAGTTGACAGAAAATGGTGCCAGTGTTGAGGAAGTGAAGCCAAGGGGTGAAAAGAGGAAAATAGGTCCTGGTTGTTTAGGTCCTAGAATAAGCTTTACCTGATCCTCTTTCTCATGCATATATTTCCAGGTAGTTAAGCCTACTGGGTGGTGTTTTCTTTGACTTAAAATCAAAAGTATCTAATAGTGCAACTCCATGATAGCAGCAAATCATGTTCTTGACCTTGTGTTCTTAAAATTGGATAAGCTCTCCTGTAATTTTTCAGAGATCCAGTTTAGGGTCATGACTAAATTTCTTACCTTAGAGATATAGCCATGACTACTTGGTACTTTTCAAATCTGAAAACCTTGTGAGTGGACTTGGCTTCTCAAAAACAGGGAGGGTAACAGACATTCAGCTCTGCAAGCTGGGAACAATCCAAATTTCAGCTTGTTGTCTTGGAGTAATTATTATTTGTGTCCCTTTTCACTCTTGAAAGTACCCAAAATGGACAGGCTAATAGATTATAAGGTCACCCTCCTGGTAAATCTGTCTTTACGAAGTTGTTTTGTTTTTTCCTTAAAAGCAAAATCATCTCTAACTTCTTTCCAGTGATAACTGTGGCTAATTATACTCCCCATATAATCTCCTTTTGCCAGTCTTCCCATGTTTGACTTTGGGGGGGATTAATCATTACTTTCAGCTGTTGGACCAGGTTCTTGAACTCTGGGTATTATTGTTTTATCTAAAGGAAACCCCTCTGGAGCAGGGCCTCCATCCATCATACCTCCTGCAGTAGAAAGAGCTGATTAAAACTTCCTGGCCTGCGAACTTGTTTGTTGATGTGTCGCTTCCCTTCGTGTGCACCGCGTTTAGGATCCGGTGAAAGGCATTGTTTTATGGGGATGGGACAGTTATCTGCAGGGAGTACACGGTGCTGGGAATCTGGTCACCTCTGTAAACACCATGATAACATCGAGTCTGCGCACTAGGGGAAGACAATGGGCCCGAATTCCCTTTTCCTAATTAGAGTTTGAAACAATAGGTGGAAAATTGGAGGCCCTGCTATCATTATCTATTGGCCCTCGTTTCTGGGTATTGACTGAGCTTGGAGTATTTTGTGTGTGTGAAGGAGCAACAAATTAAAATTCGGGCTCCTTCCATTTTTCTTCCTTGAGTGTTCATCTTGCTATAAAGCTCTGGTAACAGAGATTAAAATTGAATGGCGAAGATTGGAGAGCTAAAAACACTTGTGAAAGGTACCGAGCCCTCTTTCAAAATTATTCTTATAAGCAAAGTCCTGATAAGGCAGATGATGAGAGAAGAGCTGGTGAAGATATTTTTAAAGGATTGCTTGGATCAGGAAGAGACACAGGAAGACACCTTCCTCCAATGGGGAACAAACTGTTTGCAGTCTGAAACAATGAATGATAATGCCATCTGGATTTTTGTTATTGAAAACCAGCAACATCACAGTATGAGGTTTCACCTTGTAAAGTCTGAGATGCCAGATGCCCTGCTAAGACTGGGTACAGGGCAGGGTTTTCCTGCGAAGCAGGATCACTGCTGAGAATCCTTAGGGGCAGAGTCACAGCCAGCAATCAAGTGGTATTAGGTCAGTTTACACTTATTATTGCCCTGAAGAATGGAGATTAAGTGACCTAGAAGTCGCAGATACATAACATTTAATTCTTATGGCATTCTACCAGGCAAGATGGCCATGGGATGACCAAATTCTGTGCTCAGTGACTGCTGTGGCTCTGGAAGGGGACCCTCTCTGTCTGTAACATACAGAGGAATTCTGATCTGGTTTGGTGGTACGGTGATAGAGGAAGAAGGGAGGAGCCTGAAGATAACTGGAAAGAAATTTTATATTTCTAATGCAAGTCTGAGCTGCTCTCAATTTCTGCTGACCCAGCCAAGAGGTCATTCATCCCTTCTCTGAATTTCTAGACCAGGCTAAAGTGCTCTTCAAACTACAATCTTGCCCCCTACCACGTACCTCTGCAGTTACCTGATTCTAGGTCTCCCCAAAGCCACCAGAGCTGAAAGTGCTGGCATCCAGGCCCTCTGGCTTCCCTCATATAATCAGGGCCTGGCATTAACTCCTGCTTATGCTCCGTAGTCAATGCATTTCAGTCAAACAAGGGATTTCATTCTGCTCCTCATGCAAAAAAAAAAAATTCCCCTTATTACACAAAAAAAGAAAATCACATGAAACTGGAACTGCATCTCACAAGTACAGCATGCAAGCTGCAACTCCTCCATTCATGTATTCACTTATCAACAAATATTTACAAGTTCTTTCAATGTACTGCGCACCGTTCTCATTGCACAACACTCAGATGTGGACAAGACTGGCATACAGTGGACAAGACTGATGAGTTCCCTGCTCTCCTGCAGCTTTCAGCCAAGGGGAAGAGAAAAACAATAAATGAGCAATAAATACATGGGTAGGCAGATAGTTAACATCAGGTAATGGTAAGAACTAGGAAGAGAATTAAAATAGCCATGGGGTAGATAGGATGTAAGTAGTTACTAAAGCCGGGAGAGCTGGCAGGATCCCTATGACAGTGATGGAGTCACACCCCTTTTACTCTATCCCCAAACACAGTCACCAAGCCTTAATCTCTCAGGATCCTTAAAGTGACCAGCAATATCAGCTAAATTTTTAACCTAAAAATAGTAGTGTGAGCACAAGTATTAGCTAGTGCAACCTGGACTATTGTGATGTGGTTGAAGTCCCAAACTAGTGCCTCTTATCCAGGCTGGCTCTGCTCTGTGCAGTGACTCTGCAGCAGCCTTGGCTCCATTCATCTTACGGCTCTAGTTTCTTCGATGCGTAGTGTACAAAACCACCCTCTATGCTGCATCAGTCTTGTGGGGTAAATATTGAGGCAGGTTTTCAGGGCCCTTTAGGTGGGGACAAAATTATCCTACCAATATTCCAAAGGCAAGATCTTGGTCACGTGGCCATGTCTAATGCAAGACAGACTGGGAAATGCAGTCCAACCTTGCACTGGAAAGAGGCAAAAAATGTCCTTGGTTATGTCTCGGGCCTCTGTCTACATGATTCAACAAGCGAACCTGTGAACCTTCTTTCAAGTTTAGGTCAGTCATTAACCTTGTACTGCCTTAGCTACAGCAGCCAATTGATCAAAATCAAATATTATTCTGGCAGAATATAACGTGGGATGTTGGATGTGGGAAGCAAAAGCCACAGCTGAAATTCAATGGGTTAATCCACTAAGGAAAAAATATTCCAACCTGTTGTGCTCACAGGCAGCCCCAGAGATGGAAGGCTAATTGTCGTTCTGGGATGCTGAGTTCTTTGTGGAGCCCTCAGAATGGACCATTCGACCTTTTGAGGTTTCTCATTGCTCTGATCTCTTGCTAATGGATAGTGTTTTCCAAGCTGATGGTGGTTTAAAGATACTGCATCTAACCAATGATAATATGTCTGACCTCTTGAGGGAGAACCTTGTACATCTCACTCTCTCAGCCTGCCTTTTTGGTTAATTACATAACTTGACTAGAAGTTGGTTTTAGAGAATCAATTTTACCATTGCCTAATCATAAGTAAAGACCATAAAGTTTTATGAGAGCTGAAGGGACTGTCTTTTACAAAAGGGAACTTAAATGAAAATTAAAGGGGACATAAAATGATAAGAAATGAAATTCTACAAGGTGTTTTCCCTGCTCTGCCAGGCTGAATTACAGTGTTAGGCATAGAATCCTGTTGCTTGTGTCTTCGACAATGTACCAAGGGAAGGGGAGGAACTAGCATTCCATGTTTTATAGCAATGCAATTGGCGGAGTCCCAGGTGAGCAGCTTCCAGTAAGATGCAGAAGGAAAGCCCTCCATCTGCAACCTCCTAATCACGTGACCTTGAGCAAGTTCTCTGAACCTCAGATTTTTCATCTGCAAAGTGAAAATAATAACAGTAATTACCTTGCAGGATTGTTATAAGGCTGCGATAAAATAGCACACATAAAGTGATAAGCACAGTGCCTGGCATCCAGTGAGATTCTGACTCACCCATGTTCATTGTTGTTTTAAGTAAAAGCTTCAAAGAATTGGAGGATCTGTCCAGTTTCTATAACTAAGATTTTACTGAATCCAAGTCCCCAGAGTTGGGGGTGAAGTCTGCATCAATGATAAGGAAAATTCCTGATTTTTGCACATATAAATGTTGAACATGACTGACGCTGTAATGTTACTTATTCCATTGCAACAGGAGAGAAATTTCCAAGTCTTAATGCATCAAATTACCAAAAGAGTTGGTGTCCACTTATCTCTGTATCTCTCCAGCGTCTCTATCTTTTCCACTATCATTTCTGGCACCTTTATTTCTTTATAGATGGCAGGGAAGGTCAACACAGGCCACCAAGGAAAAGAAAAGATCACTTCTCCATGCGTAATAAAACAGCATGGAGATACATTTTAGAAATACATGATTTGCTGTAAAGACTAGCCATGCACTGAAACAGGAATGAGCTCCCATGGGCGAGGAAGGTGACTGCCATGGGAACAATGCTTTATTGGAATAGAAATTCATCAAAGTTGCTCTGGAAATCAAAGACCCTGATATGTTGCACTAACAGGAAATGTCATATCACATTCTAGTAAGGACAGACAAGATCCTACTACAGTGAGAACAATCCCTTCAGTGACTTAATACGGTTATTTCTTGGGCAATGAAGCCAAATGCATGGTTTGATTTAACACAAAGTGGATGTGGAATTATAATCCTGAGTACCTAGGAACGAAGATGAAAAAGACCAGAAATACCAGGATCATTAGCATGACACCTTATTTCACCAAAAAAATGCCTTGGAAATATGAATCTAATGTATGCTGTGCCTGATAGTATTTATGGTTTTTGAGATGGGTTCTGGCCTTGGACGCGCATGACATCTTCCCTATTCCCTGGCCCTTCACATTTGGCTGAAGCAGATGCACAGACAGCCCTCGGGCTCCATCAAACCTGAAGCACATGTCTGAAGCATGGACTGAAGATTCCTAATGAGAAATAATAAATACACTGGTAGGTGGCAGAGGTTGGAAAACCTTCTAGGACATCCTGTCAGAAAATGGCCCCCGGGCACTTCCATGTAAGAGGGACATCACTAGCAGAAAGCCACTGTGCCAAGCATCAGAGAGGCTGATGGTTAAACCCAAGGGCATCAGAGAGGCTGAGGGTTAAACCGAGCATGAGGCAGGCATGGGCAGGGCGAGCTCTTCAGGCAGTGAGATATAGCTCCTGTTTTGACACTCATGTAATAGCAAGCTTGTTCCCTCTCCTTGTTTCTGTGGAGTTTATGGTCCATAAAGTTTAATAACAATCTTAACAGCTGAACGGAGAACACACGAGGCTCGAAGGCCACCCCTACCAAAGGGGACTGGGAGTTTTAATTCTTTTCCCCCTCAACATCTCATCCTGCACAAGTGCCCGGCTGCTACTGTCAGCCACACAGAATAGCCACGTGGCACAAGGGCACATGAAAAGTGTTTGTTTGTTGGCTCTTAAGTGGTGATGCTGGCACACACATGGTCTCAGCAGCCTGATTTGAAGTTTTGAGGAACCAAAAATGACTTGTCGTCTGTAATGTGGCACTGCAAGCAGCTATAGGGTTAACACGCCAGAGGTAGATTGGTACAAATAAGGAGAGGAATGAAATAAACTGCAAATGCCTTCCCAAGGCCTGCAGAGCTGTGTGCATGCACCACTCTGCTCCCAGCTTGCTCTCAGTCCCCATCTGCTCACGTGGTCTGGTCCCACAGCCTGGCAGCCCCTTGTTCTAATAGCAACTTGAGCATTGCTATCACCTTGGACAGGCTCTGCACCATCCTCAGCTGTTTAAATGGGATCTTTGCAAAAGTCCTTGGGTCACACCTGAAGTAATACTCCCTCCCTGTCCTCCCTGTCCAACCTTGCTCAACTGCCTGCTAAACAGACAGCTTCTTGTAACCTTTTATTCACACACACACACACACACACACACACACACACACACACAGCAACTGGATTCAGAGAATTTAAGGCACAGTTCCTGGCTGTACCCATGCTGGTTAGAGCAAATAAGTAAAACACTCTGGTGATACAGGGTCAGAAGATCTGGGCACATCATTAAAAGGTACAGGAACTTCCAGAGTTTCAAAAGACCTGTCTCAGGTCTCCTCTATTCCTCTTCAGAGCCTGCAGACTCCAGCGCGGTGACAGTTTGATTTTGCAGAGGACAAGGGGAGGGATGAGGACCCAGATGACAGCCCAATGGGATTACAGGGCTGTGGACTGGGAGGGGCCCAGCCACTCTCCAAGGACAGAATTCCTGCTTGGGGAAGGGACAGGAAAGGAGGAAATCCCTATCAGGCTGTATTTGCATATCAAAGGGCCCTTCTTGCTGGGCTGCTGGACCCCCATACACAACTCTCCCGTTCAGGGCCAGGGGCCTTTCTTCCTGGCTTACTTCTGTGGAGCCTCGACATCCTTTTGGAAGGGTATCAAACAGCACTGTTACAAAAAGCCCTAGGGAGCTAACTCGCCTCTCTGTGAGCTCCCTAGGAAGCAGCTGTCCTTAAGAGGTAGACTCACTGCAGGGAATCCTGGGTTTACAGCTTTAGGTGGAACTCAGACTCCAGGATTCTAACGGAGAAGACAGAAATGCTGTAGCAGTCATTCATTCACGCATCTATCCTCCCACTCATCCACTCATCCCACATCCACTGAATCAAAACACCCAGCACAGAACTGTTCTTCCTGTCTGGCTCTTTGGTTCTTTAATTAATTAACACATGGGAAGAGAAGTCAGGGATTGTCAGTGATGCCAACACTAATAACTGGACTAAGTTTTGCTAACATGTGAAATTCAGGGCCCTCTTGGTTCATCTTTCTAAGAAGTTCTTTTTTAAAATAAATTTTATAAATAGGATTCTATTGTTGCATTCAGGCAACTCACACCTTAAAAGAAGTTCACGGTCCATCATTTTATTTATGGAAAATTGGGGGGTGAGGCTGTCAACAGCGATTTGATTTATATTTCTTTACAGCAGAGTTTTCCTATCTTAGATTTGCTTCAGTTAAAACGAATATGTATGCCCAACAGGCAGTCAAGTTTCTCACCCCTTCCTGGGGTTGGCCATCAGCCTCATGCCCAGGGCAGCAGCTTGGGGCCATTGCTACAACCACTCTTGCAGGAACAGTCCTGGGACAGGGTCACTATGCATCCTGCTGCATAGTATTTTTTAAATGACCCCCAAGACACATCCTAAAGATTTATACGCCCATTTGAAAGCATGAATTAAAAGAATAAAGACACATTTTATGTCATTATAAAGACTCCCTAGAACCAAGAATTCCATTGGGAGGTAGGCGGGAGGTCAGACTTAATGCAAAGACACCAAACAGGAAAGGGCTGTAATGCCAAAAAAGAAAAGAAATGTGAGGGGGAAATAATAGTTATTTTCTCCTGTCCACTAAGGATTCAGCAGCATGGGACCAAAGGTTGACAGAAAAGCCAGATGCAAAGGACCCGGAATTTTCAAAAGTAGCTATGTTGGGGCATAGCAGGGATGACCAGATGTCCTGATTTACGTGCAGTGTCCCAGTGTAATTACTACCCCCTTCCTCTCTCGAAAAGGTCCCAGTTTGGATGATAAATTATATAGACATTCTAATCACAGCACAAACACCTGCAAGGCAGGCTGGCCTGAGGAAGAGAGTGTTTAACTTTCTGGTGAATGTGAGCCACCCAGAAAGGACATTTATAAGGTCACTTGGGTATGATATCACAAGCAACTGTAACTTGGTTTTCTGCTTTCAGAAAAATCTTAATCTTAGTTTGACCTACAAAGTGTGTGTGTGTGTGTGTGTGTGTGTGTGTGTGTGTGTGAGAGAGAGTGATACTAGGAATGGGACCCACCCCCAGCACACAGTAGGTTCTCAAGGAGCTTTAGTGCTATGAACAGTTACCATATCCCATGAATGAAGTTACCAATGCCTGGATTTCTAACATCACGGAACTAGCACCAAAATAACCACGGGGGTGGGGCTGGAAAGGGCGGTCCATTTGTTTCCATTCTTGGAAGGTAGAGGGGACTGAAGTGGATTTCAACTTGGCCTTTCTAGCTGGTCTTTTCCACTGAGAAAGAAAGCTGCTGATCTCACAGCAACTGCGGAGCCCAGTGTGGGAGGTCTCTCCAAGGCTTGCAGGTTCCAGCTCCAGTGAGCTGAGGAGGAAATTTGGAAGCTGGCATAAGATTTTCTGCCCAGATGTAGCTCTGGTCTAGGCCTCTGTGGCCGTCACAGGGGAAAGCGCAAAATGCTGCAGTTCAACAAGATGCCTGACATTTTGAAATATCTTTGCCTGAGCTTTTAGCCTTTGCCCCTCCTCCCCATCTTGCATGGAGCTGTGGTATTCATGGGGCTTGGGGTATAAAAAGAGAAAGTTCCCATCCCCTTGTCCTTGAGGTAATTAATCAGCAGTGACTCTTTACTCATAGAATAATATCACCCGGAACACTTTCCCTCCCTGTAATGTCAATTATGCCTCAGAGAAGCAGCTCAGGGAAAAATGCAAAGGGACTTTTGGTAGGGTTTTGCTGGGAAGTAACAAAGCTGAGTTGTCAACAGGCTTGGGTCTGGGAGACTGCTACAGATGCCAGCAGGACCTGCTGCAGGCTGCCTGGCCTTCCAGAAAGGCAGTGCTTCTCCCGCTCCCAGGGACTGTGCTGCAGGAGAGTCCATAGACTCTGACATCTGCGGGAGCAGCCCCTCATCAGGAAGTGTGGCTCCTCTCTCAACTGAGACTTCCCAGTAATTAGTGGTGGACACTGCCTTAGCCCTCCCCCCATCTACAGCTAACGGTGCAGCACAGAAAGTCTCACCAAATAAAATAAAGGGACCCGTGTCATCCCTTCTGTGTCACAGGCAGTGACAGGGTTCTACTGTATACTGGTGCTCCAAATGCTGGCTGCTGGCTGGATATGAAGAGCAGAGGGGGTAGAGAGGAAAACAAAAGGAAATATGAGGGGGAAAAAGAGGAATAGGAAGTTGGAAGAAGAGGAAAAAGATTTCAAACCAAAAGTCCATTCAGAGTGTCTCTCTGAAGATAGTCTGCAAACATAATGGATATTCTAAAACTTCCTTTGAATAGTCTTGTCCTTATAGTTTCAAACTCTCTCCTCTTCTGCCCTCCCACTAACCTTTGGGTTACTGCCAAACTATTTTCTTCAAAGTCTGTCTCCCCACTGCTGTATCTCCCTCTGCTCCACTGTCCTGGCAGGCAGGGGACATGAGCTCTTCCTTGAGTATCTTGAAGAAGGACAATGGACATTGATTAACTGCCTGAAGGAGGAACAAGCCTGCAAGATGTGAGTGGATTCCATAGAAATGTGGCCCAGAAAAGAGAGGGGTGCTCTCTTCCGTAGAACATGCTCTTCGAAACTGAAATATGACTACTCATGAAACCTGCGTACTTTTCTAGAGAGATCAGCACTGGACTTCTTGGAAGGAAAATACTAAAGAAAACACTGGGCGAATCTGTATGACAGCAGTCTCCTGCAGTACAACTTGTTCTTTAAAAATAAGGGAGATTCTGACTGAAAGCATAATTTTATTTCATAACCCTCAAATAAAAGAGAGGTAATAACCTAAGCAAAACTAATAGAGGGGTTTTTTTGTGGCTCCATTTATTTAAAATGAAAAAATGGCACTTGCCAAATATCTCACCTGATGAGTAACAGATTTATAGTGCAACTAAACATGAAAAATAAACCAGAGAGGAAAACTGATTAGATGGCTTTACATTTGTGGACTGCTTATAAATACAGTGAAGTCATAAGCTATCTGATGACTGTGGCCAGTGGGAACTTCTGGTCACAGTTTGGAAAACTATAAGAATACAGATGACTGAAGGAGCAAGCTCTCCCTGTGAGGTGGCACCATGTGCAGAGAGAACCAGACACTAGCCTCTTCCAGCATGCGGGCTGGTAGGCAAGAAAAGCTGCCACCCCCACCCCACCATAAGCAACCAGCTGATCCAGAGAAACATAGGCTGCTATATCACCTATTTAGAGGATAACCATATGCAATGCAGCATCTAGGCGACATCTCCTTCTGAAAGTGGTAGCTATTGTTAATTCCCTATTATCTTGTGTTGAAGTCCTGTATCATTTTCATTGTTTTGTTGGGTTGAGTTTTATTTTGTTTTGTCTTGTTTGATTTTATCATATACAATGGCATGGGCAGCTATTTCAAACATAACAAGATATATTATTGTAGCCATTTTGGATTTACTATTATGTTGGTTTGAGGTCCTTTTTTATGTGCATTGTTTTGTTTTCATTGGTTCTGTTTTGTTTGATTTTTACTATCTGAAGGTATGGGCAGCTATTTTTAAAACAAGAGGCATTATGGTAACCATTGTTGATTTCCTATTATCTCGTTTTGAAGTCCTATATCACTTATACTGTTTTGTTTTGATTGGCTTTATTCTGTTTTATTTTGCTTGGATTTATTTTCTTTAAAATAAATACTACAATTTTTTTTAAAATTAAAAAAATATTGATCATTGTGATATTTATTTATTTATTTGAGAGGTAGAAGAATCTTACTTTTCAAATACTACTTTCCAAAGAAAATGCCTCACTTTTAAGGTCAGAAGACACAAACACAAATTTGTTGAGTGCCCAGTTTCTAAAACAATAGTATTATCAATATGCATCTCAAGTGCCATTTACATGGTTTAAAGTACAGATTGAGTTGTGTTCAGCTTATGGAGAAACCAAGCTGGAAACTTTCCACTCCAGTGTCTGAGCTGACACAGAACAGGAGGAGAAAAGACTTTAATCTCATCATAAACAAATGTTCCTGTCTGTTTGGAGGTTTATAACCTACACTGGCAAAATGCTGAAGGGTTTATTATTGACTTCTTTTTTTTCTTTAAAAAAAAAAACTAATAAAAGAATAAAATGGGAAAGAGAAGCAAAGCTCTCGGTAGAAAAATAAAAAGCTGGGGTGGAGAGGGTGTGTATTACACATATCTCTGTTTTGTTAACCCAAAGAGGGAATATAAGCTTAAAGTTCTGAATTTAACAAACCTAATTATCAAGGCTTAATTAGTACCGAGGGTACAGCTTCATGGAACACCTGCAGACTTAATTTATGTCCTGACAGAGAGGAACAAGTGTTAATGGGCTGTATTTATGTTAATACTTGAACCTTAGGAACCAGCTGAACAAAACCAGTTTTCCAAGCCACTGAACAAATATAAAAAATTTTCATTGTCCAGTTAGTGTGCATACAATTCTTTTAAGTATCACACGGATCTATTTAAACTCTTAAAACTAAAAAAGTAGAATATGAAAAATTAGGGCTGTTTGGAGTCTCAGTCCAAAGTCTCACAAGATCAACCTATAAATGAGTGGCTACACTGTGTTTTTAAAATTGATGGTGGCATTTAGGGTTAACAGTCTCAGTGTTCCGGATGACTGTGCTTCATAGTGCTGGAAGTGGAAATCCCATTGTTTGCATAAACTGCATCGTATTAATATAACAGCTAACATTCGTGGGGATCCTACCAGGTATCAGTCACTGGGTTAAGATCTTCTAGATACCCCTTTTCTAGGTCTCACATGAAGAAAGGGACAGATGACATGAGAACTTGACCCTGGCTTGGAAGAAGCTTAAAGAGTTGGAGCTCCGTTTCCAGCACAAACCCTTTAACCAATGTGCTCAACTCCCTTTAATATGCAGATAAGATAATAAGAATAAAAATATAAACACCTATTTTTATTAGCAGTCTCAGCAAACCAGAAATAAATGGAAATGCCTTGGTCTGATACAGGACATGTATAGAAAATCTCCTATGAGCACCACACGTGATGGAGAAACACCCTCAACACTTGCAGTCCAGATTTTCACAGAGGCGCCAGCCAGGGGATGAAGAAGACACAAATGTCATAAGAAGCTGAAGTGGAAGAAGTAAAAATGTACTCAGAGATATAGAAAATCTTGCATCCTAAAAAGAAAGCAACTAATAAATAAATTTTAAGGTCATTAAGGTTACAGGATATCAGAGCAATTTGTTAAAATTAATTACATTTCCATACACCAGCAATAAAAAACTGGAAAAATGAAGTTTGAAAATATCATTTATGACAACATAAAAATAAAACCTTTAGGAATACATTTAACAAAAAGTATACGATATCCACACTGAAAACTGGCAAGCACCACTGAGACATTTATAAATTAAAGAAGATATAATCAATGGAAAGATACATGCTCATGGATTGTAACAGTCAGTATTGTTAGGATTACAATTCCCCCAAAGTTGATCAACAGATTTAATTCCACACCAAATAAAATCCCAGCACGTCATTTGAAAACAAATGGAGATGCTGATCCTGAAGTTTATAGGCAGAAACAAAGTATCTAGAATTGGCAGAACGATCTTGAAATAAAGGATAAAGTTGGAATCTTTACATTATCTAGCTTCAAAATTTACTGTAAAGCAACAGCAATCAATGCAGTAGTTACAGGTATAAGAAAAACATTTGGATCAATGGAGTACAATACAGAGTCTAGAAATAGACACATAATATATAGTAAATTGATTTTTGACAAAGGTGCCAAGGACACTCAATAGAGAAGATTAGCCTTTGAACAAATGGCACTGGAACAACTGGAGATGCATATGGGAAAACAATAAGTCTCTACCCTTACCTCACACCATATATAAAAATTAATTTGAGAAAGGACAAAGATCTCAGTGCGTAACAACAGCCATGGAGCTTGTAGAAGAAAATGCAGAAAAATATCATTGTGACCTTGGGATTGGTGAAGTTCTTAGAAAAATAAAAGGCACTTAACATGAAAGAAAAAAAAGTAAACTGCAAATTATCAAGAATTAAAACTACTCTCCAGAAGAACTCATTAACAAATGAATATACAAGACATAGAAAGGTAAGTCATTTTTTTTTAATGGTCAAATAAACAAGTGCTTCACAGAGAGAAAATTTATGCATGGCCAATGAGTCCATAAAAAGTCACACTAGTCATCAGGAAAATGCAAACTAAAACTAACAAAAGATGGAGTATTTCATGCCCACTGGAATCGCTATAAATAAAATACCGAAATTGTATTGGTGATGGTGTCAAGTGCTGTGACCTTTCACACACTTATAGTGGAAGTGTCCACACAGCTATGTGGCAGTGCCCTAAGTTAAAAATGAATAACCTAAGAGGTAACAATTCCACATTTGGGTATTTAACAGAAAAAAATACTATTTGTACAAGATTTATACAAGATCCCAAAAGATACCTGCAGTCCCATGTTTACTGCACTGTTATTTGGTAGCCTGGAAATAGAATCAGTTGAGCCATCCAATGATAGATGGATGAAGAAAATGTGTTACATACACACAATGGAATATTACTCAGCCATAAAAGTGAAAGAATTCTTGTCACTTGTAACATGTAGATATAGCTGGAGGATGTCATGTTAAGTGGATTAGGTAAAGTAGAAGCTAAAAAAGTTGACTTGATAGAAACAGAGTGTAAAATAGTGGTCCCTAGAGACTATCAAGGATACAGAGGAGATGAGGTAATAGGTGGCCAGATAATGGTGGACCTACACAAGTAACCTACAGAAAGTTCTACTAGTCTTCATAGTACAGGAGGGCAAATACAGTTCACAACCATGCATTATATCCTTTATTAAAAAACTAGAATGGCCCAGGGATTTAGCTGGCACAAGCAACTAGTAGAACTTTCTGTAGGTTACTTGTGTTGGTCCACCATTATCTGGTCACCTATTACCCCAAGGTATAATATGTAAATTATTCCTTGATTGTATATGTGTGATTGCATATGTAAGTATGGTTACATGCACATGCAAATATGTGCACACACACACACACACACACAAGCACACAAGAAGAGGTGTTTTATGAGTGGAATTTAGATCCTCTTTCATGAGGTCCAATTTTATGTTAGTAAAATGGACCTTAGTTTTTTGGGTTACAATCCTAACTACAAAAGTGCTTGGAAGTTTTAGCTTAAGATTATTTATGAAATCTTTTATTAATTACTCTGTTTGTACATCAAGCATTTGTGGAAAGAGACTGGGCTTGGGAGTCAAATGGCCCAGGTCGTTATTGTGGTTTTGCTTCTCATTAGCTAGGTGACCTTGGGCAAGTTAATTATCAGCTTCAGCAGCTTCCTGACCTGAAGAAGAGGGGGAGGTATGCAGGCCTTGCAAGACTGGTGCAGCTGCCACGTGACAATAGACGTGGAGCCCACTACGAGGAACCACAGGTATTTTCATCTCTGTGGAGAGCCTCAGCCCCTCTCTGATAAGTTTGTAAACACACAGAGAGGCTCTGGGAAGATGGTCACTTTATGAGTTTTTTCTCAAAAGTCTTCTTTGAAAGGATGACTAAGTAGATCCATGAAAATAATTAAGGATAATTTGGTGACTGTTCTTTTTTAATGGGTAACTACATTCTGGAAATATTTAATTATTTTAAAAACAATGTAGCACACTTTTTTTCCCCCAAAAGCAGAATTTTTACTTCCTTCTTCTAGGAAAAATCATCTTTCTATCTTTTACTTCAAGAGTAACTGCCAGCATATTTTCAGAGGCCTTTCAGTATATGTTGGGAGCTTACTCATCTGTGAAAAGGAAATTTATACAGAATTGGAGAACTGATCTTTTCTGGAAGGGTCGACTGGAGATGTTAAGTCATTGTCAGGGCCCAATTCATGAGATTATTGTTTCCTAAAGAGGGTGTTAGCATAACATGAAAGAAAGATTGAGGTTTTCTGAACTGCATCGGCTTCCTAGCATGACAGCAAGTCCCTGAGTTTACACACCTAAGTCCTATGAGTCAACTGGTGTGTTCCTAAGAAATCTTAGTTTTGTTAGATTCTCTGAATTCACTAGAACTATACTCCATTTAAGTTTGTATTCCTCAATCTATTTGACCGATGTACTTTTTAAAGGTCAGAGGCATGACATAACAGTAGTAGAAGTAAAACCATAGTAACAGTAATTTCTTGTTTGGGATTTATATTACCAAACTGGTCAGGGTTTCAATGAAACATTTTCCAAACATGCATATTAAATTTTAAAGGCAAAAAGATCCTCACCTATGTACAGTGCAAATTTGACAAGTACAGGGTTGACAGAACAGTGAACACAAGAAGCCACAGGATGACAGTGAGGCCTCGGTCACCATGGTCATGTGGCAGGACAGACAATGGCATGAAGTCCTTTCTCAGTTGTAACTACAACACACAAATCCTCTTCAGTGAACAACTGAGTTTCCAGGTTACCAGGAACTAGAAAGGAAGATCTTGCATGTATAGAAACTTGAGTCCCTTTCTAAATAATGCTCAATTGAGAAACACAAAGAAACCCACAGAAAAGGCCAACCTACTGAGGAACAGGCAGACTTTATTTCTCTAAACTGGGTAAGCCCAGCTTCTTTAAAGTATTCTCAAGCCAGTGATGCTATCAACTTTGAAATGTGGTTTGAAAAAGCGGATATTACATCTTAGCACATGTCTAATAACTACCCGCACTATGGAAATACTGAAGGCAAACCAGTGAATTTGCTTTCCTAATCGTGCTATCGAGATAAAGCATGCACAGAGTTCTCGTAAACAGGTGCTTGGAGTGATGGGAAGCCTGCCCTCCGCGGACCACAAGCCAGGATGCGTGGGATCTTGGGGTTCTGCACACCTAGTGGCTGGGGTGCTGGGTGGACGCATTGAAACAAGGGTAATCAGAATTGGTCCAGTCATCAGATAATTTCTGATTGAAAATTCTGAGAAGTGTTATGCAGCCAGTGCGGTTAGTCACTGTTTCTCAAAAGAGTTACCAATGTGGAAAACGGAAGCTCATCTCGGGGTCTTAAGGTCAACTTCATGTGCTTATAAACACCTTCAAGGCAGGGATCACACAAGAGCAGGCTGGGCTGGTGTCCCTAGGAAACTGCTTCCTGGCCATTTAATTAATGTGTTTCATGGAAGGAAAGAAAAAGACAAGAAGCTAGGGAGAGCAGAAAGGGAAAGCTAGGGAGAGCAGAAAGCTAAGCTCCAAAATCAAGTGTTCCCATCTAGAGGAGACACTAACTACAGATCATCAAATAGAGAAAAGGTAATCTCGGATGTTAGTATCCATGTGTTTAAGCCCCACTACAAATCGGTAACTCGAATGTCCATAGTACACTGGGGGGAGGTATTGTTCATCCAGTTGGAAAAGACAAAGGAAAAAGATTTGATTCCTAAGTGTTTGTTTCCATTAACCCAGGAAAACAGTAGTTAGGAGTGAATGTATTGTTTAACTTTTGTTGTTCCTTACACAGAGTCTTGTATGTTGAATTCCTGGGCTCAAGCCAGCCCTTGCTTTAGCCTCTCAAGTACCTGGGACTATAGGCTCACATCACCAGGTCCAGGCTCTGAGTACTTTTAAAATAAAAAAATAAAATAAAGGCTAATTATAGAAGTGAAAGTAAACATTCAAAATTGCCCCAATGACAGAAATCATATCACATCATTTGGAGGATATTTACTACTCAAGTACCTTATCGACAAGACGTTTGCTCATCCGGTTTACATTTGAGAAGGAAAATATTGTACATCAACTCAAAAGACCCGTCTAAAGAAAGCCTTCTGTTCTAGCTTGCTGGGAAATGGCAGATGTTGTCTGGGTTTGTTTTCCTGTTACCTATGTGAACCAAAAGTCTGAGGGATGAGGGTGAGAGAAGGTGAGGGGCACCCTGAAAAGGAACGTGGGAGGAGTGTTTTCTGGAACTAGGAGGAACCTGATGAGTTCATGGAAGTTTTAGCCAGGACCTTGGAGAACAGTGGAGAGCCCCAGAGAAAAGAATCTCCAAGCAAAAGAGAAACCAGGACATTATGTGAAATATTGGCCACAAGTAAAAACTAAAATGGCAGCCATGTGGGAAGAAGTGTCAGGGCCGAGGCTGAGAGAGGAGTGGGTGGGGAGGAAGTGTCTGAGGTGATCACCAGCCCCTGTGTGTTTCTGGCACTGGTCTTAGCCTGGAGATTGTTTTCTATGAAGTGACAGAAAGTAGAAGAAAAGCCAACTGAGATTACTTAAAAATAAAGGGAATACATTAGTGAGGGAACCTAGCCTGAGAGCCCAGAAATCCAAACTAGACCTAAAGGGACAGGCAAGAGCAATAACTTTAAGTCCTTACTCTGTTCTCAGGGTGCTGAGAGCTTGGCAGACGCAAAGCAAGAATTTTCCCCTCATTTTGGGCACAAGATGGTCAAGAGGAGCTTCTTTTTGCTCATTGGGGTTATAGGGGAGTCACCCCTTTGTGTGTGAGGTGCTTTTCCAGCCTGGAGTCTTCTGGCTCACTCTTATCTTGCTTGGGGTAACTGCTGTTGACCTGCCAGAGATGGGACTCCTGATTCCTAAGGGTCCTTTGAGGACCCCTGTTCCTGCTACCAGGCAATGTGGGGCTTCCCCTGGCACTTGGTGAGGGGGGACTAAGGACACTGACTGGTGACATGCTTGTGAGTGGTGGGGGACAGAATCAACAGCTCACACACTTTGTATGCAAACATAGGGCCAGGAAACAGAGATAAATGAAGCCAGCAAGCTCAAAGGCCCAGCACCCCAGGTTGGCCCAGATTATGGCTGCTGAGCATCTAAAGCACAGGGAAGACAGCTGCAGGGATCCCCATTAAGACACAGGCTCCCAGAACATCAGAGCCACTGACCTAGAAGACACTAGGACTCCTCCTGGCCCAGAGATAAGCAGCTTGCTTTGTTTTTGGTAGGAAAATATGTATGTTTCTGGTATGCAGAACCTGAATACGTAATACAATAAAAAGGTGAGCTGATCTGGAACAGAATGTGTGTGTGTGTGTGTGTGTGTGTGTGTGGTACTTCAAAAAACAATGATGTCACCTGGCTCCTTAATCTTCATGAGTGACCCAGATATTGGAGGTGGGCTCTCCAAGGTCATCATTCCAGCTAAAGGCAGCAGCAGGCACAGAGTAACTCTTCTACCAAGATGAAACTGTTTTATTTACTATATTGCAGACTTTCGGAGAGGCGTCTTATCAGAATTAATGTGGCTCCGCTGCTCCTCACCATGTGTGAAGTGCAGAGGAATTTATCCCAGTCTTTAGGTCACCCATTCCCTTCACTCAGTTGCCTGAGCACTGCTTGTTTCCTCAAATCAGACAAAAGCCAGGATCCTGAATGGATAAATTTCTTCGTTTTCCCAATCCTTGCATTTCTAGACAATCATCCAGATTCTTCTGTTTTCATGGCCATAGAAAGAATTAGTATGACAGATAAAACTGTTATTTTATAAAAAACACACATTTTACGTTACTGTAGGACTGTTTTTTTTTTTTTAATGGTGGTTGCTTAAATATCCTAGAATATGATTCCCAGACAGTTTATACCCACTCTGACCCAGCCTAGCCATATCTAAGAATTGAAACACAGGCTGGAAAAACCAAGTTTGGTTTACTCACTCATTATAGCTGATGAAGAGATAAAACTGGATATTATTTAGAGGTTATTTTTTCCTCTCTGCTTTCACAGATAACATTTCTACTGGGGCAGGTGGGTGTCCTTAGAAGAATGCCCAGCAGTGGATTCAGAACCATTTGTCATCTTGCAAGATCCAAGAGTCTTTCTTGACCAATTTGGAAAAGAAGGATATTATAGCAAACAGACAGCTGTGCTACTAATGACGGGCAACAGTTCAATATTTTATGCCACCTTAAAAAAGTTTCAGTAACGGAAGGTGTTCTCACATTAATTCTTTGCATCAATTATTGACAGAGAATTTAATTTAAAGGCAACTAGTCTGTAACCTAGGGGTAGTGTTTTAAATAATTTATAATTGCCGCATGGTTGTAATCATATTGCTATTGATTACGATCCAGTCACTTCTCCGGGTCCGGCAGGTCTTATGCTAATTACTTTTAGTGAGATCACCTTTTTAACTCTGTATTCCCTGGTAACAGGAACTTATTATAAAAATAATTTAATGAAGTACAATCTTTGCAAGTCCCTGCAGAGATGTGGGAAGGGAGGAGGGAGACAAGAACTTAGGAGTTGAAGGCATGAGGCTGAGATTTAGAGATAATAGATCCCAACTCTGAAATTGCATATGGTTATTCAAACATCTGATAGAACTGAGACAACAGAGGTGAAAAATAGTATGTGGAGTAGAGAAGGGCAGAACAAAAGATATATAGTATAGGAAGATAGACATAATTTCATTTTTCAGCCAAATTACCTAAGTTTCACTTTATTCATTTGCTTGGGATACGTATTTTTTATTTACTATGAAACACACTAGGCACTACTTGGAGGGATTTGGGAAAGGCAGTTGATTTACTGAAAACTTGGAAGAATGTGCCTCACTGTATGTTTCCTCTTCATCTTGAAGACTGTGAACCACGAAAGGGTTTGTTCGCCTGGCAGAAGGAGGGTCGGGATTAAGCAGATTGAGAAGAAGCAATGAATACAGTACAGGTGGAACTCAGACAGATACTCATGATGCTGCTTTGCATGAGGTTGGATTTGGAAAATACTGGCTGAGTGAGCAGACCATAGACACCATCTCTATTTTCTCTCTTGATTTCTCTCCTAGCAAAAATAGAGCAGCTGCCGTGATCCAAAAGGGACAAGATGTGGAGGCACTAGTATCATTTTAGGGAAGCCCAGAGGCTTGGCCAGTTCCCCCAGGATCTGTGGACAAGTCATCTTGGTTACCTGGAGACACCCTCAGAGGACCCAGGGAAGAAGGGAAGGGCTCCAGCAAGAAAGTGAAGAATGAGGGAGAGACAAGAGGTTGAAGAGGATGTAAGTGGTGTCTTACTTCATACATTTTCATCTGTTTTGATTTTTATTCTTTTTCAGAACTTTTCATTCTTCACCAAGTGTGTTTTGTCTCTTTTACCAAATATGCGTGTCTATATGCATTAATTTTGCTTAAGGGAAAAAAGTGTGCATGTGTGTGTGTGCGTGTGTGTGTGTGCATGTGTGTGTCTTCCCCTAGAGACCAAGTAACAGTGCGATGTTTTGGTGCCACATATTTTCAGATTTCAGAATTTCCTAATACTAGATAGAAAGGAAAGAGGAAAGTAGAGTCCGAGATTCATTTTCTGAAAGAGACGATAAGATACTTTACATCTACTTTAATCTGAATGTCTTGGGTGTCTTATAAACAGTGGAAAGTAATAGAAAATTCACCATGGAGTACAGACTTTCTCACGAGACTGCACATGAAACTACTGATCTAAACCTAAGGATGGGTCTTTCAACCCAGGGTGGCAGCTACTGCAATTAATGTGAAACAAAACAGGGACCTACATGTGCACAAGTTAAAAGAGAAGGGGAAAAAATACCTGCAGAAATTGTCACCTGCCCACACTGAAAGTTTGCTCACAAATATAATTCTCACCTAACCCTAACAAAAAGGAAACAACAAATTTCTAGCTTATTCCATTTCCTCTGGGCCTGCCTATGGTATCAGCCTTAGCCTAGTTTCTTCTGTGTGGGACCAGTTTTCATGGTGGTATTTTGCATTTCAGTATAACTGAAGCTGCAAGAGTATAGCACAGGCTTCCATGGCTAACAAGCAGTACCTGAGGCAGGTGGGCTCCACTTGGGCTTCATCGTGGATGCTGAAGTAGAAGCTCCAATTTGGAGGATTCGGGTGCCAGGCCCATGGTAGAAACTGAAGTTTTCCATCCAGGACCAGGCTGCAACTGTTTTAGACTGTGAGTCACAGTCTGCAGATAGTTGATTCTGTGCTCATAGTGTGAAAGAGGTTGTGTATAATACAGAAGCCATGAAGCATGGCTGCTTTTCAGTAAAATTTCACTGAACAAAACTGAAGTGGGCATAACTTGACAATTCTTAGTATAAACCTCTACCGTGCTATTGATTAAGTCCTCAAAGGTAACACAGGAAGGGAGGCACAGTGTCGCTGGGAATCTGACCTGAGTTGCATTGCCATGGGGGAGGGGTGCTTGCTGGGGGAGGTAAGGAAAGTGCAGAAGATGGACCAGGGAAGGCTTCCTTGATCTCGTGGATCAGAAGGCCAGGCCACCAAGACTACACAACAAGGACTGGGGCACATGGAGGAGCTTGCCATTGCCAGGAGGAGGACCAGAGGAGAAATCAGCTCCAGTAAATACAAGAATGCCAGACCATCCTGGGAAAGTGGTTGAGACCATGGATTAAAAAGAAAACAAAAACCAAAACCATCTGATAATGGTACCAACAGAGGCAAAGGGCACAGAGCTAACACTGGGTCATCTGGGGGAAACAATTTTGCCTCTGCAGTGTCTATAGACAAGCAAAGCGAATCCACACCCATGGGCAGGAACATCTCAGAATGTTCACATGGCAACACTAAGGCAGAGATACTGGAGTCCAGGGTAAGAAGGACAGCTTCCTCCAACAAGAGAGCACAGTGATCTGTAAGCTCTAGAAGAGCAGGGAGCTGGGACTGAGAGAGACACCCTGCCTACAGTTGTCAGCAGGTACCAGCTAATGGTACCTCCTGGGCCTTAGGATTTGTGTAACCAGATGGCAAAGATGATCATGGAAAATGACACCAGAGAACAGCAGAGACCCAAAGACCACGATGCAGCCCCTGGGTACTCACCCAGAACCTCAGTTCTCAGAAGAGAAGGAACAAGTGAAGGAAAGCTGTCTCTTTTTCAGTCCTGTGAGCAGAAGTGAGTCCTGAAGTCCCCATCAGAAAGGGGCAGTGAGACGCAAGGCCCCAAATTGCCCTGCACCTCAGGCAGGGTTAAGCATTTTATGCAGGCGTCAGCATCTTGAAGGAGCTCACCTTTTAAAAGGAGCCAGCTTTTTGTTGTAAATGGCACTGACACTACAACAAGAAAGTTCATTTCACAAAGATGATTCATTAAGAAATAAAATATTCATGGCTGACAGCTTGAAGGATCACCATACAGTTATATTCTAATGCACCTGTCCTCTCTGTCAGGTCCAATGTGGGATGTCATGTCGCCAAAGTTTTATTTAGAAATTGTTTGTCAGAGTGAGCTTTCTAATGTGAATGAAAAATTCATCGCCTCATTAAGAAGATTTTACATGAAATGTCTAGGACTTCCAATGAACACCCGGACATGAACCAATTACTGTTAAACACTTAAAGAGACAGAGTCCTAAGCTCACTCAGCAAAACCCTTAATTGCACAAATGTGGAGAAAATTCAACAACCTGAAAGGCAAATGGGAATTTTGATTTGGAAATTTTCTTTTCTTTTGTCATATCGGGAAAACCCTCATCTTTAAAAGACTTGGTGGGATTCCCATGCAATGACGATGTGAAATCCACACACCTGTCATTACGCGTGACCGTTCATATTTACACACACATCATGCGGTGGAATTTGAGGAACTTGTTCAATCTTCCAGAGAAAATGATTAAAATATCCTGGAAGGTTCCTGAGTTGTTCCTAAGCACCTCTTCAGTTTCACTAGCTTTTTGAAATACATTTTGTTGCCTTCATTTTACTCCTACCTCACTTTTATATTTGTGTAAATATCAAACAGGTGTCTTAAAAGCAAATATATGTAATGAGTCCAAAATGTTGGGAGTTGGGAGAAAGGAGAAAAAGCCACAATAGATTAAAACAGAATGGGGCTGAACAGAAAGTCAGGAGAAACCCACATGGGAATTGCTTGTAGAATGAAATAGCATTTTACAGCTATGACAATGGATTAAGTTGACATTGAGACTCTTTTTTGACATACGGTCTAGTTCAGCTTAATCTGTGGTAGAAAATAGTTCACTTCCCAAACCTAGCACTAGACTGAGGGTGTGTGTGTGAGTGTGTGTGTGTATTCAGACTGTCACTTCCAACGTTGGAAAACTTTTGAGATTGACAATATAAAGACTGAAATTTCTCCTTCTCAACCCAGAAGACTCTATAAACTAAGTATTTCATTTTTACTTTAATACTAGAGACAACGTAATAAACTAATTAAAGGAAAAAGTGGCTATGTCCCCAGAGCTGCTCATTGTCACCCCATGGGACTCCAACGACGCTTTCCAATAAAGAAGAACCATGTAGTTCAAGAAACAAGAACCTCACAGTCTTTCCTAGATGTGTTTGACTATAGCTACCTCTGCAGTTTGTTTTACATATATACATACATATTCATATATAATACATTTATATATTCTTTTACATATATATCTTTATATGTTTTTCCTTTTTCTTACGTTTCTTCATATATATATATATATATATACGTATATTTACACACATATGTACTATATGTATGTTTTTCTTAATATTTCTTATACATTTTTAGGAAAGCAGTTGTTTAGTATGAGGTAAAATTGTAGGCATCTGTCTTAAAAATTACCTGTAGTTTAGACAATGAATTAGGGAATTCTGCACAGATATAGTCAATGACATTTGTTTAAAACTGGCAGCAACTTAAAAGACCAAGAGAGAAAATGTTTCTTTGCTAGGTCCCAATTCCAAATCACGTTTGGGATATATTTCATATATAATATTGAGTAAATGAAGTAGAATACAGAATTATGTCAATGTACTATGAGTTTCCTAACACAAAATAAAAGTGCAGTTTTCAAAGAAAAAGAAAAATTCCTGAATGTTTAAGAAGGGTGTGAGCATATGGGCAGTGATT
Source organism: Hydrochoerus hydrochaeris (assembly GCA_004027455.1). Taxonomy (NCBI): domain Eukaryota; kingdom Metazoa; phylum Chordata; class Mammalia; order Rodentia; family Hydrochaeridae; genus Hydrochoerus; species Hydrochoerus hydrochaeris. The sequence continues at coordinate 58,180 of PVLA01001298.1, read as the reverse complement.
TATCTCCTTCTGTTTTTCTTTAAAAAAAAAAAATCTCATCCTCACTCTTACACATGCACATAATTAACAGCCAAGACCACCTCTGCACAAACGTGTAGCTGATGACTGAGGTTTTCTTTCATACGCAGACCTTAAGTAAGATGGAAAAAAAATCGGATCCTTCTATTAGGTAAATGAAATTATCAGTTAAAAAAAAGTTTCCCTTCATCTTCTGCTATTCCTGAGATATTAATGTACTGAGTTATCCCTATGGAAATTGGAGAAACTATTTACATAAATCCTCCAGCCTACCAAATTGCAACTTGCTCAAATAAATCAGACATCGAGCCTCTGGTTTCTGTGAGTTTTGGTGAGCAGAACTGTATGTTGGAAATCGCATCCAATACATTTTTCACAATCTGCCCATAATTAGTTTCACTGGGAAAACTGTGAAGAACTATTTTGCTACTTTTAAATTCATAATTTTGGTTCAAGAGCCCAGAATAAGATGTTTAGACAGAGTGAAAACTATTTTCTAACAAATCAATATTAATTTATCTGACTGTTATGGTCTCAGGAGCCAAAAAGTGTTCTTGTACGGAGCTGACAGGAAAGATTTTATCCTGACCAAATGTTATTCAAATATTTATAAGACTGGATAATTTAGTAAAGAAAATACAGATGGAAGGAGGCAAGAGTATTTTTTTGGTGCTCCCTTCTCATTTACAAATGACAAGAACTATAAAAAGATGGGGAATGATTAGTGGTCCCTCCCCTAAGTGAGCTCCTGGAAGAAGCGGCCATTTAGCAGACACTGCATGGTAACTGAGGTCCTGAGGCATTCTGCCACCATCAAAGTCACTCTGCAGGGAACCAGAGGTGCCATTCTGGTCAAGAACAAATTGCTGGGCGGTGGAGGGAAGCCTTTCCCAGGACACTGCTGAGAGCCTGTTGGCTTGGCAAGGCCTCTCAGCCTGGGAGGTGAGGCCACGGGGGACCTGGGATAGAAGAGCAGAAGGTAGATGCCACACACTGAGCATGTTCCTCACTATCACAGCCAACCCTCAACAATCGTGAAACAGGATTTCTTGTGTATGGGAGGACTTCTTTGGGAGTATAAGATACATAAAAGAGAGAGGCAGAACACAAAGCGTATAGGTGTCATTAAATGAATTTGCACAAACTGAGTAACTCCAGCCCTCGATTAAGAAACAGCATTGCATCAGCAGAGCCGAGCCCCGCACCCTGGGCTCATGCGTTCTCTATCCTGCCTTCCAATGAGCATACAGATATACTTTGCCTTTTACTGAGCTCATTGTAACTATAATCCCATAGGATGTGCTCTTCCACATTTCCTTCTTCTTTCTCTCCACATTAGGTGTGTGAGATTGACCGATAGTGTTGGGTTTACATTAAGGTCATTCATTCTCATGCAGGTATTCAGGTACTTAGGGTGGAATTGCTGGGGAGTCACATGTGTCTCCTGTTCAGTTTTATATAGATGGTGCTATTCAGTCTTCTAGAACGGCTGCATTGTCATCATAAGGAGCTTTTCTTTGTTTGCATAATCTTTGTATTTCTGAATACTTTTAAAGTTGCACAGACAGCACATGTTGTTCCTGTATGTCCTCCACTCTCTTTCCGCTAGGACAATATTTCATGTGACCATAATACATTATTAAAACACAATGATTAACCCTGGTGATTAGCAGTAAGGAAACAGACTCTACTTGTATTTCACCAGTTGTCGGCAAATGTCCTTTTCAGCTTCAGGGTCAGCCCTAGGTGGCATCTGGTGTTTCACCCATTCTGCAAATGAGAAAAAGGCGCACCCTGGGTGCCTCTGCATTCGCAAAGCATACAGGTGGGCGTAGAAGAATTCCAGTCCCAACAGCAACCTCTAATCCCTACTTCCCGAGTCCTTTCCTGGTCGGTGTGTGGCGTGATGATGTCTACCAAAAACTAGATAAGCTATTCCTGAAGAGTGACTATGTGTGGGGACCTGGGGATGCCGAGGGGAGCAGCCTGTTCCTTGTGTTGGGAGCAGCCATGGAAATACATTTCCCTGACCCATTGCTGGAGTGCAAAAGGCAGGCTTCACCTGGCTACTCCCGGGGACCCACGCCCAGCGTGCTCTCCACACACCTCTGCTACATGTATGGATCTTCCCACACTCAAAAAAGTAGTGTGGGCTTGTAAGAAACAACAACAAAAACTTGGTGTTTAAAGTGCATGGTGTCCACACAGCCTTTCTCTACCTCTGTTGGTGCTTAAGATCAATCATCCTTTATCAGGAGTCAGGTAGGATAAAATAGAGGGGAAGAGAAAATCCTGGCTCCGTCTGGCCACTGCGCCATTTTGGGCAAGCTGCTTACCCTCCCGGTCCTGCTACCCTGGAGCTATAAGGCAAAGCCATTCCTCCTATCCTGGACTCTGCTGGTGCTTGGCAAGCACTTTTAAAACTGTGAACACACTACAAACATGTTGGGAGGTAGTGGCTTTATGACATTTTTCACAGCAAAAGAGAAATCATGTTTAAAATGAAAATGCTATTTATTGCCAGTTCTTGTAATGCCAGAAGAAAATGCATATATCCATAGAGTCACCATCCAAGTAGAAGAACCATTTGGGGGTAGAAAAGTTAGAAGGAGAGTCACTGATAATTGGATTAATTTTAGTAGTAGTAGCGATAGCAGTATTATCTGTGACCTGAAGACTGACTTCGGGGCCTTTGCCCTAAGTTATGCTTTTAGATCTTTGTTATTTTAAGAGAGGGTCTTTACACTGTCTGGGATGGGCTTGAACTTCTCCGATCCTCCTGCTTCAGATTCCCACAGGGTTAGGAGTACAGGCATCCGTGCCACGCCCAGCTTCACTATTACTTCTGGAATGACTGGTGGGCACCTAGCATACTGGATATAGATACTGTCTGCATGGATTTCATGTGATGGAACCAGAAAGAGTGCCACGCAGTAGGACAAAGACTCTACACATTGAATCACGGGGCTTCTGACCTTAAAGTCAGACAGGGATTGCCTTCAGGATATGGGCTGCTCCTTACTATTCCTAGCATGGAGCCTAGCAAATAGTAGGAACTTCACAAGTGTTTGTTGAATGAATATTTAATTTGCCAGGCTGAATGGATTAGAAACTTTGATGCTCTGATTCTCTTTGAAAATTAATGTTGGTCAAAACCTATAGATCAGTTTTCTAGAAGTTCTGGTCTTTAAGATAAACCTGATTAAATTACAGTATAGTACTGTTCAGATTTTGCATGGGCAGCAATGAACATGTAGACAGGATTTTATCAGAAGCTCCAAGGACTAGGAAGGGAAATTCCCGATGAGAGTGGGTGTCCTGGAAAACAGGAGACAGGATCCTTTAGATTCCAGGAGCTCATGTCAGATGCAAGAAAGAATATTTCTCTGAATCAAGAACTGATCCCAACTTACACAGGCACTGTCATCAGTAGAAAAGCATTGTCTCCACTCAATATATCAACCGTGAAACCCCTTCCCAGTGGTAGTATTGTCAAAAAATAGCCACTCACGCTTAGGTGAACCCTCGGCTGGCCTGCGGTCCGGAGTACATCAGCAAGTTAGGAAAGCAAATTCCCTTGCTGGTAATAAGTAAGGAGCAAAGGGAACGAAGAAGGGCATTCTGGCTGGGTTCCAAATGCAAAAACCTGCCTATCCACCTTCAAAATGATGCAAGATTGCAGTTTGTTTAATGTTCATCTTATGTGCTTAATTACCGATAGTGCTTGACTAATTATTTCTTGTTTTGTAGACTACTTAAACAGAGAAGGCAAGCAGCTATATACTTTTGTATACTGAATGAGGATTTGTAACTCATTTTTGTAATCGCGTAATTCCCAAAGGGCTTCATTACAAACACGAAAGAAAACAGGATGCTAAAAGCAGGTGACAGTCTAATTTCCACAGGTACGGGGGAAAGCATTAGAGTGAAGTAATGGAAAAATAAAATAAAAAATAGCCTTTAGATGTTTCCACCCATGTAAGGTGCTTTCATGTTAATAAGAGAGAAAACTGCAAACGCAGCACGGCCGCCTCTGTTAGGCACTGGCGTCTTTTCTGATGCCCGATTTGATCCAACATCTCTACAAGATCATGAAACAAACCACAGTATAGACCCCGGTTTTCTTTTGCATAAATGTAAGTTTCTTGTAGAGCTGCATATGGTGGCATCAGCTGGGATCGTTTCTTTGTTTTTATTCTTTTTCTGTATCCACTTCTCACATACGTTTTTGGTCACAACCAAACCATTGTATCACATTTCTAAATGTTAGAAAACTGTGAAGCATCCACCAAAGAACAGCAGAAGAGATAGATACTATGAGAGATGATAGTTCAGTCTGCAGAGAATCACTGCTGGGCATGATATGGACCGAAATTGGGTTTAGTGGTCATGGAATTAACTTTTTTTTTTCTGTTAAGAATTGGCTCTGATCCAGGTGGTATCAGATGTTTGGGGAGGTGGGGGAAATCCTGAAAAAACGGGGGCCTTGATCCTACACTTAAGGGGTGGGTAAAGGAATTGGGAATGTGAAATAACTTTGCAAGAACAGAGAGCATTATCTTCATCGTCACAGTTGTTACCATGACAGGGGCCACCATTTGTCAAGGGCTTACTGGGTCTCAAAGCAAGCCTCACACACACACACACACACACACACACACACACCAGGTGAGCACACAGTCCCGCAAGGTAGGCAACTCCAGCCCTTTCTCCAGTCCATGACTTTCAGGACTGTGTTCCTTCTGATCACCCTCCCTGGGATTTGCAGTGTTAAAAAATCCCAAGGATTACAGAAGTCATAATTTATTTCAGTAGCATGCTTGGGGTAAAAGCCAGATTGCTGGGCACTAGAGGGAAGCAGGTTATAGAGGAAATTAGAAATTGATAACATTTATAGAAGCCCTACATGTATAAGCAATGTGCCATGTTCTTTCCATACATTATGTCACATTGTCCTCTGCAAACCTATGGAAGAATGTTAGCAATAATCTGATAGCAACTAATAATCTGCTATATGCTAGCGCACTTTGGAGAATAAGCAAGCCCTTTACCTATGTTATTTCATTTGCTCTTCCCCCAAACAGACAGTAGTTATGACTATCAGTGATCATCCCCATTCAGCTGGAAAGTAAACTGAGAGGTTTATCTGTCCCACAGTTACGACAGTTGTTCAGCAACAGAGCCAGCAGCCACACTTTTGGTGTGGTACGAGATGGCTACCTATGGCCCTGAGTACCACAATGCAGATGGACCACGTGCGCTGCCCTAGGTCCACAGCCTGTGAGTGTGGCTCGGGGATCTCACCTGCAATGTGGCCCTCAAGTTCCCAAGAGAAGGCTTTTGTGCTGACAGCCAGTTTGGTAAGAAATGTAGGAGGGCCTTATCAGCAGGGGAATTCCTGCCTAGGGACAGGTCCTCAGAGCCCCGAAGGGTAGATCTAATTCATTGGCCATCCAAGAGGCAGGTGGGAGACAGGGAACTGAACGCAGCTGGCTGAGAAGCCCTCCTCATCTGGGGAGGGGACACTTTTCTCACAGCTGAGACAAAAATACCTCACACTCAAAGCTAAAGGAGGAAGGTTTCTTTAGTCACCATCTGTAAGAGCCTCAGCCCACAGTGGGCTGGTCCCAAGGCAGGATGGCATGGCAGAGGGACATCACAGAGGAGAAGCAGTCCCTGGGAGGCAGAAGGCAGCAAAGCACCAAAGCAGCAAGTGACAGCAGCAGCCCTGTTCCTGTCCCTTATATTCCATCTGGGCTGCCTGCCCTTCGAGTGGGCCGCCCTCAACCCAGGGTGGGGAACCCAAAACCTCAGCATGGCTCGTTTAATCCCAGGCTCACACAGCTGATCCCAGCACCGCACAGCCTAGATCCAGCCACTTCTGAAAAGCCCCACCCAAGGGTGTGTAAGGCTTTGGGGGAGCATCTAGACACAAACCAGAAGAGACCCTAAGGAAGTCACCTGACATGGTGGACTGTCCTTGCTAAACTGCACAAAGCATCGCATACACCTATGTGGCTCTGGATTAAAGTGAATGGACATTTGACACCCTTATCTAACAAGTATTTATTGTCTCCCACATGCTGAAGCCTTTTTGAAGCCCCAGAAATATAACAGCAAAATAGTTAAGAGATTCATGGGTTTATATTCTTCCACACAGCAGATGAATAAACAGAAATCTCATATATGTCTACACCTCTGTGTTCAACTGCTACACAACACTCTCCACAAGAAATACAAAGCAGGCATGAAGAGAGAGGGTGCTAAGTCAGAGAAGCAGGCGGCCACTTTCACAGAGCAGTGGGGACACAGGTCTAACTGAGAAGGGGCCATGGGAACAAAGCCTTGGGTTGCAGAGGAACAGCCCGTGTAGCAATGTGGAAGGAACATTCCAGGCAGAGGGAACAGCAAGATAAGGTCCCTGAGTGGAGAGGACAATTGGTGCGCTTAAGAATTGGCTGGAGCAGAAGGAGAGAAGAGGAGGACAGGTAGAGACTGGCCAGTGTGGGGAGGCAGGCGGGGCAGACAAAGAGGGACTTCAGTCCCACTGTAAAGACTTCACCTTCTAATCGGCCTAAACGGGACGTAATGAACAAAGCCCTAAAGCAGGACTGACTACTCTGGCTTTCTTCTTACTCATCTGGGTAAATTCAGTGACACAGGAGATCTGTAAATGCGAGACCTTCTCCACTCCTGATCTGAGCTGGAAATGCAGTCCTGGCCTGGGAGGGCTTTTAAGGAAAAGTATTTGTTTCTAGAAGAGGTATTTAAATGTCCTGGGGCTCTTCGAACCAGCAGAAATAGGAATCACTTAAGTTAACAGGCAAAGTAATAAGACTGTACGGGAGAAGCTCACATTTTCATACTTTATGCCTTAATTTTAAGCAGACTTACAAGATTTCCTGTAGGAACGCAGAGTGTTATCTTATTTTATGCCCCAAACTAGAAAGAGCGTTCCACTGGGTTTGCCAAGCTGTTAAGATGAAAATATCTGTTTAAGCACAGCATAATAGATGAGGTGTTTAAGGCATTTTCCTTTAGATTTTTGGTTAATCTTCTTTTAGTTAATTTTCTGAGATAAAATCCAGTTATAAATAACCTGAGGGTACCCTAACTGGGCTGTTCTGCGAATGGCGAACCTTTAATAGCCAGGACTTCTGCCTTTTTAGAGATCTCCAGAGGAAGCAGTACTTTGAAAATTATCCAAAGCGAAATAAGTCGAAAGCATTAACAAATTAAAGAGAGGGAGAGAGAAAAGAAAGGGGCAAATAAGAAAACTTCTTTGACATTCACGAGACAGCAGATCTTACCCTTGAAACTCCTTTTAAAAAAATTCAAACATTCAAAAATCTATTTGCTGATTACAACAGAGAATTGGCAAGTTTCTGCCATGTGGGAGTAGCAGGAAACTCATCCTTTTTACAAAAGATGGCAGAGAAGCATTCAGACAAAACCTAAAGCACAGGAAAAGAAGCAAGGCCCTAAGCAGCCTGTCCTTAGACTGAGACACAATAGGTCTCATCTTAAAATAAGAAGTTTCAGTACTGCTTTTAAACAGAGGTGCTGGAAGAAAAAGAAACCCTTAAGTGTTCTCTCTTGTTGCAGGGTAAAATGAAATTTATAAAGGGATTATGAGGCAGCATGCATAAGGAAGTCATGTAAACTGGGTGAAATATGAAAACCTCCTCAGAATAAAAGTGCACGTTGGCTGCTGTTGTTGCACTGTGGGCACATCACCTTGGAGCCTGTTCATCAAAGGGAAAGGAGGCGAAAGACCTACTGCGGGCATCACTCTAGACAAAATCTGCTATGCTAGATAGGGAGGGTCCTTTCCGGGTACTCACGGGCTAGAGCATGGGGAGAAAATCAGCACTGGTTTCTGCAAAGCCATACAAGGGTGAGAGAATTTCCTTAAAAAAAAAAAAATTGAGTAAGATGCTCTAGAAACCTGTAAGTCAATAACCCTGTCACCAAGTGTAGGATTATCCAGGACAGGAAGCGCCCAGGCTGACAAGCATGTTGAAAGGCTGCAGAGTTGTAATCGAGCAGGAAATTGCCACTGCGGCTTAGAAACACCACATCCAGCTGATGGCTTTGCCTCTGTCCTCCTAAGCTTCAGGAAAGGCAGGCTGGTGGGGAGATGGGGCGTCTGAGAATGCTCGCCTTGAGATAAGAAATATGAGGAGTCACAAAGAGAGGCAAAGCGAATCTCATAGAATTGGGAAGAGAAAAAAAACTAAATACCAACCCAAACACCCTCTCTCCCAGTGGAAGAGTCTGTCAAATTGAGTTGGTTGTTGTTTTTGTTTGTTTGCTTGTTTGTTTTGCAATACTGGGGCTGTAACCCAGGGCTTTTGCACTGAGCTACATCCTCAGCCCCTTCCTCTTCTTCACTTTCAGACGGGGTCTCAATAATTCTCAGGACAGATGCATATGTTCTACCCTCCTGCTCCAGCTTTGGTGTCCCTGAGTGCTGGGGTTACAGGCATGCATCACCATGCTCTGTTTTCGTTTTTCTCTTTTAATCTCACTAAGCAGATTAGATACTTGAAAACTAGAGAAATGCTAATTTTGAATAACCAGAAAACACACACATTGGGAGAGTAAAGGGTAGAGAATGGCTTGCACAGTGAGACAAACTTTAGCAGAAATCCATGGGTAGATTTATTGGGACCAGTGTAACTGACTGGAACAGAGGGTACCCAGTACCTCCTGGGCTGCTACATCCTGGGCCACCTTTTCCCATCCCCAGGTGCAGACCTGGGGTAGAAGGAGCCAGCCCTGGAGCCTTTCAGATGACACAGAGTGTACTGCATAGGAAGACCTGGGTGTTAAAGAATCTCATTCATGATTAATTAACAATCTTCTCGGGAGCACGAGGAATGGAAGATCTCTTTAAGAGGCCAGGTCCTCCCAAGGTATCTGTGGAATGGGAACTCAATGGGGCCGACATTCTTAGAATTAGGGTTAGACTGTGTGTTTTCTAAAGGAGCAGTCCAGCCAACCTGGTCAAAGTTGTTTGTCCAGAGCCTGCCTACTGGTCTGTTTCCTGGTAAGCCTCAATTTGGGGCTGAGGCTGACACGACAGCCCCAGAATCATCCAAGGGTGAACTGGCTCCTTGCTGTAAGAGGTCACCTAGGGCTTACAGGATTCAGCTTGGGCCACCCAGGTGCAAAAAGCCCCAGCAGCTGTGGTGAGCACAACCTTGAGCTCCATTAAAGCCTGGGCCAATGGGGAAGATGTCCCCTGGTGCTCTACAAACATCCTTACAGGCTTTAATCTGGGCACTTGAGCTCTGGTTCATCCTGCCCCCTCCTCCTGCCATGGAGACATGGCCATTCAGTAAGTTCAGCAGTGCATAGGGGTTCCACGAACAAACACCAAGCCATGGGCAAAGAAATACCTTCTCCTCCTGTCTCAGGGAAGCAGCTGGGGTTATTATTCCTGGCTGCCTCATTAAAAAAAAAAAAAAAAAACCCTCCATGAACATTAGAAATTATTACATCCATTAAGACATGTGGAATGTCTTTTGTTCACTTACCTGATATTTTGACATTCAACAAATATTTACTGAATCACTTCTATGTGCAACTGTAGAGAATCTTTAATTATGTTACTTTGAAACTCATTTCCCTAGAAGAATTAACTATAACCAGAAATCTGTGTAAGCTTGCTGGTGACACAAGTGAGTCTTCCAGGTTGTGTTCGGTCAGAATTGAGCAGGCAGTTTCTGATATAAAAGCACAGAGCAAATTACAGAGTTAAAATAATCATGAATGGGAGACATCAGGTCTGTTCTGTTACCATGCTGGCCAGTGATTCAAGCCTGGAACTCCACTGAAAACTATAAAATGGAAAGTCAGAGGGGATGTCCCTTACTGGCCCCCTATGACTCTGAACTTTGCAGAGCTTATAATTCTTAGAACAGACAGTCATAATGCATGTCTATACATTTAGGAGAAGAGAAATTGGGTCACTGTCATCAAACAGAAGAGAAACCAGAGTCCTGGATGGGAATTGAGAGCATCTTGAAGGAGCCCAGTACCTGCCCCGAAGATTTAAGTGAGGTAAAGGGATTTCCTCCTCCCTAAGTGATGGTTATGTCATTCTTTGTTGGAACACTCTCACATAGGCACAGGTGACAGACAGATACTTAGTGATTTATAGCCATGTAACAAGTTCCTCGATCTAGGACTCAAAGCCAGGTTGGGTGACTACGTTACTCAGCTTTCAAAAACCCTTTAAGTCCACCCAAGTACAGACTCCTGAGCCAGTGACATCAATGATAATGTCACCTCCAAGTCTGACCCCTCAGTTATTTGGAAGAGTGACAGATCCAGGAATAAGGTGGAAATACACTGCACTCCAGATTTACTCCAGAATAAAACACTGTGTCTTTTCTCGCCGGCTCCCAGCTTGGCTGAGAGGCTATCTGGAGGCAATTTCTATGATATTTAATAAACAGGAATCTATAAGTCAGTGGCACTCTTTCATCTGAACAGAATGGGTATGTGTGGGGGTGGGTTAAGCTGGACAGTAGACCACTATTCCCTTCACCCTCAAAAACATGGCCAAATCAGTAATGTATCATGACAGTCCTTCCAAGGACCCTTGTGCAGCTTGAAAAATGCTTCTAGCACTCTGCTTCCATCAGCTGTCTAAAGTGACCAGACCCAGGTCATGGACTGACCACCACTTTACACCCTTGATCTGGCATTGTTACTGGGCAAGGTGAGAAGGGGAGATGTGCGGGCTTCTGAGCCGAGTAGTAACTGCAGTCCAGCTGCTTATCAATGCAGATGTAAGCTGTGAAGACACCCTGGATATAGGCGAGTGGCTGTCTGTGTTGCTCTGGACAAGGGGAGCAATGATTGCCCGGATTCCCGGAAAGGAGCAAGTTCTTTCCTTTAAGAACTTGCGTTTTATTTTCTAACTTGCAGATTGTGTGTGTTTGTCTTTCAGTGGAAGAGAAAAAAGAGGTGCAGAATTTGCAGGGGTGCTAAGACTGACCAGAGAGCCATGAGAGAACCAGGTGACATCCAGCCTAGCAGAGCTATAGCTCTGTCCTGCCTGGCCACCATGGGGGGGGAGGGCCCTGGGAGCTCTCAGTGTGTGCTGTGCACCAGAGCCATGAAGCTCCTCCTCACCATTCCCTGCTCTCCTGGTACCTCCTCTACAATCCAGGGGTCCTTCCTACTAACAACAGATAATAGCAGACTTTGACTTGTTAAGTACAATTAGTGAAAATCTTCCTGCAGTTCTATAACCATTGGCTTGATCAACTGACTTTATGGTTGTAGGAATCATTTTTTGACATTGCTGAAGTCTAATTCTTACATCATATCTTGCAACCATTCTAAGTTTTTACCTTGATGGGTTTTTTAGATTTATTCAACCAACACCACAATCTACCCTTAGAACATTTTTATCACCCCTTAAAGTTCCATCCACTCATTGCCAGACCAAGGCAAAGGATATTCTGTTTTTGCTGGCATGTTTATCTTTTCTTAGAATCTTATGTTTCTGTTGTATCATACATCTTTTGTGACTGGCTTTTTTCACTTAGCATATGTTTGAGGTTTGTCCAAGTTATTAAATTCATAAGTTGTTAGTTTCTTCTGACTCTCAAGTAGTATTCCATTGGTCATCCACATGCCAGTTTGTGGGTATTCGGGTTGTTTCCAGGTTTTGGATATCATGAATAAAGCTGCCACGAACATTCACAGAACTTTTGTATGGACCATTGTTCTCATTTCTTACAGGTAGATTCTTTTGCTGAATCAGATGATATAGCTTAACTTTTTAAGACACTGGCACACTGTTTTCCAGAGTGGTTATGTCATTTCACCTTCCCACCAGCAGCAGAAGAGCTGGGGATCCCCCACATCCTCACAGCTCTCTGTGCCACCTGTCTGTTCCATGACAGCCAGCGTGGTGAGCACGAGATGTCCAGAAATTCCTCTTCTAGGGGCATCCATGAGGTTGGAAAGGATCCTGGGTTGCCAGTCTGGGGAACTCAGTTCTATGTCTTTACATTCACACCTCTGGGACTTTCAACAGTTCATTGAGTTTCCCTGCCTATAAATTGGAAGTAGCCATGGATTAGGAAGAGTCATAATGTGACACTGTATACTTAAAAGATTGTGCCTAACCTCAAATTCATGTTTAACTCAAAAAGCAGATCAATAAACTCATAAAATAGCAAGGGATAAGAAAATGTATGTGAATAATAGTCTATTTTTCTTGTAATAGAGCAAAAACACCCATTCAACTGGCCCTTGTACCTAGAATTCTTGCCTCCCCCCCATCAGTATGTGAAGCAGATAATTTACAGTTTCTCTGATCTCACTGTCTCTGCTTTCATGTCACTGACCCACTCATCACTGGCCATTCTTGTGGCACCCAGTGCTAATGGGATGAGCCCTGTACTTCAGTGGACACTTCTCCAGGCCTTCTTCTTTCATGCATAGCTCAGAATGCAGAAGGATGAGACGTGCCAGCAGGGCTCTTTGAGATAAATGCAAATTTACATACAGTCTTTCAGCCAGAACACTTACACAGCCCATGCCAAGGGGACAGCACTGAATCCTTAGGACAAAGAAGGAGTTTGTTCACCAGCCCTAACGGTGCATACCTGGCACCTGAGCGGTCATTAACTGACCCTACTAGTTGAAGAAAACTAAAAAAACCCAGTGCTTTTTGATACTACCTCAGCACATATCACAGAGCGCCCCACTTCCCCAGAGAGCCCAGCACTGCGAATACTGCTTCCCTGCTCTCCTGCCCATGTCCTTGATCTGCATGCTCTGCCATTTACTTAGGAAAATAATGCTAGGTTGCAACCAGAGTGACATAAACACCTCCATGAGCAGAACCGCTCACAAGGGATGCACGGGTGGCGTGGTGGCCCTGAACACTTAAGTGATTTTGTTCCCCTTCCAATTTCCCGTGGTACATTAACTTTTATTGATAGCTCATAGCTCCAACAACTGGTCTTGATTTTACTAACCTGAAGGACAGAGGAACAAGAAGTACCCACTCAGCTGACACACAAAAACACAGCTAGGGACATTTGGTCAGCCCCAGTGTTTTTTCTTTTGCTGCAGCTTTCCCTTAATGAGGGAGTCACAATTATTGCAAGTTAATCATGTCTCACATCCCCAAAGGGAAGAAGGGAGAAGTGGCCGCCTGACTGCGGCTGCCTCCAGGAGACTGCGGGGCAGCAAGGCATTTGTGAAATTGCAGGCTCTGATTTATGTCTCTCTGGTAGAGAATGGCAAAAGGATTCCTGGGTGTTTTCATAATGCAAGTATTAAACAGAAATTAAACCAGGAGACAGATGGGATAGCTATGTGGTGGAAAGCAGACAGATCAATTTTTTTCTTTTTTTTCATCACTGTGAAGAATTTAACACATCCAGCTTGAATCTGCATTTTGGAGCAACCTGTTGTGTTTCTGACTCACAGAAGCTATGAATGGTGTCACTGTTTCCCTTTCTGCATGAAATGGTTATACCTTTGAGTTAAAAAAAAATTATATCATTAAAAAATAAAACAATCACAGGCATGATTTGACCTACTATAGACCAACCATAATTATTTGCACTTTATTTTTTTTATCTCAATTCATACAGCAACCTTACAAAGTATAAATTTGTATTGCCATTTTGAGGCAGAAGAAGTTGAGTCTCAAGGTGCATCTGTCAATAGCCAAAAACCTAATCTAGGGAGAGGAATAGCCAGGATGTGTATCTGTGTCACTGGGAGTGTAGCTGGGTGTGGTGGTACATGCCTGTGATTCCAGCACTCAGGAGACGGAAGCAGGAGAACTGCTGCACGTTCAAGTCCAGCCTGAATTATACAGCAAGACCCTGTCTCAAAAAGTCTAAAAAAACAAACAAACAAACAAACAAACAAAAAACCCCAAAAGAGTCTCTCTTGGTTTTGTAGTATTGCTATTTGTCTTTCACCCTGATGTTCTTCTTTTAAAAATTAGTCACTTAGTAAGGTCTCATGAGCTTATCTTACATCACTTGCACCACGGACAAGGAACAAAAACTGGAAAAGAGGAAAATGGAAGAAGATGGGAAACCAAGGAGATAACCTGACTGCATCTTAAATCCAACTCCAAAAAGGGCGTCCATCTGCCCACGAAGACTAATCCTACCACTTTAAAATGGAAAATTGTTTACTTTAAGCTGCTGAAGTTTTACTGAACAGATTTGGAAAGAAGCACTGCAGCGCTGTTGTTATCCATCCCAGACTCGCTGGTGACAGAGAATTCCACAGTGGCTTCCATAGGGTCCTCAGTAACCATGGCCTAAAGGTAGTGCCAGGTCCTGTTTGAAAAAGCCACGTCTCCCCAGTCATGATGCTCATCACACTGCAAAGTCAAAAGTCAACACGGACATCAGCAAGGTGGCCTCAACCACCACAGGAGTGGAGAAGCCCGAGCCCTGGGCTGTGGAAAGATACAGCACAGCAGCGCTGGGTCAGATCTCCAAAGTCAGGATCTGATTAACGCTGTTCTTGGTATTTTTATCCTGAGATCCTGAGGAGTGTGAATACCTCCAATTTAAAAAAACATTCTGACAAGTAGAAAGGCTCTATTTTGTAGTGTCTTCAAATATCCAACTTCAAAACTTAATGAGATGGTTCCTTGATGAGAGAAACAAGAGAATCACCATAGGACCCAGCCACTCCACTCCCAGGTGTGAGCATATAGACACACCCCAGAGAATAGAAAATAGGTGGTTGAATAGAAACTTGGACTCACACGTTCAGAGCTACTCAAAACAGCCAAAGTGCAAAACAGCGCAGATGTCCTTCAATAGATGAGAGAAATAGAACAAAATACTCAGTCATGTGGGGAGGGAGGTACTGACACACATCACAAGTGTGGCCTGACCACAGAAACTGAGTGGGGAAGCCAGTGACAAGAGACCATCTATCCTATGATTACATTTCTAGGATGTGGACGTGTCTTCTTGAGGGCCAGAATTCAACTCCCTAAGCCTGTGATAATCTGTTTATGGGACAGGAGGACACGGATAGGATACAATGACTATTTATTAACATATGCACTTGTCAGTTGGTTGGGCAGGTGTTGACTGAGCTTGTGCTACATGCGAGGCACTGGGCAGGGTTCGTGGACAATGACTGACAGAAAGGACTCAGCCCTGCTTGAGCGGAGCTTGCAGAGGCTTAGGCTTAGGCTCCCTATACAAGGCAGAGGTGGAAGATCACAAGGAAGGGGGATAATAAATTACAGGGGCCCCTGGAGCCCCCGGAGGAAAGATGGTTACCCAGAGAAGGGCAAATGGAACCTCATGCTGCAGACCACAGTCCAGGCTCCCCAGGGCCTCTGGAAGGTCCACAGTTGGGAACGCCTGGCTTTGAGATAACTGAGAACTGAAGAATGTGCAGTACAGACGGAAGCACATTTCTTTTTAGCACATTATTATTGCCTGAATTTATATGAAACTTATTTTTTTGTGGATTTCTGTTTTTTTTTCATTATGATATAAAATCTACAAAGCTGAGGACTCTTTTTGTTGTCACCACTGGTGCTTCTTCTTGCTCTCTCCTTGCTCTCCCCCCCCTTTCTCCTTTGCCTTTGCTTTCTCTTTCTTCTCCTCCTCCTTCTCCTTCCCTATACTGAAGATGGAATGCAGGATCTTCACCCTGAGCTACAACCTTAGCCATTTTATTATTATTACTTTAAGACAGGATCTCACTAAGTTTCCAAGGCTGGGTTCAAGCTTGTGATCCTCTTGCCTCAGCTTCCCGGAGTGCTGGGGTTATACGAGAGTGCCACCATGCCCAACTCTCCTTTCCTCTTTTCTTTCTGAATGGCAGATAAGTCAAAGTCTAGTCAATTCATGGTGACCTCCTTTGACTGCCTAAAATATACAAGATTTTATGTGAGGCACTGAGATAGCAGATCGGAGGTGCTCAGAACATGCCTCATACCTAAAAAGTACAAAATGTGAGAAGTAGACCACCATTCCTTCATTCCTTCATTCATCCATTCATTCACAGACATTTAATTCACTGGCTATGGTAGAACTGACACATAGTACGACGTAGTACCAATAACAGCAGAGCATAAGTAAATGATGACAAAAATCACTCAGCTAATGAAACATGCGTTTGAGGACATGAGTGACATGGAAAGGCTGGAAGCTCAAGTCCCACTTCTGATTGGATGTTCACACATTTGTTAATTGTATGAACATGCGGCTGGCAGTTGGTTACAACTTCTCTTGAGAACTAACTAAAAGTTTACTCATGAAGATGCCATTGATCTAAGTCATTAGAATTCTTTGCTTACAGCTCTTGGGACATATCACCAAATCATCATGTTCATTATGAGTTCTCATCCAAGCAAGAGAAAACCATGCTTACCTAGAGAACACCCATCCAGAAAGGAAATGAGGGATGCAAAAATTTTCAAAAGCAAAAAGAAAACTCCCCATGTTACATCACATTCAATTTCCCCTTTGATTTTTTTCCCTATGCAAATCACTATACTTTCTTTCCTTTGAAAATAATAATCAATAACTGCCAGTATTCTGTTTGCTGGCTGCTACATCCCTGGACACAGGAAGCCATGGTCTAAGTCTTGAGTATATTTCTCTTTTCTGCCGATCCAACAGTCATAGAGAAGCAAGGTTTGAGAGGCTGATGTGTGATATGGTGAACAAGAAGTTACTCTTGCCAGAGCCAAATCCACAGCTACAGAAAGAGGTTTTATCAGCAGCAGCAGTCCTTCCAGAATGAGTGCTAATGATAAAAACTCAGCTTTAGCACGTTTCGTTTTTAATTAATTTTTAATATTTAAAGAGAAAAAAAGCTTTTCCTTTGCACCATAAGACCTACTTCTTCCTGGTGAGGTCCCAGAGGTGCGTCTGCTCTTTTCTGGAAGGCATGGCTCTTCTAATTAATTAGAAATTGTGGGGGAAGGAGGGGTGGAAAGCAGCAGGGGGTGAACAATCAGATTCCAGGCTTCCCCACGTCCCTCCCCAAGCACCTCAGCCGGAACTTTTCCATTGGGGAAACAAGCGGTTGCCAACAGTTGCACTGGTTGCAGGCCAGACCTTCCTGCTATGCTGGAAAGCCTGCCCCGGCTTCCGCGGGCCCAGGCTTGGCCTGCAAATACTCAGGGTCCTGCCTTCCAGGGACACTGCCTGAACTTGCATTTGTGAAACTTAGGTCTTCTGCCCTTTTTCATTGGTTATATTGGTTTAATTTCAAAACTATATTGGTTTAATTTCAAAACTAATACATGTTGATGGGAAGAAATTCAAATATGCTAGAAACATATAAAGATAGGAAAAAAGATAATATACATTAACTTAGGCACTTACATTGTCACTGAAACACAATGCTTGACACCCACATCTCAAAAGACAGGAAGACTTCAGGTCATGTTTCAGTCCACAGTTGGCTGGCTCCAAGGCAAGAAAACATGACACAGGGGCATGGAGGAAGACAGCTACTTTTGGCATGGCAGACAGGAAGTTTAGAGATCAAGGGAGGAGCCAGGAAAGGAGATTTAACCTTCCAGGTCATGCCCACAATGACCTGGCTCTCCTGATAGGGTCCTACTTCCTAACAGCAAGTCAGCTATAAAGCCTCCATCATGCAGTCTCCTCTGCAGAGGCCTGCCTATGAACTCACCAAGCTTTGGGGGAACATCTACACTGACCTGTGTGTGTGTGTGAGTGTGTGTGTGTGTACACATATGTACACATATATATATTCATACATGTATACATCTATGATAGTGATAGCATATGCACATTTTCTTTCTTTCTCTTTCTTTCTTTCTTTCTTTCTTTCTTTCTTTCTTTCTTTCTTTCTAGATATACAGAATTTAACACTTTGGAAAAGCTAGAACTCAAGTAAAAATTATGCAGGAATTTAAAATATCACAGGTCAAATAGAGAATAAATATATATGTATATATATAAAATAACACTAAGCTAAAAAAATCATTAATTCTTCTAATTGGGTGACCTTACACATTTATTCAAGTGTTTCTGCATTTTCTATTTCCTAATGGAATTGCTTGATAGGAAAGAAGTATGTTTAATTTGTGGAAGTTTCTTTCCACAATGACTGAAAACAATTTATGTTCCTATGAATAATGTTCTTTTCTCCTGTTGAGGACAATTTTTAGACAATCTAGTTATGAACATGTGTCAAAATTTCATTGTAGTTTTACTACTTGGGAAAAAGCCTCTAGCAGATCAATTCAAAGATTCCCTCTTGGTGGAGAAATTTTGCAGAGAAATGGAATGATAAGGCAGTCAATGCTAGGCTAGATACAAAAAGGAAAGAGCTTTTGGTTTAAGTTTGGTTGCTGGACTCTCCACTGTCAGTCAGCTGGGTTGTTGGGTGACTGACTGACTTCTCAGAGCAGGTCTTAATCCCATTAAAGTTTATCAGAAAATTGCTTAAGCAATTTATTGAGAATGAGGCTGTGAATTACATTACGCAAAAAAAAAAAAAGATTCTATTCTAGACCAGATTCAAGATGCTTCTTTTCTATGACATTTTACAGTCTACATATGCACCAATATGGATGTTATCTGCCCTCTTAACTTTTGCCACTGTCAAGACACAAAATGGAATTTTATTGTTTGATTTCCTTTTCCATGAATTAAATAAAAGTAAGTCTGAGGCTTTTTCAAGTGTGTTAGTTTTTTTTCTCGGTGAATTTCCAGTTCTTCCTCTTTGCCCCATTGTTTCTATTGAAGGTATAAAGCTTTTCTTCTTGATTTGCAAAAAGTCTTTGCCTATTTAGGATAAATTACTTAAGTATGTGTTTATGATACTACGAACATGGACACTCATATCCTATTCTAAACTACCAAATCCCATGAGGCTTCCATGGTATCTCAAAGAGATGTATTCCACTTCTACTTTGTTATAGCTACCACTAGAGCCTCTCAGTTCCTCCCTTTCCTACAAGCGAAATCCAAGGCTGTTTGTTGCCAGACCCTTCACAATCTGGTCCCTGCCCAAGTACTAAATATCACCTCTCACCCTGCTCTGGCCCTTTGTGTCTCAACATTATTTCTAGTGGCCCAGACAGACTCTTCTTTACTCCTGCACACATTTCCAGCTGAATCCTGGAAGCAGCCTCTATGTCCACCAACAGATGAATGGGTAAAGCAAATATGGTATTTATACACAGTGGTGTACTTCTCTGTTATAAATAAGGACACATTTGAGTCATTTGTAATACAATGGTTGCACCTTGAGACCACAATGCTAAATGAAATAAATCAGGAGTGTAAGCTTCAATATGGCGTAGTTTCTCTTTTACAAGAAACCCAAAGTGTAAATAAACCAGAAGGCAAAATAAAAGATAGATAATAGGAAAGAAAGAGGTAGATCTTTTGCAAATGGCAAGGAGACCAAGAGATGGAGGTAGGGAGTGAGGAGAGGGAAAGGGAAAGTAAAAAGCATTAAGCTGAGTCGTGTATATGAACCAACCCCTCACAATGAATGTAACCATCCTGTACTACAATGCGTACTAATAGTAACAACAATTATTTTCAAAATGAGATTTGAGAAGGAGAGAACTCAGTTGTCTTCCTGTGGGTTAGCCCAAACTAAAATCTGACTGGTGACGGCCCAGTGCAGGCAGTGTTGGAACAGACAACAGAGCAGTGCTCTGGGAAATTTTATTATCTGCCAGATTTACAAATTGGAATTGATCTTCATTCGACCAGTTTCGCCAAAGTTTCCGTGCAGTGGACGTAGCTGGAGACAGGTGCCTTTCAGATCACCTGTGATTAAACTCACTGCATTTGTCTTCAAACAAAAGTGTTTTTTTTCTTCCCTTGCCCGCAACATATAATTTCAGTCAGCTAACACTAAATTAGACACCCACTCAGATTTATTATGATAAGAACATTCAGTAAGCTAATTTCAAGATGATGACTCCTATAAATTCTTATAATTTATTATTTAGTACTTTGGTTTTTAATCATTAAGTACGTGAAGACTTTGTAGGTCAAACCTGTATTAATGAAGACAGTAATCTATTTTTCAAACTCTGCTCCTCACCTACCTTTCAAATTGTAAATTAACAGAAATAGATTTAAACACACTTGTAAGAACAGAGGCAATAATTGGAGGTGGGGGGCCATCACCCCCAATTGCCTAATCTTCTTAGACTGGCAATCACCATCTTGATTTATTTATGATGTATCATCCTAAGTTTTTAATGAACTACTGGAGTCTAAATTTAAGACTATTAGTTCACAATTCATTACTCATATTTAACGTTGTACTTTTTTAAAAAGCAGTGCAAAAACTAACAAATGTAGATATCATTAGTGGTTAGTCCTTACTCAATGCAGTGATTTATTTTCTTCCTGTGGGTGATACAGTTTGAATCACAGACAGGAAGTAAAATATTAATAAATAAATGTTTTATAAAACTGTCAATGTTATCCAAATGAGGGCCTTCTTTATTTCCTGAATTCATTAGAACCTTTTTCATGATTATTTCAAACACTTGATGCTAAAAGACTTAAAAGTTTTATTTTGTGGAACAAAAGAATACTCTTTGATCAACTGCATACAAATAATAAAGTTAGCTGCGGTGGTAATATCTTTTCATTTTTCTCTAATGTAAATCGATTGTATTTGACATAATACAACATCCTCATAAGCAATTTGAAAAATAAAAAGAACAATGTTCACTATTATCATTTTAACTAAGTAAAATATTAAGAAACAAAATGAAATAAATGTCTAGCACACACAGTACTACATAAAAACAAGCATAAATGTGCTGAGAAAAATCTAGAAGGCAGTCTAGCAAAGTGATAGTAATACACATTTTTCCATGACAGGACCACGGGCATTTTTATTTTTTAATTTCTTTGTTCATTTTTTTCACTGAACATTCTGGAAATTCCTTCAGAAATAAAAAGGTATTCGTTCTAGTGAAATACTTACTGAAAGCATCTTAAATTGCATGAGTGTCTGAATCTGCATGTGATAGTGTCCATTTTGCCAGAGAACTTACTGCTGAGGGGTTTGCTATTAATTTATTACACCAAGGACTTTTTAAGGCATCTCTTGTTTTAGTGCAAACCCCGCCCCCCCAGACATGGGGGCACTCTCCCAAGCTGGGCTTCAAACAGGAAACCAAAGACATCCCCACCAAGCTGCAGAGTGAGTGCTAAGTTACTTTATATGGATTTTCTTTTCCTTATGTCCACTGGGGAAAGGGTGATGTATCACAGAGGTTTTTTTTTTTCTTCTTCAATAAAGTCCTTGATGCAAACAATATATAAATATTCTGCATAAGAGAATCTGTGACTAGAGATCAGTGATAGGGTTTCAGCAATTTTGGTTATGAAACATTTGCTTCAGCTGGGTTTCTGGGTTTCAACAGCCAATAAATAAATAATAAAAATAAATAAATAACTTAAAAATGGAAATAAGACCTATTATTTATGATGTGTTTGCTATGGTTACATGTGGCACTGACCAATATTAAATCCCTACATTAACTGTATCTGTTATTCTAATTTACAGATGGGAAAACTGAGGCACAGCATCACTCTTTGTTGACCCTGGGCAAGTCAATACCTAAGACAGCTGAGATATCCACTGTATAATGTCTGACGATTTCTAAGATGTCCTTTACTGGGAAGGCAAAAGACTCTTGCCACAAAATATCTTCTTCTAAAAGTGACAGATTCAGGGGTGAGGAGGAGGGATTTATGAACTCATAAAGGTTCCAATCAAAAATTTGTAATTTTTAAATTCAAGAGACAAGTGAAAAGATTTAGGGACTCCTACATATTCCTTCAATTTAATAGTCATTAAACTGTTGGATTATTTATCTTGTAGGCAGTGCAAATGAGTTGTGTTAATACGCATAACAAATTACTCCAAAATTTACCATTTTTAAATGGCAAGAAACATTTACTAACTGGGTGATAGTTTAGCTCAAGTCTCTTCCAGGCAGGATACTGCATTCAGTTGTGGTCATGGGAACACTTAAGAATCATGGCAAGGTCTATTTCAAGATGTTGTGCTCGCAGGCCTGCCAAGTTAGTTTGGCTGTTGGATGGAGGTCTGAGTCCTTGTCCAGTGGTCCTCTCCAAGATGCTTGAGTATCCTCACAATATGGCATCCAATTTCCTCCATAGCTAGTAATCCATGAGAGAGGACAGCAGAAGTTTCAATGTTCTGCCATTTAGCCTCAGATGTTATGCTGTGTCACTGCCTTGTCAGTTATGAAAGATAGTCCATTTCATAGATGAGGGGACCCCACTAGTGCGTGGAACCCAGACGGTGAGGAACATGGAGGCCATCTTGGAGAGTGGCTACTGTGAAGTCTTCTCTCTTTGTTCAGATTCTTACTGGGGATGCATTGTGATAGTTCAACAATGAAAATAACTCTAAAAGGGTGAGATCAGAAAAAAAGAAGTCATCTCAAATAAACAAAAGATCTTCATTGGCCGTGTGTGTGTATGTGCAGGCAGGAGGGTGGTTGAGTTGGGAGATCTGAATGGTTATGGAAGCCATCTTCCACGGAATCCCGACTAGACCCTGGGCAGCCATACCAAGAACACTGACCTTCATCCACTGGCCAAGTGTATCAATTCAGTGACCATCCATCCTGTTACCACTCAAGGCAACAGCACTTTTGTGAGTGACTTTAGCACATGCTGGTTAGCACCATTGTTACTAAGCAGAAATAGAGTGCAAACAGCTAAAAAAGAAGTACAGTAACATATCTGCATGGGTAAAAACTGTGCTAAATAAATTCATCGGGTCATTAAGGAAATACAGAATCTGAAAGGAGAGACGAGAATGGAGAGGTCTGTTTGTCTAATGCCTGTCTATTTTGGGAATTTCTTCTATGGGATTGAAAATTGGTGGTTCAACCTCATCATTACCTTATTGGTAGAAAGAGAGAAGACTGATCTAGGCTTCACTTTCTGCTCCGGGGTCAGCCCTAGGCAAATCTGTTAATTAGGCTAAATTTGGCCTGCTTAGATACTCTTATGCCTTCCTCCTCTGCATCCTCTTTCCTCTCTATACCAGGCCAGGCTCCCCATACCCTTAGGCGATACCAGATAAAGGCCTTTCCACCCTTCAGCCTTCCCAGCGCTCACTCCACCACATGCCCCACATCTATTGCGCTCTGTCTCTGCCCCAGTGTCAGCTGAGAAACACACATACACGCTCCTGCTTTAACAGTGGCTCCATCTGAAGGCATTGGCCTGGTCCAAACATCTGGTTCTTAACAGTTAGCAAATATAATTCATTTTATTATACTGGTCAGGGCAAACAAGACTTCACATTTTTCTCAAAAATAACAACACTCACAGTGAAAAGCAGCGCTTCTGGAAAGTTCGTTTTGTAAAAAGTTCCTGTGTGGCTTGTTCGCCATGTATTAACTCTAGTCCTCCTGTGTTTGTTAGTATATTGCTACACAATAAAGTTCTGCAAAATTCACTGGGTAAAAAGACTCATCATTTTTGGTTGTTTCTGACTCAGTGCATGATCTGGGCCCTCTCCAGTGCTGGTACCACTCCTGCCTGATCTCTGCGGGGCTCTCACGTGTCTGGAGTCAGCTCCTAGTGTGGCCTATGACTGCACAATCCTAGTAGAATCTCATGTACTTTAGGTTGGTGAATGATAGTAGAATCTCATGTACTTTAGGTAGGGAAACAGACTCCACTTCTGGAGAAGTGGTGACACCCTTTAGGATGGGTGTCAGTGCAGTTCTTTTTTTCTTAAACTGATATCATTTTTACAATTAACCATGCTTTCTCAACCCCAATGCTATGGTTATTATTATCTTACAGAAGAAGAAACAAGAGTTAGACACTCAGTAGCATCCCAAAATAAAGCTAGTACAAACTGTTGGGTTATTGGAATACAACGTGTGTTGTATTGGAATCAGACACAAACTCATATTAGAACATATGTGTGAGTGAGTGTGTTTGTACAATTGAATGTGTCTAGTCCAGGAGTAATATAGCACTTCTAAAGCTCTGGGTTTGGTCCCCAGCACCACAAAATTATATCTATGCATGTATGTATGTATGTATGTATGTATCTATCTATCTATCTCATAGATGTAGAAATATCCAATGTAGATACAGACATAGAGATATATGCAGTATATGCCTAGGTTAATGTACATATCACATTTCTAAACTCTGCCCAAAGACGCCTCAGTAAAAGTGAGTACACCTAGGACCCACATCTTGGTTCTGCAGTTTTTTCTCTAACAAAAGGAACTGGAGATTCTTCCTTGAGGAAGCACTTAGCATGGCAGAGGAAAATACAGGCTTGGCTGTAGCTTCTTCCAATATCACAAGAAGTAAAGAAGTGCAGAACAAGACAGGCCACACTGAAAGGGTACAGGAGCCAATCTGGGAAAACTCAATTGTCAAAGTGGAACAATTTGAGCAACAAAATATATACAGATATTGTTGTACGATGACTTCTCCAATAAAATATTTATGTATCCATACTGATGTAAGTGGAAAAAAATCAGACTGCAGAGACATAACGGTCGATAAATGCAGTGTGGAACCCTGGATTGCATTCTGGAACAGTAAAAGGGTGTTACTGGAGACACAGCCATCTCCAAATCCAGTCTGTTAGTTAAAATCTGAATCTGGTTAATAGCAATGTGTGAATGTTAATTCCTCAGTGCTAAAAAAATGCATCATGTTGGCATTAGGGGAAGCTGGGTGTAGGGTTCACAGGAATTTTCTGCACTACTTAAATGACTTTTCTGAAGGCCAAATTTTATTTTGAAATTAAAAATTAAACAATGACAACATCAAAAACATCCTCAAGCCATGCAGTTCCTGATGCCTATGCAGTTTTGTCAAATCTAGTTTTGTCTGACTCCAAAATGTACACTTTTCCTGGTCTGCCATAACCCCACCCACAATGCTCCGAGTGGTTAGGACTGGGGGAGGACCCTCCTTCAGAATGAGTTACTTTAGGAGAAAAACCAGTAGCACAATTAGACACAAACCTGCTTACCTTACATGGGGCAAATGAGGCACAGGCTCATTAAAATGTACATGTACAATATCCAGCCTCAGCTCTTGTCCTAACTACCCAGATATGCCAACTTACAATGTCTTTTCTTGATTCCCCACAACTCAGTTAAATTAGTACAGGACTGCACATCCCAACCTCAACCATTTTGTCACTTAAAATGAGTGTCTGGAAGGCCATCCTTCCGGGAATATTAGTTACCTTGTCCATTACTTACTTAATCATAGCTCAGAGTTATTTTTTGCCTCGTGGAGGCAGGCTAAAAATTATGGTTACAACACAGCAAAGCCACACTTCGCAAATTATATGGCATGGGAAAACCTTCGCTTTGGGAGAAAAATTATGTATTTCTTTAAAAATATGTTTTATAAAATATTATATTAAGCCTATAAAACAAAATCCAGGAGTCTGTTTTGCAGCCTTTAGGACATATTTGACAACTGACTGAAATCGAGTCACTGTTCTTAAACAGAGGTTTCAATGGAGTCTACTTGAATTCATGTCCGTAGGGCCCAAGCGCTGAAAATTTTCACATGCTGGCAAATATGAGGAGAGATAAGAAATCTCCTAGGTCTTTGCTCATAATATAGTAAATAAACTACCCAAACAATCTCATCTTTCATTTTAAATAGCAATAGTAGACTAGGAAGACAGTATTTTCTCACAGTTACCAGTGGATTCCATTTATTTATTTATTTTAAATAACATCAGTCCACAGAAGTATCTTGGAATTTGATTAAATAGAAAGATGGCAAGATAGGACTATACATGGGTGAAGGGATGTTAAATAGGAGGAGACAAGGGCCTTGGAGATGCAAGTTTCCACCTGTCTGTAGCTGTGCCAAGCTCTTCACTGGGCTGTGTCTGCGTGGCTGGAGACACTTTCAGGGCGGGTAAGGAAGTTAAGAATTCCGGCCTCAGTAGACCAGTCTTTGCTGTTCTGCAGTCATCCATACCTAACTCTGGCCTCCATGGTGGATGACCAGTCCCTAGTGAGCTGGCGTGAGGTTAGTAGGTCAATTCACATGGTGACATTGTTATCTGGTGCCCCAGTCAACTCCAGCCATGTAAGATGGCTCCGAGGTTGCTGGGGAAATCCTATAAGGCAGCCAGTTGTGCAGCTTAAAAGTCTGCAAAATATTTCTTCAAAAGCCTATGTTTTAATTTGAGTATATTAATTGCATGGGAAATTATTTGACTCTATGATTTACAACCCTGCCAGAATTCTGTGGTCTTTCCTTCCATATGTGCCATTGCCATTTTCCCCTTTGTATACCTATCATTTCCCATTGTTTCTCTCCCCTGATTGATGTTCAGGCATGGGATGTTTTCTATTATGAAATTCATAATTATCACTGGTAATAGAGAAGGCTTCCCTATTATCTTCAGTGAGACTACCCAAATTACTCACTGTAGCCCACTGGTACCACACCACAGGAAAATAAGAATTTATTTCCTGTCCCAGGCATATGGTAGATAAGAGGATGTATTTATTTCTCCATGTTTCAAAAGGATTAAGCTTTGAAAAAATAAATATCACTTAGGCTGTCAGTAGGCAGAACTTTGTGGGTCTTAGTTTAGAGGGGCTCTCTTGGGCTGAAATAGCAAATCTGCACTCTGGTTTTAAAATAGAAGAGGGTAAGGAAGTGGAGAATCAATTATAGTTTTACTTGGCTAAATAAATTAATGCTATGTATTTCAATCATTATATTGGTCTACACGGCACTCAGCCCACCTTGGACCTCAGCGTTAAATAACACACCAGCTTATTTATAAAAATGTTACCAAATTCCAACAGTCCTTGACCCCTGGCTATTCTGAGAGCACATTGAATACATCATCTGGGTTTTGCCTAATTACACATAATTAGGAAATGTAATTACGCTTTTCAGTGTTGCTCTGCCATTAGGAACAGAGTGGACAGCTGAAACACTAGTAAGGATCCAGCGCTTTGGAGAAAACAAATTAAAAATACAAGCCAACCTCTAAAAATAGGGATTGCACTGAAGGTTAGTAAATCAAACTTATAAAAAACATAATAAAAAAGTTGCTCTTGGTATGGGCTAAATATCTGAAGCAACAGTTATGCTGGGTGCCTTTGTATTGGGGGCTTACTTAAATATCATCTGCATCCATGCTGAGCCAGACAGATGGAAAGAATTATTTCTTTGATTTGCTCACCTTCTCATGTATTTATACCTCTTTATTTTTTATTTCCTGTTTTACTCTGGACACCCCCCCACCAGCTGAGCAAGTGATTTCCAATTATTTCATGGCAAAGAATCGCAACATTTCATTTGTGGATTTGCTGCCCATGAGACCTGCCATTGTTGAGGGGCAGGCAGACCTAATGGTCATCTCCTGTCCTGCACAGGGTGTCCACATCTTAGCAGCACAGGAAAAAGTAATCAGCCACCATAATCACAACTGTTTCCCCAATCTGGCTGCACAGCTACTACCAACCAGGCACAGTACCAAGTGGCTACTCTTTAGAAAGTAAAAGTTTCATACGCAAAGAAATAGAAAGGCTCCATTCCATAAAGCCCATGAAGGATCTGAGATTGGAAGCCTTGTATGCTCTGATCTTAGCTTCTGTGTTTATTGAATTTTCCTCTCTAGTTATAGTAACTGACAGTAATAAAGTAACACACTCCATTAAATGCACTATTTATGGAAACATTTCTATGGTGCCAAAAAAAATTAAAAACAGGAATGGGTGCCAGAAGCAAAGACCATCCCTGAGTGCAATGTTTGCAGCATTTAGGGTAAGACAGTCAGCTGGGTTACAAACTGTCTCCACCCACCACGCCTATTGAACCCTGTATGTGTGTGTGTGTGTGTGTGTGTGCGTGCGCGCGTGTGCGTGCGCCTACACGCACGCAGGCAGATACGTGCATACATGTCAGGCTTCTAGTCTATATTTCTTTATTTCTTGTGAAGGGAATACTTTCTTTTCAATCTGTCTTCACCACTCACCCTTGTATTTACATATCCTTTTCCAATCAATTTTGATTTCCAATCAATTTTGGCTTCTTTCTCATCCTAATTCCTGCCTTGCTGAATCTGTTTAGAATTAACTCCCTCTGGATTATTTTATTAGATATACTGCTGCTTGCTCTAATCTAGGTTTAAAACACACTTCTACAAAGGGATCTATACTCAACACAGCCCTCCCTGCCCCCAGCATGAGGAAAGCAATGTGCTGATCATGATCTGACTTTACAGTGTGACCCCTATTTTTCCACTCCTCAAGAGGAGAGCCTGGTGGCCTCCAAGACTGCCAGCCCTGCTGGTGGTTAATTATATCATTGCTATTCAAGCCAAGCAATCCGAGACCTTCTTTTTAAAGGAAATATTTTATAACTGTTTATTAACATCCTGAAATGAAATTCATAAATAAAATGGGCTACTCACATAATTAACTAAAATTAGTATTATAACACCTTAACCATAAAATAGAGAAATAGTAATTGATAATAAAATATGCATTTTTTCAAAGCCAACAGCTTAGACAGGATTATACCAGAAGCTTACAATGAAATATTTAAATGTTTGCATTTACTTGTTAATGTTTAAAAATAAAGACAAAATTCACTAGAATTTTAAAATAAGGGCTAACTATATTTTTATACTGTCAATTAAATAATAAACCAGCTCTTTGCAAATAAACAATAAAAACCACTAGCTAATCTTCCTGATGTCAGTACTCTGCCCTGGTCAGTTTCAAGCTGCAAACAGGTATGAGCAGAAATAGGCAAAATCTGCTCTCATGAGCTGGAAAGAGCAGCTCCACGACACAGTGGTCTAAATTGTCGTGATCATAATGGCTCCCTCTTGAGACAAATCCCAGGTCATGGGGACCAACTCAACCACCAAAGAGTGCTACAGTACCTGTTTTTATCCAAGATGTTCCCTTGGTACGATTTTCAGCAAAATTTGATACAGTCTTCTCTTGATTTAGAAAGTCATTGTATTCCTGAAAAGACTCAGTGTACACTGAGCTCAAAGCATGTTAAGTTTTCCACTGCCACAACTGCCCTGTGATCACTGCACCAGGTTGTGGGCGGTTCCTGGTGTTGGACTATCCATAGCATTACATAGGCCTACTGAACCAGATTCTGAATGTAAGACGTTAGGTGATTCGTAGTCACATCACGGATGAGGAAACACTGTGTTGGATAGCGAGTTCAAGACTCATTAGATGACTCTGAGAAGCCCCACTGAGTCCTGAGGCATACAATGCCAAACAAACCATTGGTTCTGTTGACACTAAGAAATAAGCCCCAGGTGCAGGTGGTGTCACCTATGCCACCATTCCCTGCAAGCCCAGCCATGGGAATGTCTGGCTACAGCGAGAACCTGAAGGCCTCTACCATTTCTCAACCAAGGCATCACTGTCAGTCATATCAAGCACCCGTTGTTATGCCTATACCTTCTCTTCCCAAATCTACAAATGATTTCTCTTTAGAATATGAGCCACAATTAAAAACTAAGGTGCAGACAGTTACAGGACTGACTGTGTTTCATGCCATAGAGTCATGGATGTGCTGTCAGGATTAGTGATGGCAATTATTTCATTTTTAAATTATTCTGTGAGCCCATACTGAGGACCAACTGGGAGGCACTGGCTATACACAATGGTCCTTCTACCCCATTAAGATGGCAAATCACTCTCGGACACAACCTTGTATTTGTAAAGCAAGTTCCCTATGTTAACTTATCTGAACTTCCAAAAACCAAGGAACTTATGAACTCTCCTGAAAAATAAAGACACAGGCTTGGAAAGGGAAGGGAAGGGATCATAAATATAAACCAACTTTCTCATGTCACTAAGACACTAAGCAGTAATAATGGGGAGAAAATGTAGGGGTTTTGCTCTCACTTGCCTTGAGGTTTGGCCAGTTCATGGGGTTGGGAGGTCACTTTGAGGCATCTAGAAATAAAGGCACTCAAAGATGTTATTTCTAGAGCACAATGGGATGGTATTTGGAGTTGGGCTTTCTAGGTATCCTCTAAGCCACTTGTCCAGTCCTGATTCATTGATCCTAACCAATTTATTGATCCTGCAGTAGGAGCATCAACGAGGACATAACTCCAAATCTGATCCAAGTCCCAAGCCGACCTTATCCTGCCTCCTTCCGGCTTTCCATGACCACAAGGACGTAGACAAATTAAAATGAGAAAATAAACATGTACGGACAGTCTCACACACAGTTCAATTAATAGCCATAAGTAATATTTATTGTAAAATCTTAACTCCTATTAGGATGAGAAGATGAAAAAAAGGTTACAGCTCTGCACAGAGAATGCATCCATTCCTCATCCATAGTGATTACTTGGGTTCCTTGGAAAAGGGTCTCATCCTGGCCTTTTTATCAGAATCAACGACAATGCATAAGTTCCAACACAGTTTTTAGGCTTTTCCAAGAACATGCAAAGACTGGAGACTACAAAGCCAAGTAAGTGTAAACACACCTGAGAACTCTATGCCATATGATTGTACTGGGTAGAGATGGGGGACTGAGAGAGGACACACTCTCTACACTAAAACAAAAAGGGTGACTCTCTAGGTGCGGTCTTGTGGCTGATTTAAGTTTTGTTGGTAGATTTTCCCAAAAATGTTTAGTAATTCTTTGGATTTTGACTAAACTGTTCACTGAGAAATAACAGTTGAACGAAGTAACACAGTGATCCTATTTTCCAGGAGTCAACTGCCCTAATGGTGACATTTCACAAACCCTAGTGCTATGTCACAACCAGCACATTGGCACTGACAAAGTCTACACTCAGAGCATCTCCATCCCCACCAGGACCCCTCAGGTTTTTTTGTTGCTACATCCTGAATGCTACATAAATGGAACCCTATAGTATGTAATCTTTAGGGCTTTGCTTTATTTCACTGGCTTTATTCTTTTCATAGAGAAAATTCTATAACATCAGTTGTACATAAAAGCTCATGAATTTGAGGCTCAATTGTGCCTCTATGAATCAATCTACAGGAACTGCTAAATTCTCCTCTGAGATGGATACTGCAACATTTGGGAAGCGACTCGTTAACCTCCTTACCACACCTTTCCCTCCTCACACTGCCGTGGCTGAGCTACCTTCCTCTGCTGGGACTCTCAAATTCACCCTCCCTGCACAGCCACCAGCCACGGCACAGCCTGCAAGCAGTGGTCAGGATGCTGCCAAGTCTCCCGAATCCCCAAAACCCCAGGCACAAACAGGGAGTGTGGCTCCAGGTTCTCACCATGACAGCCTTTCTGAAATTGACAAGAGAGGATCGTGAGGGAAAGTGACCGGTGTAGGCATCGGTGCCACAGGGGAAGGTCAGAGACTCAGCCTTCTCACCTGGGAAATGATGACAGAAACACTTTCCCTTCAGTATCAGCATTTACTGGTGTTTCTATGCATGGTGATCATGAAAACTGACTAAAATAAATACAAGGCTCCTACAGCCATGCCCATATAGAGTGAATATTGACACCAGGTGGCTATCATTACTACAAATATCCAAATGCAAGTAATAGATACAGATTCACCTTGGAAATTCACTACAGTTTCAAATCATTCAACTTTTCTCGACTTGTAACACCAAATCCTCACTTTACTGAGAAATAGTTCTGGCCTGAACCACGGAGCTGCCTCACGAAGCAGTCTGTATTCAATCTCCAGTCACACCTAGCTAGAAAATAAAAAGTGCGTGCTGAGAAGTGTTCAGGCTTTGAGTGATGTCAAAGGCCTTTGAACAAGCCTTAGAAATGACATCCATATTTGTCCATTTTTGACTTAAATTGCTTTTGGTTCAACCGCTGTCGTGAATTGCCTTGATGCAATATCATCCAGAATGACAGAAAACGCAGAGGAAGAAGCAAGTTGCTGGTGAGGATTAGGAAATAAAGGAGTCACTGCCTTGTGCACTTCTCTAAGTGTTGGAAGAAATGAAAATGAAACTCACGTTGAAAGGTAATCTCTCTGAACCGTGATGAGAGCAAGTGACATTTTACACAGCCCACATCTTCTGGTTCAGCCCAGCAGTTATAATAAAAGCCATTTACATATAGTCCACTGTTTTGTAAGGTTCTTCTACATGCTGTTTTTTTCTTGTTGTTCACCTCCCTCCCTCCCTAAAGGATGAAGTGCAATGTGCAATTCCTGGGATTTCTGGCAACACAATCTGGGCTTGTGTTTCTGTTGTGAAAAACCAAGAAGCGCTTCTTCTATTCTGAAGATCAACGTCAATGTCTTCATTCTTCTCCTCTTTACACTTCACCTTCTCTCTCTCATTGCTTTCTGCTGACCTCTGCCTTTGGCGGGGGTGGGGGGAGTTCTTGGCAAAGGCCCATCTACTACTGCGTGGCTCCTTATGCTAAGAAATTCTATTTCATCTCAGTCTTGTGATCCGGAGTCCAAACCACAGGGGCTTTGGATGCATGAAATAATTAAGTGGACCTGAATTTAGATCAGAGATCCTGGGTTGCAGCCCATCTCTGCCATTTACTTGCTGCCTGATCTTAGGAAAACTGCTACACAATCTCCGCATGTCACTTTCTACACCCAGCAAATGGCCTAATGCCACCCACCTCAAGGTCATCATGAGAATTAAATGAAGCACTGGTTTTGCACCTTTGGAACAGGACAGGAGCTGTGTAACACCTAAAATTTGCAAATGATGTGTGTGAATGATTAAACATGGCAATGGGCTGTGGTGTCTGAAAATAGCTGGGAACCGCATTCTTATCAGAGTATTGGTTGCTGTAGTGAATAGAATATGGCCAGGTCCTTGGCGGCATATGGCTGGGCAAATGAGCCAAAGGAGAATTCAGCCCAAGGAAATCGTTTTCTAAATCACAAAGAGAACATCCTATCTCAGGGTGGAGCCATTGTCTTTGCAAATGGAGTACAGGAATTTGGTCTCACTTGTGGCTCTTGCTAGGTGTCCTGGCAAGGCCACACCTGTACAACCTTTCAAGGTTGGGATCCCACACCAGTACGCTATTAAACTGTGCAAAGGAAAAGTAAACCTAGGTGTTAAAAATACATGCTCTCCTCTGTTGTCCCTCATCCTCTTACAAAGAAGAGGCCAGCAGGGGATATAGATCTCTTCATTTTCATGTGTGCATACAAGGTCACTTTCTCAACGAATCAATACAACAATCTGAATACACAATTTTCATGTCACTATGTATTTTGGAGTTGAAATACATTGAAGGGAACAAGAATAACAAGGCATTGAAGAAGTGGCAGCTCAGGGAGTCACAGAATTTTACTTTTTTGGTGTTAATCTCATCTATATCTGAGGATACAAGTGCAAGCTCTACTTATATAACATGTATTGAATTAAGATTTGAATTTTGCCTTTTTTCCTACCAAAAAATGTTGAAATTTTTCTAAGAATTTGCTAACTCCATTTTGGCAATATTTTTTTCTTTAATGTTAGTTTCTCTCTCTTTCTTTGCACTGTTTATGCGAGGTCTGACTAACACGAGTTGGGTTTGGGAACTGCTGTGTCCTCTTACACAAGTCATTTTCCATCTCTTTTCCTTTAAGAAATGCAGTCATAGTAACTGGAATTGCTATCAGGTCTTAGGTTAATCTCTGTGTGACAAATTGTAGAAACGTTCTTCAGTGTTCTGATTGTGTGGGTTTCCAACCCGCACAGCATAATTCTGCTTTCTCTTTCTTCACATAACCACTCCACTAATATTCCTGAGAGAACTTTTTATTTTACAAATCATTTCTCTTTTAAGGTGATTTTTGGTGCTTAGTCCCAATTTTGTGCAGGTTTCAGACCTTCACGTACTTCTCGGCTATTTTGCAACATTAACTTGAATACTATAACTAAACAAATAAATTCTAGAAATTAAAGTATTAAAAAAAAAAACTTGGCTAGGCAAAGGAATTTTACTAGTGTGCCTGTGCTTGTTTCCTAGCTTGGGAGAAGACCAGTATGATAATGAGAGAAGGAAAGAAAGCCTCTTGGTGCAGTATAAATTAGATTTAAGTCTACCTTTTAACTAAAGATCCTTGGGCTTCATTTTTGGAATTTTCCTTCCCTGTTCTGTATAACAGGCATACGAATAATCCTCAAAAACCTCTGAAATTGTTGTATCCTTTAACAGACTGGAAATCAAGTTTGTGTAATAGTGCAGTGCTGGGTATGTGGAAAGTCCTCAATAAACATGAACTCCTATGATGCTTGCTCAGACTAAAGTGGTGTGCATGAGTGATTACTGTACATATTCATTACAACAATTAAAGCTAATGCTCCCTATTTATATTTTGCCTGATAATTTGGGTTCTGGATAAACCCATCTTAGATCAATCTGCCATATGCGAAACGCTCAAATTTGCCTTCCTCTTTGCATTCCCTCCATCCCTGCAGCTATAAATTCTCTATGTCACATACAAAATCCTTAGTCCATTAAGAAGTCAGTAGAATGTCCAAGAAAGAAAAAGAATTCCTGGAACCCCATCTCATTTGCAACCAACCAGCCTGCATTTCTGAATCCTCAGCGATGGGGATTTTACATTTGGGACGCTGTGGCCCTCGCTGCCATCCGCCCTCCTTGTTTACAGACCTCCCGAGGACACACTTTTCTCATTTACTATGTTTCCTTGGATGGCAACCTATACACCTCTCAATAAATTTTGGTTTACCTAGGAGCTGACGGGCACAGAAACCTAGATTCAATTTGTGCCGATTTATGAGACACATGTACAACAATCCTGGAAACTTTCTTGTAGCTCACTTTATAAATTAACCCCTTATCTAAATATTCTGCAGACTTAGCACAGGGCAGCGTTCAATGGGGAGACTGTCCCAGATCAGCCTTTCGGGCCTCTTGGCATTTGTTACCAGAACACACGGACCCTATTCAGCACAAACAATGCAGATTTATGAGATTTATGAGAAGAGGGAAATGTTCACATCCCCTTGTTATTCAGGCCACAGCGTCCGTGGGCTTACAGGGCTCCACACTGCTAACTTCCAGACATTTGAAAGCTGGACGTGGGTTGCGTGTGCCAACAGCATTTTGGTTTCACAGATGGCTTCGTTCATTTTCTCATTCACTCACTCAGCTGAAATGAATGCCTAATACTCTATGTAAGATACCAAGGGAAAAGCCAGGGGGATGCAGAACAGAACAAGACACAATAGTGAGCCTCACAGCGCTTCTCTTCCCGGGAAGACAGTGCATGTTTGATACAGTAGAAAAAGCATGAAATTTAGGGCTAGCAGACCCTGGCGTGGAGCCTGCCTCTTCCACTGAGCGTCTCTGATGACTTACTGATCCTTCTCAGTTTCCTGGGCTGCAAGATGAGTATCCTGGTCATTCCCAGTGTCACAGAAGAGGTGCCAAGTTAATAATGTTCCTTGCTGGGAAAAGTCTGAGCACCACACAGATGTTCCAGAACCTTATACACCTGTCGGCAATGCACAGGACATAGGGACTTGTGTGCTGGGAAGGCACAAAGGTGGTCTGGCAGAGTAAGACACAGGAGCCAAGAAACTGTGCAGTGGGAATGAGTGGCCCCGTGCAGTAAACTCCAGTTTTCTTCCCTCACAGAGAAGAAGGATGAGGATGAGGATAAAAAAGAGGTGGGGGAAAAGGAGAAGGAAATGGCCAGGCCATTAAATAAAAGCATGAAACATGGCCCTGTTAGGAGGACATAGGAAGAAGGTATGTTGAGGACTTGTAAGAAATAAAGACAGGAAATGCCTCCCCTGCTTTTCTGTATCCCACGACTGATGACAGTGAAGAGGGCGCAGCAGTATCCAAATGGCAGCAATTCTCAAGGAAGACGTCTGACTTTTGGAAGGGAAAAAACAATGTCAGTGAGTTCAAGTGATCTGGGTGTGGTCACATGTGCCTGTTATCCCAGCACTCTGGAAGGCCGAAGCAGCAGGATCTCAAGTTCCAGTGCAGCCTGGGCAATTTAATAATTTAGCAAGGATCTGTCTCAAAAAGGCGGGTGTGGGGAGGGGAGTAGGGATGTAGCAAAGTGCAAAGGCTCAATCCTCAGAACCGCACAAGAAGTCGGTGCTGTCATGATCAGAGATGGAGAGATCTGTCTTTGGAGAAATCCCCTATGGAATACAACAGAGGGAGTTCAAGGTTTTGTCTCTGAAAGCATCTCCCCCACCAACACTGCTGGCCTCTGTGATTCCAGTGTCACTAATGGATTACACTAAGCTGTCCGCTATCCAGTGAAAACCACTCCATGGTGGACCACACTGGGCAGTGGTTCACGGGAGAAGATGACTTCTTGGGGAACATGGACCCGGCAGGTGTCTGGGAGGACCCACATGTGTGGAAGTCAAGACTGTGGTTCTCTGCTCATCTCCTTTCCAGTGGGGGAGCTGGATTCCTGCTCCTTCTGTCCAAAGTGATTCCTTTCTAGTGGAGAGAATTGAGCAGAAGTTACAGGGTCTGCTAGTGGGTGATGGCCCATAGAGGGGTCGAAAAGGCCTCACAGCTTCCTCCTGGTTCTTTTCTGAGATCACATACTCAGTGGGGAGCCAGCTGCCACACTGGGAGGCTGCCCCAGGAGCCATGTGGAGAGGCCCCATGGTGAAGAACTAGGGTCCAGCCAGCAGCCTCACAGGTGCACCATCTTGGATGTGAAGCCTGTAGCCCCATAAAAGGTTCAGAGCCTACAGCCCCTGCCGACAGCTTAATGGAAGCTGCAAGAGGGACCAGGAGCCAGAGTCACCCATTTGGGCTATGGACCCGCAGAAACTGCAAGGTACAGTGTATTGGGTAAAGCCATTAGGCTTGGGGTGATTTGTTGGGCAGCAAGAGATACCCCACTAAGAATACCTAGGGATGAGTAACTGGATTAAGCCAAAAGAGGTAAGATAAAT
The DNA here is from genome assembly GCA_004027455.1 of Hydrochoerus hydrochaeris. Taxonomy (NCBI): domain Eukaryota; kingdom Metazoa; phylum Chordata; class Mammalia; order Rodentia; family Hydrochaeridae; genus Hydrochoerus; species Hydrochoerus hydrochaeris. The sequence goes on along the minus strand of PVLA01001298.1, from coordinate 21,222 downwards.
ACAAAGTTGTGGCTGAAAGTGAGAAATGAGAAACCATGCTTAAGGATCAGTGATTACACTAGATCCACCAATATTAGAGTCTGCCACAGAAGCTTTTCTCTCTCATACCTGCTAGGAATGGCCATGCCAATGAGGACTTAGCATGGAGAGCTGGAGAAGTGCTCATTAAAAGCCTGTGGATATAACAGTAGTAATCATGTTTTTTGATAACACTCACAGAATGCTTATTACCAGGAATTGTGTTTTGTGGTTTCTAGAAACTACTTTATTTGGTCTTCGTAACGTCTGTAACAGGAGAAACAGCACTACATCACCCTCAAATAAGTGAAGAGACACTGCAGAGGAAAAGGGTTAGGTGATCTGCCAAGAACTTTTCTCCCAGTCTCCACGCAGCCTGAAGTCCATTTCAGGGCAGCGGGAGCTGTGCCCCTGGATGCATGATCCTGGGGGTCCAGGTGGGCTTTTGGTGGATACTCAGAGCTGCAGGATTGGCTCAGTGTGACTTCCCAGAATCACTTCTATTACTGTTAAGCCACTTAAAATATTTTCTTGCTAGCCTTGGCAGCTCATACCTGTAATTGTAGCAGCTGCGTTAGAAGAATCTTATATATGAGCTCAGGCCAGAGTAACTTAGCAAGACCCTATCTCAAAACTAAAAAGGATGAGGGGCAGGGGTAGACATGGTAGAGATGTAAATAAGGGCGAAAGCACTGAGCCCGATTCTCTACTATTCCCTTCCCCTACAAGACAAAACAAAATGAAAAACATCACTTTCGTGGTTACAGGAATGTAGACATTTTGAGCCAAATGCAAACTTCCCCAAAAGCTTAGAAGATATACCTTGCAGGTTTGTGGGGGGCTATGGAAAGGGGTACCAGACATCCATAAATGCTCACGACTCTCATGCTTATGCTGATCAAGCCACAGCTTTGCAGATGGAGGCAGGAGGACTGGAGAGGAAAATGACATCCAGAGTCACTGAGCGGAACTCAGACACCGAGATCCTCAAGCTCCAAGTCCCCAGGTGATTCCTATGCCTCCCAGTCCCACAGCAGCCAGCCTAGGGCAGCATCAAGGTGTAGGGGCTTGGATCAGACCTTCCTTCCCTCTGAGACCCCGTTCCCACCACCTTGCACCCTGCTCCACCCCTCTGACCAGGTCTGCGATTTTGGGGGTATCATTAGAAAGAACAGTTTCCAGACCCGTCTAAACGCGTTTGCAATGATTGCTGTGGCCTGTTTGATAAATAATTGAAGAAGAGGCACCTGACCTGGCAGCTGCAGGGGGCGAGGATGGGGCTGGAGGAGGAGGCGGGGGAAAGGGGTGCTCTGCTGACCCACAGGAGCAGTCATCCAGAGTGGCAAGCAGGGAAGGAACTCTGGGGCTCCCAGGGGGCCCCCAGCTGCTCAGATGTTCCCTCCAATCCCAGCTGATGCCATCCGGCTCAGCCAAATCGACCTGAACAGCCCCGAGAGCTGCACGGCCGCACCTGTCAGCCCCAATCGGCGCTGCAGAAATTTCGTTAGGAAAATAGATGTACCAAGATTCAATTTTTCGATTGTCTGAAGGCTTAATTTAGTGACCTTGGAAAATGTCTCCTAGAGGTGAAAGGAGGAGCTGGGAATCTGCTAGAGAGAAGGGGGAGAGTGGAGCTTCCTTTATAATGGGTAATTTGTTTACTCTAATTTTCAGGCCTCTGCACAGAGCCATGAAAATAGTCAGGTAGCTGCTATCATTTTCTGACAGAAATGGAGGGAGAGAGAGAGGGAGAGAGGGAGAAAGGGAGAGAGGGAGACCTTCACTATCTTTCCCTTTCTTTTCCTTCTCTCTTCATCCCTTTCTCCTTTTTCTCTCTTTTTTCATTACTGGAGATTGAACCCAGAGTTTTGCACTGAGATACATCTCCAGCCCTTTGGAATCATCATAAATTATCAGGTAGTCCAGGCTAGATCTGAGCTTACAATCCTCCTGCCTCAGCCTCTCACAGTGCTGCAGACTGCAACACTTTCTTAAAGCAGGTAGCTTTTAAGATAATAAATGTATGTATGTAAATATCCTTGTTCTGAAATTTTTCAGTGTACCCAAAAGGAGAGAAATTAGCACAATAACCCCACACACCTGTCCTCCCGAGCCATCTACAGATGCCAGCAGTTTCCTTCCCTCCTGCATTCTGTCCCTCCACTTCCTCATGCTTTGTCACAGCTGCTGTTCTGGAAATGTCCTAAGTGAGCTCAGCCCTCGTGTCACGTCCGAGGCTGTGCAGGGTCTTCACGGCAGCAGATGCCAGTGGGAGCGGGCAGTGCCCTTGGATTGGGCCTCTGAGTACTCAGTTTCCTTAGGCTGGGGGGACAATGACTCACAGATATGTGGGGGGCTTGAAGGACAAACAGCTGTGGAAACCATGGTACAGGATCTACTGCAGCCTAAGGGAATGGTGTGACCGTTTTATTTGTCAACTTACCTGGGACACTGGGTGTCCAGACATGAGATTAAGTGAGATTCCTTGGTGCTTCTATGAGGGTGTGTCCAGGTCTGGTGGACACTTCCACAGAAGCAGACTGCCTACCCCAGTGAGGGTGGGCCTCAGCCAGACTGCCGAAGGTGTGAGTGGACAAAGGGTTAGTAAGCACTGTCTGTCTCGGGCGTCCCTCCTTCCTCTCTCCACCTTCACCATGTCTTTGAGCTGGCTCAGTGGTCTTCTCTTTCCTTTGCATGTGGACTCTACCACTGGCTCCACCAGCCTGCCAGATCCCCACCCATAGCTCTGGGGACTTCAAACCTCAATAATCACACAAGCCAGCTATTTTTGCTTTTCTCTTGGGCATAGAATTTAGCCAATCAGCAAACAGAAACTGGTACATAGAGACTAGGAGAGGAAGCCCAGGGGATGAATCCAGAGAAAGAGAAATGAACCCAGCATGCTTTGCGGGTGGAGAAGGGAGGGGGTGTCCAACAGTGAGGGAGCTGGAGCCCCTGCTCAGGAAGAGGTGGAGTAGCCCCATCCATTTAACACTTATAGGAAGGAGTTGAGCAATGCTCCAGGCACTTTATAAGTATTAACTTGTTTTTAACCTCCAGGAAACCATGGGGTGGGTTCTGTGAGGGTTCCTATTTCTCTCTTTGGGAAACTGGTGCTCAGAAAGGTTAAGTAACTTTACCCAAGATCATTCAGAACAGGGATTTTAACCCAGGAAGTTAGTCCACAGGGTATATGAGATGTGGATTCTCATATTATGCACGTTTCTCACAAAGCACCATTAATAGGAATCAAGGGAGCCCTAGTTTAGTCAGCATGAGCTCATTGATTGAAAATTAGACCCAGTCCTCTTCCTCTGTACCAGGATGTGCAGAGATTCACAATCCCTACCATTTCTATGAAAAGCAAACCTGGCCTTGAGTCCACCAACTTCCAAGCAAATCCCCATATCCCAGGAGCTCCAAAGGCTGCACAAGAGACCAGACCCCCTGTTTCCAACTCCTGGAGCCTCGCATGAGCATAGGACAGAACATGGGGGGAAGAGAGCTGAGGGCTTTAATTCCAGCTCTGCAATTCACCGCTCTGTGGCTCTGGCAAGTTCCTTAATCACTATGAGTTTTAATCTCCTCATCTGTGAAATAAAGAGAACCACACCTACGTTTTCAGTACCAATACAAGGGTGAACAAATACAGAAAGTGCTGCTTAATGGGCAGTACCTTGAATGTCTCCATTACACGATTATAAATCTAGCAAAGTCCCCAACTGCTCATTTGCAAAACAGAAATAATTATAGTATCCACTTTGTAGGGTAGGAGGATTAACAATGATGATGGGCACAGTGCACATAATTGGCATTAAAAAATAAAGTGTCATAACTAATAAAGGGTGTAGCATGGCGTTTGGCACATAATGATAGATTGAATTATGGTTATTATAAATATGGAATAAGTGTTTGCTAATTAATATGTGTCTGCTAGTAGTTGGTACACAGTAGGAACTTAATAAAATTGGTTGTTATAAAACAAATTAGTATATAAAGATACATTAATAATAATGAAAAGTGCAGAATGCAGTGCTGGGCATATGGTAGATACCTTGTCGGTAGCAGGTCACAGTAACCGCAACAGGGCTGCTCTCAAAACCTGCCTTCAGCAGAGCCTGCTTTGCCTTCAGCTTCCACATAGAAGTGATTTCCTGTTTTGCATTCCCCAGTTTTGGCCCCTGAACTTACATTTATTCCAGGCCCTTCTCTCTGGAGGCTGCTCTTTTATTGTCAACCTCTTTGCCACTGTGACAGGGAGTAGAAGCCAGGCCTTGGAGTCCCCAGGCACCAGTGGGGTGTTCAAATTAGATTAGCTGGCATCCCTCTTCCCCACTGTCACTTGCAGCCTCTTGCATTGTTGGCAGGGGTGTCATTAAGGCCTCATGGCCTGAGGAGCTAATAGAGACACCAGGGCTCCCAGTCGCCAATGCCTGCAGCAATTTGCACCTACTGACACCCAGCAGCTAATTCCCCTGCCTGACCTGACACCTACCACTCTGGCCCCTCCTGTGCTGCCCCCTCAGCCACATCAATTCCCCCCACCCCAGTCCACTCCTAGCACGGAGGGGCTGGGCCTGGCCCTCCACCTAGAGTAACAGCATTGGTTGGAGGGTCCACATGGTGAGGTGGATTTTGCCCTGTGGTCTCCCTGCCCCAAAATGGGCCAACCAAGTGTCAGGGAGAAGCTGAGGACAGAGCAGAGTCTGCCATCACAGACCTGGCACCTGAGATCACACAGACACCAGCTCTGCCACTTCCTCAGTGAGTTCATATCCCCTAGTCTTACTTTCCTCATCTGTAAAATGGGCAGGATCATGCTGCTTTACTTCCAGGGCTCCTGTGATGCCATTTGTATAAAGCTCTGAGCTCAGAGCTCAGCAGGTGGCTGGTGATCATTAATGTCACTGTCTACATGGATCAGCAATTCTGTTTTTCATTCATTTATCCTTCAACCCAGGCTTGTGTGCCTTGCAGCAGGAGTATGGCTAAAACTACTGTGGCCCTCTCAAAGTCAGGCTGGGGTCCCAGAAATAAACCAAGGATCAAACCCCCAGCAATACTATTTCCCATGAGTGCTCTGGCTTCCCTCTACCACCTGCAACGTGGAGGTGCAGAGAAGTGGAAGGGGTCATTTGAACCTCACCTGCTCACCCTAAGGAAGGAAGAAGGTAATGTACCCAAACGGCTTCACACCATGTCTGGCCTCTAGTGGGTGCTCAGTGACTACTGTTCCACCCAGAGAGAAAGGGAGGCAGGATGAACACTGTTAGGGACAAGGCAAATTGCATGCCGATGGGGAGGAATGCGGCTGTGACTCTGATCCAGGCAGTCTGATCCCACACAGTCCCTCGCACCTTGCTGCTGCACTTGACACAGTGCCCTGAATGGTGGTCCTCCAAAACTTATGTTCCCATTCGAGCCCCTGAGACCCATGCTCTTGTGATAAGGGGATCAGGCAGGCAGGACTCAAATCCAAAGTGTCCTTGGAGAGAGAGGTGCAGAGATGTGAGAGGACAGAAGAGCAGGAGGCCAAGTGACTACAGAGGCAGAGACCTGAAGGATGCGGCTACAAACCCACAGTCACTGGCCACCCCCAGAAACTGGAAGAAGCCAGAACACATTCTTCACCATGGCCTCCAAGGGAATTGGCTCTGCCAACGCCTTGACTTTGGACATCTGGTCTCCAGAACCGCATTCGGTCTCTGCTGTTCTAAGCCCCTCCATTTGCAGCAATTTAGTATGACAGCCACTGGAAACCAACACACAGTGTTTAGGGTCTGGACCTGGCAGAGGGAATTGCTGCTGTCACAGCTTGTAAGGAAGCACTGCAAAGCAAGTATCTCAGCCTTTGTTGAAATATTGAAATGGACTACTTTTATAAAATGAAGATGAGTGCGAAATGATCTACAAAGAGCAAAGTATCAGTTTAAAATAAAGATGAGTTCTCCCTCCCTCACCTAAATCCTGTTCTGCCCTTCCTTCCCCACAACAGCCCTGAGATGACACCCGTGCCTAAACCAGGGACAGAGGAGGTCACCAGTGAGGTCCAAACAATGCTGCTCTAGTTGAGCAGGTTTCCTCCTCCGTTGCTCCTGAATGAGAAGTCACAGCTCCTTTCTCCGGTGTCTAGGAGGCAGGAGGCTGCAGCAGAAGATGCTGCCCACAGGAACAGCCTTGGGCGAGGTCTCAGCTCTGTCATCTGTCTGCTCTGTGATGTGGAGACTGTCACTCGACCTCCCTGAGCACCAGTACCCTCATCTCAAAAGCAGGACAGGCCAGCTCCTTGTCAGGAGAGCAGACTCACCATTCCCTGTAACCCATAGGTTTCCGGGTGTGGTTAGAGACAGCTCACATAGCCGTTATCTTCTGGTTACAATACTATCCTTTCCACTGCCTTTATTACTTGCAATAGTGAAAAATAGCAAAAGCAAGCAAAACGCTGTGCCCAAAGGAAATGGGTGACCGCTCCCCTGTATCTGGCCCACTCGGCACTCACATACACAGTCTAGGATACTCAGGTCCCCGGCCAGTCCCTCCCTAGCACCTGGCACCCTGTGTCTAATACAGAGCATAGAAGGTGCACAATAAACACTGATAAGAGGAATGAATGTGTGCAAGACTGAGTGAGTGAGTGAGGAAAACAAGAGTTCTACTCAATGCACTAACCTTGAGTTGACTCCAGTAAATCAACCAATGAGACATTGGGGTCAATAAAATGTCCTCATTGGTCTTATCACTGTGTTATCATTAGAGAAAGTACCCATAGGCAGAAGTAACCAAGCATATGCATCTACGTGCAGGAACACCATCCAGATGTGTTGCTCAGAATTCATTCGAAAGTTATTTTTAAGGTTTGTATGTTTCTAAAGATTAAAATCAAAAGGATTTTACAAAATAAAACTTTTTTCTAAGTTTTAATAAATGAAAAGTAAAACAAAAAGAAGTACTAGAAAACAAAAGGAAGTAAAATAAAAGTAAAATAACACATTTGGATTTGAAGCCTAGGAAGTAACCACACTCCCTCCCCCAGGGCATCGGTACCAGCCTGGGCGTGGCTGCACAGATGTGTGAGTGGATTTATATAAACGCTCCAGCACCAGGGCTCTGTCTGTCTTACCAAACAATGTTTAAGAACACCCCGGGTGGGGCTGTTACTAAACATGTGCAGAAAGAGGGGAAGAACATTAGGTTGCTATATGTGATTACACAGACAGGTGACCCTTCTCCATCCATGGTACCCTGAGATGAGGTCGCCATAGTGAACACCCAGGCAACAATGAATCCCTTATATTCTTGTGCCTCTTATTTCACATGGAGTGATGGGATCAAGCAGGATACTACATTTTTTTCAATCACACCGGCTGCTAATACGAAAATGCTACCAGCAAGCCCCTCCCCTGTAGGAGACCCCACTGCCAGGCTGCCCCAGCTGCAGGATGCAAACATGTGTCCACATCATTAAGACTATTCTCTACAGCGCTGGGCAAGGCCTGACCTGGGGACCATTCCCACCATTAGATTTGAATGACCTCAGCTGCAGGGCTGAAAGGCCTGAGTATTAATTTACAGAACCACAAGCTCAATTTAAGATTTAATTTGAGATAACAAAGAGCTACTGAAAGTGTATTCAAACTTCTAAGCATGCAGTAAGAGGCCTCTCCCTGTTTTTCAAGTAAAATATGAATCCAGTATTTCTTTAACAGATTTATTCACAAATTTACAACATGAAAGTCTCTTTTCTCCTTCCCTAGCTTATTTTTTTAATTGAATCTTTTGATTATGTTTCTTGTTAATAACAATTCCCCTTTCTTACTAGTTTACAAATAGCTGGGATTTATCTTTAGGGATTACCTCTCAATTCCATTCCGTTCCATTCTTAAAGAGAAAACAGGCTTCCCTAGGACTCTCCCTGATGCACTGTTGGTTCTCTTGGATTCCAACCTAAATGTGCTATGCGTCTCATGTCTGTTCAACAGTGACAGTCATGCAGAAACACGTTGCTGCTATGCTGCCATCTTTGTGCTGGAAGGGCTCAAAGCCATACATCACCCACTTGGAACACTGCCTCTTGGTGTTAATGACTGTCCACACTCTGAGGATTTCATTTCCAAAGTATTTAAAATTCTGGTTGGAGGTGGCAATTTCAGTTGATTCACATAGATTTTCAGACACTAAGGAGTCTGTTTTAATTTTTAAAATTCTAGCTGGAGATGGCAGTGGTTTGCTTTGGCTGGAGAAACTGGGCTACATGATAAGCATCTATTTTGCGTCTTGTAGCATGCTGAGTGGTGTTTTCTCTGCACTTCCCTAAAGCCTTCCTCTAGCTTTAGAAATGCAGACTTGGTTTTGAACCTCAGCGCAGCCTCTCTTACCCTCTTTCTTCATCTGTGAAGAGCCACACAGGTCAGTGCTCCCTGCGGGCAACTTTAAAAGAGGTAAATATGTAAACAGATGAGCATCAAATACCACAGGTCACTGACTTCAGCCCTGAGACTGTTGGGAAAAGACAAACTTCCCAGGAATCCCACCGCAAATGCTCGTCACTTAGAAACACACAATGGGCAAAAACTAGGATCAAAACATTTCATGATCTTGCAACTCATCTACCATACACTGATGTCTTTAGGTTTTTAAAAGGAGAATCTACCACAGGGTGGGCAAGTAGAGAGAGAGCACAGACTGGAGGCCAGGCACAGCTGGTCCACCCAGCACCATTACTAGAGACATGTCTGTCGTGGTGTGTGTGGGAGGGTCCACACCTCAGTTTCTTCACTTTCATTCTTTTCTTCATAGGATAGAAATAAAGCTCAACGCAAAGAATGAATGGGTGAGTGTTAAACCATAGTTCCTAATAGATAAAAGTCCAGCAGTAAGAAGGTTGAGGGAAAAGATCTACACATGCTGAAGGCAGTTTAGAGTGAAGAGTGACTTCTCAAAATTCATGCTCCTCCAGTAACACAGGATGCAACACTATTTGGAGATAAGGTCTTTCCAGATGTAACTAAAATAAGGATTAAAATGAGATAATGCTGGATTAGGGTGGGTGTTAAATCCAATGCCTATTGTCCTTACAAGACTGTCAAGGACACAGAGACACAAAAGGGATGCAAGGAGGAAAGAAGATTCCAGAAAGCTGGAGTTTCAGACTGAGAAATGGAAAGGATGGCCAAGCAGGCCCTGAAAGCGAGGAGAGAGGTAAGGCACAGCCTTTTCCTCAGAACCTCCTGAAGGAGCCACCCTATCTGCACCTTGGCTTTGAACTTCTAACCTCTAGGACCATGGGAGATTGAATGGCTATTGTTTTAAACCACTCAGACTTTAGATTGCTAGTATGGAAGATTTTTATTCTGTTAATTTAATTCTGTTAAAAGTGATTTTAGGTGCAAGGTGTCACTAAATGAATCCCTTGTGTCTCAGTTGACTGCTGTTATTTCCAGCATGCCAGTGCCCATGGGTCAGCAGCTTGCAGTTTTCAGTGGTTGAAACTTCAGGCCACACATTTCAAAGAACATTCCTGCATTCCTAATCCAAGCTCTCTGACATCAAAACTCATAGATGGCCAGCACCACTCTCTTTTTGTTACAGCACTTAGACATAAATGACTGCACATCTCTTAGGACCTAAGCACCCAGGTGTTGGGTCACTGTGCATCCTGAGAGCCTAACAGAGTGCAGGGACATCACAGTTATCAAGGGAATGACAGAAATTACAATAAAAAGGTAAATAGTAAGAAAATTACATGCATTATGATTTTTTTTCTCCACATTCCTGCATTTCCATCCCAAGTTTACAAGTATTGATGCCAAACTAAGAGTAAAAATAAATAAAAATAAAATGAGGCCTTCCATTTAGGAAGGTTTAGACCCAAGGTTGAGGTCAAGACTCAGTCATTCAAAGGCCTGAACCATGAGTCTTCATTGGACACAGTTCACGCTTTCACTCAGGAATGACAGTGCAGGGAGGATCCTCAAAGCATATTAGGCAGTCACTGCAGGCATTTAATGACAGCATCAGATGGTGTGTGATTGGACCACTCACTGCAACAACAAGCCTGCTGGGCTTGGCTCATTTCACCCTAGAATCTGATGAGATGCAAGGGAAAGTTGAGCTGCAGACGCCTACTGACTGGGCGCTAATGCACAAGAAGGGTGGCTGCGTTGTTATGAAACCAACAGCTGAGCACTGTGGGTCCAGCTAAGAGATTCTCTACTATTTCATTTAATTTTCATAACAGACTAACACTCTAGAGCTGAATACACCTAGCATCTGAATATTAAAAGACCTCCCCAAGAACATTCAACTAGGAATCAGGATGCAAGTCCAGCCTTCCCAAGTCAGCTCTTCACTTGTATATGAGCTGCCACTTTATACTCCCTCCCTTGCTGTTAATGAACTTCTGGAAATATTCTCAGGTAAGCAGGACTGACTGATTGCATGAAAGAAGAAACTAAGGCCTCATATATTTAATGGCTTGACTGGAAGGCCAGCTACATGGAAACAGCAGCACCACTCAGGCCAGGCCTGCCTTGTTCTAGGATTTTCTACCATACTGCAAAGTCTGGATCAATAAGGGCTGCAGGGAAGCTCACTCCAAGCCTACGCTGAAGAGGAGTTCCATGTGCATTAGAGATACTGGTGGTGTGGAAGGCTGGGGTTGAGCAGAGGATGGGGTGGTGACAGGAGCTACCATGTGACCATCTGAAAAGTGGACTCTGACATGCAGCCTGGGTCTCTCTTCTATGGAGGTCTTGTGGCCTCTGCTGCCATCTCCCCCAGGAAGGATCTGAGCTTTGTAGAGCGGCCTTACCAGATGACACTTCCTTCCTGGGGTAGTCTACCAATGATGAGTCAGCCACAGTACAAATTCTTGGCTGGACTAGCCTTTGAAGGATCGGCTCTATTGGGGCCTTGGAACTCCAGAACTTCCCAGAGATTGACTGAGGCTCCTAATGGGCTGCATCTCATCTCAGCTTCTCCTGCTGTCCACCTTATCTTTATCCTCTTCCCTTTTTACAGGTGTTAATGCAAGGATGCACCGTAAGGAATGTTCCATGCCATGAATACCCCTCAGTTTCTTTCCTAGAAAGCCCAATGAGAAATTTCTTATTTCTCAAGGAAACTGTCTCTGATGCTAAGAAGGCTTGGCTTTATCAGAAAATCACTGATTGGAGTGATCTGACTGCCTTACAATCCTTTCCATCCAAACAGAGAAAGGGGAGGTGCACCCTAAGGGAATGAAAGGGCTGGAGTGGGAGGAGGTCTTGGGCCTCTCAGGTGGAAACCAGTAGGGGACAGAGCACATCTGAGCAGGGCCAGTGTGTCCACACACCACAGGCTCATCCCTGACGCCCATGAGCATAGGACTTAAAAGGGGCTAAACTTGAAATACTTGTTGACATAATTAGTGCTGGCTCTGAGAAAGAGGTTCTGTAGCCAACTTGGCATGGGTTTTGATTGGCAAATTCAAAGCAAAGTTCAGCCAAGTTCTATATCTATTTTGTAGTAGTATGCCTTATGCACATCCAGAGATGTCAACTATTCCGATAGATTTCCAGTTTTATGGTTGTTGGTAGCTGAAGATATTAGCTCCTTAAGTAGACAAATGTTTCTGGCAGGCCAACCTGCACTAGCAATAGGAGAACTGCCTCTGGGTTCCTCCGAAAATTAAAGTAATAAGATGCATGAATCAAAATTCTATCAAGTCTACACACTTGGCCTGGGCTTAGGAGGCAATACTCTGAAATTGCAGTTGGCTAAGCTTTCCTATTCTTTGAGAGTAGGAGTTGGGGGAAAAACAGAGCAGAGTATGTTTAAGAAAAACTGGCAACAGGAAAAATATTTAAGCAACTTTTAATTCCTTAGCTCTAGAGGGAATTGCAGAGGTTACAGATGATATGACCTTGGTAATTCCACAACCTTACTTCAGAATGTGGAAGAGAAAGCGTTGGTCAGATCCCGAGCCAACTCGGGGCTGGCCAGGGCCAAATGGCTCAGGCATGAGGCACTGACTTGTTCCTTTCTATCTAACAATAACTTACTCCAGGACTTGCCAGGGAATCGTGGCTATTTCTTGCCTTCAGATGCCTGCAACAGGGTGATGAGAAATTTTGGAAGATGAAATAGATTATACAGATGGCTACTTGGCATTGCATGACTTTTGACAAAGATTATCTTCTTCAGAAGCCAAGAGACACAGAGCCACCAAGTCAGAGCCAGCACTGGGCCCTTTAGAGTGATGGCACATTTTTAGATGACACTATACATTTTAAAGAGACGTAACATTTTCCTGAATGTTGTACTGTCATTTGGTCATGCTTTTAATGTGACACAGCTACCTCTGTATTTGCTATTACAACTCAGTACCCAGGAGATGAATAATTTTCAAGACAAAGGGCCAAGCTTTTGTGGAAATACTTTCCCCTCCGGTATCAAAAAAAAAAAAAAAAAAAAGGGTGGCTCCTTCTTGTCTGGTAGACTTCAGTAATTGGCAGGATTTTGAGTAAGCTCTTTTAAGAGCCCTCCATTTCTATTTTCACATTAAACACACTTGCAATATCTATTAAAAGCACAAATACTGAAGAACACACTAAGACTATCAATGAGCTTACATCTGGATCTTCAATAGATCAGAAAAAATGAAGCGAGCATTTGTGTAGTTTTATTTCATGGGGGACTCAGACATTAAGAGAGAAAAGGGTATCCCCTTGCCTTTTAAACCTGACCAATGTCAGGGTTATTTTACATCAATTCTATATCAGGGAGTTTATCAGAAGGGGTCAAGTTCCAGATTTGATTAAAACAACAAATACTGGACTCTGCCTCCCATTTAAGGAGCATTAACGTATGTTAAGGCACAGGGGGATCCCATACAGAAAAGCAGATAAGATGCATGGATGCTTCTGATATATTCCATCTGGGACCCCTTAGCTTTACAAACCTGTGATGATTGAGCAACATCCCCGGAAGGACAGGCGAGGTCACCCGGGAGACCTGGAAACATCTGGGAGACAGCCGGCTAGGGAGAGGGTTGTGGAAAGAGGCAGCAGGCCCTGAAGATATCTTGGAAATGCTGGCAAAGGGTCTGCCCGGAACAGCCTTTGACCTCGGATAGATACACTGGCTCCTAAAGCCCTTTCACTTCTTTCCAAATTTCTTTAAAAGAACAGGAAGGAAAGGGAGGATTGAAACCCAGGGGAAGAAAAAGGAGCTCTAACTCAGCTGAAGTCTTCTTGCAGAGCTCTCCCTTACACCCATAAATGTGTGTTTTGGATGACAGTTTGTGCATTGGGCAAGGAAATGGTCATGGTCTGAGATTTCAAGTCATACCTATTGGTCAGCGTCCTGGCAAGATGCAGATGGTACATTCAAAATGGGTAATGTGAGGAGTGTTTCATAAATCCACTATTTGCAAAGGCCGGTGTAGGGTTTAAGAAAGCAGGGGGGTTTCATGCAGTGTCCTGGGGTTAGAACAGCAGGAACTGTTCCTGCTTTTGCCAGTGGAATGGAGAGAACCTTCCAAGGGGGGAGGTATCGAGCCCATCCTATAGAGAGCAAATCTGGGGACTGAGTAGCCTAGCCTGGCCTTGCTTTGTTTGGATTCCCATTGGTGCCTTACCTTGCTAAATCTAGCCTGAAACAGAACAAGAGCCCACTGAGGTCAGCCTCCTGGAGCACACAAGTATCTGATGCAAGGACCTCATTCTAGAGAGCACAGAGAGAATTGAGGACATTGCCCACACTTTCTGTACTTCAACCAGAAGACCCTGGCTGTATGTAATATTTTGCATAGTGACATACAATACTGGGAGCTAACTGGAGACAGCATTCTCCTGCCAGAGATCTGATTTGGACATGTACAGCCTGGGTGTTCCCTCTGATCTCTCCTGGGTCTAACGTGCATGATTCTATGTGAAAATTCTGATGCACTTTACAAGAGAGTGTAACTCAAATGTGTATATTTTAGCAGAGTCCTTGGGATTTTTATCCAAGGCACCACTGCAACCTTTTTTTTTTTTTTTTTTGTATATGTGTGGAAAATCAACACTGAGGCAGATGTTTATTTGCTTATTTTTCTAACAGAGGCACTTTTGGGAAATTTTATTTGACAGTGGGTCACAGAGGATCAAAGAATTAGAGAACACACTTATATATTGTGGTGGACTGAAAATTGCTGGTCAACCTAAACAGCAGCTGAACTGAAGCAGCCTGGTGCTGGGTGTGGATGGCCCTCCTGAGGACTGTTGCCAGCATAAAAAGACCTGGAGAGGAAGAGTGTTGTTACTTGGTGCTGTTGGTTCTGCTTTTGCTTTTGATTCTCCTGGAGAAGCCTGTGGAGTTTCTTCCCTGATACGAACTTGGCTGTCAGAGGAGCTCAGGACCTTGTTGTCACTGAGAATGGCTGCAGTTCACTTTGGGGAGCTCTGGTCCTTGCAGTGAGCATTGCCTCCTGGCTCTGGAGGGAAAGATGTGTATTGTTCAATCTCCAGGAGAAGCTTGTCATTCTGATATGAACTTGGTTATTCTCACTTCGGAGGAGCTCAGGACCTCGCTATTGTTGAAGATGGCTGTGGTACTTTTTAGGGGAGCTCTGGTCCTTACTTTAGGCATTGCTTCCTGGCTCCAGTGGCCTCAGCCTACTGGTACAGATTCTTCACTCTGCTGGCACAGACTTTCTGGCTTCCAGCACTGACCTTTGGGCCTCTCCAGTGTAGATCCATGAAATAGACTTACATGAGTCACTGTTATGGGTTCATGGGAAGAACTGTCATGGGCTCTAGCTCTTCAGCTGGACTCATGCAGGAAGGACATTGCTATAGGATCTAGGCCCTCAGCTGTATTCTCTGGACAGATTTCCTGCACTTCTTGTATTTGACTCCTTGGGTGACCATTATAAATAATACTATAACTTATGTGTCCTATATTGTCTTGTTCTCCCTTGTCCTACAAAGCCCTGGCTACAACATACATATATATGTTGTTGCTGCTGCTGCTGTTGTTTTGAGACAGGGTCTTTTATGTAGTTCAGGATGGTCTTGAACTTACTACTGTAGCCCAGGCTGGCATCTAACTTGTGGTAATCCTCCTGCCTCAAGTTCCTGAGTGCTGGGATTATAGATTTGCATCATGATGCCTGGCTTTTATCATAAAATTTTTAACAAATTTTATTTGAATTAACATGGACACCTGAAAACTTTTCCAACATTTTTAAGGAAAAAGGAGACATTTTAAACAGGAGGAAAAAAGATTGGGGCAATAAAATTCCAGAAAGATGAATGCTTGCTACAATTATACAGTAGCACATTTTACCAAAATTCTCTAAGAGAAAAGACTGGCATGCGTTCCTGGAAACTGATGGTAGTGGCTGGCAGGGAGAGAGTGTCCAACCCAGCTCTGTCATATCCTGTGACAACACTGAAGCACTGAACACATAGGCCTCAGTCCCATGTGGTAGGGGAGTGCTCCTAAGGGCAGTTGTACAAGCAAGCAAAGGAAAACTAGTAAGAGACACACAGGTGCCTTAAACCATAGGCAAAGTAAAATCACCTCTAGCTTTAGGTGGGTGGGAGGGTGGCGAGGGGCTTGCAGCCCAGGAAAGGTTCGAATCCTCTACATTTTCTAATGTAGATTAATGGCCTGCTCAGGTGAGCAGCTACCAACTTGCTAAATATGCTGACCGCTTGAAATTAGCAAAGGTGGTGACTAAGGAAGGAAGAGGAAAATAAAATGAGCCAAATCTGAATATGCTTCACTCATCCTAGGCTGACATATGACAAATAAAATCAGCAGTGACAAACAACAACAGGTCCCAGATGGCTGAAAACAAGCATGGGGTGAATAGGACTGATCTCAAAAGAGGTCTCTTAGACCTCCAGTAAGACCACAGGACCCCCATGGCACATGAGGAAAAGGCTGGCATGCTGTCACCAAGCATGTCCCCACACAACTGCTCACTCACACGCACACATATCAAAGCCGGAACGTAGCTGAATTATATGGGCATAATTACAGCTCTTTCTACCCAGGACATAATGTGTGTCCCCAGAAATTAATATAGATTATCCTGGACTCTAGTAAAAGTCAGTTGAGGTATTGCACTCTCTTCTGGTCATCACCTTATAAAAATGTTATTAATTTCACACTTGAAAGGTATTAAGAAAAGTAGGAGAACTGGTTGTCAGGCTTTAAAGTCATGTTCTTAAAGTGGCTGCATACCTGTAGCTTAAGAGTGAAAAACAAGGGAAAGAAAATTGGAGGGGAAAAAAGCAAATGGAAACTACTTAGGGCCTGAAATGCGTCTGTGAGGTAGATGACTCTATAGCAGCAAATAGCAAAAGTCAGGAGCCACATGGAAGGTCAATGTGAACTGCCGGGATTTTCCTTAAAAACTATTAACTCGTGATTTAAAAAAAAGCAAACCAAAAAAAAAAAAAAACCTCCTAAGTATCTCAGTATTTTTCTATAAAAATGAGAAATGAGAATTTGGAAATGAGAATTCAGCAAAGATTTCTCCTGTAGTAGCCTCCCTATAATGTTTCCCCCAATGATTCATAACAATATTATGTTTGATTTTTTAAAAATTTTAAACCAAATTCAACAGTGAGCTAACATCCTTTTCAAAAGTATGCAGATGTGTTTAAGAAAAGTGCTTTCTTTTTTAATTTTTTCCTTATTGAGATATGTGAAAAGCCCATAGTTCATTCCAAGACTTGTTCATCAGTGCTGCTGCTGCTGCTGGGATAATTGGGGCCTTTGGTGCAATTTTGTTTCCAAAATCTGTTCAAGAAGTCGTTTGATATTGCATGCAAATGTCATTTGTGCCAGAGTTGCAAGCCAATGGCACCACAAAGTAGCCTGTGCTCAGCACTGTCATTTTACTGCCATTCTCTCAGGGGAGCAATATTCCCCATCTTCCCGATTCTTTGTTGTTGTCCTGCTTCCTTTGAGAACTGGCAGACAGCTGCCAAGTTAGGCTCCTAGCTCCTTTACACATGTCCTTGGTGCCTTCTATATATCAGGTCCCGTGCTGGCTGGGGGCCTTGGGCTTCAAGAGAGGACAAGACCAGACCCTTTCATAAAGACATGATTACATAAAAGCATAAAAAATAATGACAGGAGTGAAGATTATGGCAATTACCACTGACTGAGTAGTTACTACCTGTCAGGAACGCTTCTTCAAAAAGCCCATTGATGCCTGAGACTTCCTATCAGAGAAGTCTTGTTAAAGATGGAGGTTTACCAAACTCAGGTAACTTCACTGAGGGTTGTACACTGACTACTTGTGCCCCACCCCAGCCACATCTTATGATGGAGCCATAACTCCTTATGTGAAGAAATCTGGAAGTGGGGCCTTTACAAACTGATTAGATTTAGATAAGGTCATGAGGGTGGGGTCCTCCTGAATGGATCTGTGCCCTTATATGAAGACACCAGGGTTTGTTCTCTCTACCACGTGAAGATATAGTAACAAACTAGGTGCTTACAAGTTCAGAAATGGGTGTTTACCAGGAACAAAATCCACTTGCACCATGACTTTGATTTCAAGCTTCCAGAACTTGGAGATGCCTTTAATTTAAGTTCTCTGGGTTACAACATTCCAGTACAGTAGGACACGACAAGACACCAAGGTTACACTTAGTAAATACATAGCCAACATTCAAACCCAGCTGGCCTGACTCAGCCCCACTGGATAACACTAAGATGGCAGAATGAGTGGTTGGAGTGCTTAGGGCTGGTGACTTTTCCAATTGACTGAGATGTCACCTCTTCTGAGTAGACAGTAGCCATTTAATAACTGTTAAAAAAAAAAACAACTGTTAGCTCTCCAAAGAAGCCCAGGGAATGCAGGTACTTGTATCTCAGCCTTGGCTGGAGAAAGAGGTAGAGATAACTAAGGAAGAGGTAATTCAGCATGTGACACAGAAAGGAGGCCAGGCAGAGGGTACTGCCTGGGCAAAGGCAAGGAAGAGGAGAGCAGAATGCATAAATCAGGTGCCATAGTCAGTTGTGCGCGGCTGTAGGTGTATGCATATGCATGCATGCAGAACTCTTGTACACCAAGCTGAAGTACCTAAACAATAGTTTGTGTAACATCTAGAACCATGCATTATTCAATACAGATCTAGGTGCCTAGATGTCAGACTATACTGATCCAACTAAGTGAGAGGTGGTTCAGAAGTTATAAAAATGAACAGGGAGTTTACAACCTAACTGCAGGATAGGTAACTACAGCACCAAGAGAAACAGGCATGTACACTTCAACTTTATGACACTGAATACTTTAAAAGTCTCAGAGGTATCTTCCCCACTCAACCAAGATGGTAAGAGTCTCTCTTTGGATAGCATAATGTCCCAACAGTACCATCAGCACCATTTTTAACAATACCAACCTCACTTCTTCCACAATTGGTTTCCTATCTGAGGCTGGGACTAGAAAAAAAGGAAATTTCTCAGTGGAAAAAATCCAATCTAATTGTTGATATTTCCGGAAAGGGATTGATGCTGGATGTCTTGGCCACAGCTCTGTCTAGGTGGGCTGGCCCAAATGGACTTCACCAATGGGCATTCTTGGCTGCTGGCTTTTGGTTGAGTTAGGCCAAGGGAAGACAACGGCAAGAAGCCTGCAGGAGGCAGTTTTATTTGGTACCTTCCTGGGGGGCTTCTGTAAAGCTGTGTCATCCCTTGACTCAAGTTCCCACCACCTTTCCGTTTGTCCTTCTCCATGCCATGCTGTTCTTCTAGCTCCATGCTTCTGGGACCCAATGATTGCTCCCTGTTCTCTTCCTTCCCAGTCCAGGGGTGGGAATCTTCAGCTGTTACTTCCCTAAGGTTCCATGCTTCCCATCCAGGTCCCTTGCAGCCTTTCCCCCAACCTTGAAAGTGGTGCCCTCAAAGGATCTTAATTAGGATTTGTGTTATGTCTCCTACGGGGCCCTGTCTGATAGCACAGCTTGCGCAGCAACCTGAAGAACTCTGAAGTTAAGCAGTGATGCTTGTCGTTGCCCAGGGTGAGCTAAAATTCTGCTGATTTGGAGGGGTAAAAGATTAAAGATAGAGAAAAGAAAAGAAAAGAAAAGAAAAGAAAGACAAAGACATGTATGTAGTGAAGCAGTTTAACAAACAAACTGCAGACCCCTGAAATAAATAAGTAATGTTTAGAACTTTCCAGTGTGATTAGAAGATTTCCTGAAGTAAAGGAAAATTCAAATAGAGGCAGGAGACAGAGTAGGAAGAGTGGAACAAGAAGAAACAGCAGATGTGCGTATTTACACAGAGGCAATTCCTAAATAGAACTTTGGAAACATGGATGTACTGGTCTATAGTTTCCTAAAGTGATGTACCTACCCAACCCAAGGAAGCTGTGACTCACAGAGAGGACGGAGGACCATAAATTAATTAGCAATTTTTGAATTCTTTAAAATATACACCTGTAAGTGTATAAGCAAGTCCATGTGTACATCTGTGAGGAGGGGCACAGCCCAGAATGTTACAAAATACGATCTCTTTCCCTTGTGAATTACTGATGGTTTTTTAATGGGCGTTCCACATGCATTCATCTGACATTCAGAGCAAGAGACAAGTCAAATCTCATTGGCACATTGGTGGCTTGTCCTTTCTGCTGTGAAGTTCCTTAATTCCGTGCCAGTTACTGGAAACCAGAGCAGCTCCTTGATGCATTGTAAGTTCACCAGATCTGCTAGAAACCATGCTGTTCTTGCTGTACTTTCTCGGTGTCCAAATGCATAGTGCACATGGCATTAACATCTTTTCTGGCATTGTGACAAAGTGACAGAGCACTTGTCTTTTTGGATATTGTGCTGTCACTTGTCTTTTCATATGGAGTTTTTTTTTCCTCCTGCATAAGAAGATTTGTCTCAAAAAGAAAACCTTAATAGAGTTATTTCTTCAGTGGAGAGCTCATCTGTTTGATGTGCCCACCTCCTTCTTCCCTTAGTATTATAGCCCATTTCAAGTGGGATTAGGCAGGTTTCCCAATTATGAACAAAGGTCTATTTGGTAGGCCAAAGTCACACTAAAGAGACAGTAGGTCAAGTTCTCTTATGCTTCAGGGTTTATCAAGGTTTTTTGTGGCCAAGGGAAAGATGCTCTTCAGCTGTTGATTGCTGATTTATTTTGCTAACAACCAATGGGCCTCAAGAGTCCTGGGTGACACAAGAGCTTCTCAATAACACTTCCTAGGGATGTTTTCTATAGGGACACATTTGATGGCAGATTGTAAACTGCAAACATGCCATCAGTTTTCACTGTGGAAAACAACTGTAGATATCTCCATGCACAGGAATATATGAACTTACTAAGTGAAGCAAGGAATGTGACTGGGCAGAGCCTGACATTTCTGGGTAAGCTGCTATTTAACAGATCCAAGTGGAGACCGTTAGCTGCCTGGGAATAAAGCTGCATTCTGATAGGAGCTTCCTGAGACTCTCAGCACTGTGGAAAATGTAAGGCAAAGGCACCCATTGCTTAGGAGCAGAGTACCAAAGCACCGTCTGATCAGACTGCTAGCAGGCTCTTTCTCTTGATAATCTAACCTGAGTGGTTTAGGGTTTGGACAGGGGTATAGGTGACAGAGTGATCACCAGGAAGCAAAGGATTTGAGACTGTGTGTGTTCAAAGGTGGGGCTTTTCTGAAGTGGCTGCATTTAAGGTGTGTGATACTGGGATTGAGAGCGTGTGATAACTAAGCAGGTTTAGCATAGCTGTAGGTATGGATAACCGAAGCCCCACTCTGGGTGCAGGTAGCACCAACCAATAGGCTTGCAGCCTGGATGGAATATAAAGGAGCTCTCCCTGCTGGGCTTGCTGCTTCCTGTGCAACCTGCCAGTCAGTTTTTCCCCTCTGCCGTGCCACCCTGCCTTGGAGCCAGCTGAATATGGACTAAAACTGTGAGCTGAAATAAACCTCTCTTCTTATAACTTGTAGGTGTCAGTTATTTTGTCCCAGCAACAAGAAAAGTAACCAAGAGAGTGACCTAAGAGTACACAGGTGCCCATACACACAGCACTTTGCTCTGTAGAGCAGCCACTGTCCCCCTCCTTTTCCTTCCTCTCCCAAATCAGTTATGTGAAACTCTCATGATCATTGCAGCAGCAAAGGAAGCCAGGCAGCCTCCTTTACATCCCAGCTTTCCTTCCAGGGGGATTTGGAAGCAGCGATCTGTCCTTTGTACTACTCCAGAAGTG